>JAEAOA010001812.1:122500-479846 GCA_016746295.1 Potamilus streckersoni
ATCGTACCATTACCAAAGGTCAGCTGACTTTTATTAAAAAGCTTGAAAACTATTTCCACCTCTGATCTGTTTATTACTTATAACACCTTTATTGAATATCCTTATTAAGCTTTAAAGAAGAAAGATTGTAACAGTAAGTTAGCAGTTTGATTTGTACATAAAAAAATAATAACAATAATAATAATATTTTATTTTTTAAATTGGTATGGTAGCTTTCAAATATAAATGGTACAATGCATAAATACAATAGCCTTATGCAAAGGGCCCTTCTAATTTTAGATCGGATAATTTCCTGTATTCTAAGTGAGGTCCCCATCAGGTGTGTTGAAAACAAATCTAATTTGTCTGGGACAATTTGACACTGATGAAATACTCAAATTTATTTTCAAGATGTTGAATGACCATTAAGTTATTAATATTTATATTAATATTTATCCCCATACCATTATGAAGATAAAACATAGTGAAAGCTGTCAATTTGATGTACAAAGTGCATGCCGTGTAAATAGGAAACAGATTGCTAGGGTAAACTAAAATTAGGTCTCTACTCACCAAACATACTGTGAGTCTGTCGAGGTAGGAATAAATACCACTTAGGATCTTTATGTATAGTAGTCCAGCCAGAGTCAGTTGTATGGGTACCAAAACTCTTCTGGAATTACAAACAGTGCAGTACCAAATAGCAGAATTAAGGCTGGCTTATATATACACAACAACAGGGCTGAGCAAATCCCATTGCCGGACATCCCAGTCTAGTCATTTTTGAAGTTGAGCAAGTAAAATTTTCCAAGTCGCTTGTCTGGGACAAGATCTTTTTAAAAAGTTGGGCTAGTCCTTATTTTCGTGCTTTGATCATTATATCCACCCTTTTTTGGGACAATCATGCCCGCTAGGCATACTGAATACTTGATTCTAGCCCCCTTCATGTATACATTTAAATCCTGTTAGGCCTTGACTGCATATTGGGCTAAGCGACCAAATTATTGGCAAATTAAAACATGTCAAACAAAAGAAAGCCAGTATGATCAATTCAATATATTGTAAAAGTTATGTGACTTTCATTTATATGTTCAATTTGTTTTCCCACAGCAACATTAGAAATGGTTAATTGTTGATATTACATGACAATTTGAACCCTGAAGTCATTGAAATGCGAGTCACAAGATTTGTATAGTCATGTGACTCAGAATCCAAATGGCTAGTTAGAGGTCAAATTTCATCAAGGCTATTGTTTCAGTTAGTATATCAGTGAATTAAAGCTGTAATGAATACTATACTCACAATATCTGAGATAATAAATCATATTCCTATCCATTTCATGCAGGTATATCTCGATGAAAGGTCGTTTAAGTTTGCTAGGCTAGTTTGTAAGCGGCTTTCCTGTGCCGACACCGAAAGTTCTTGAAGTGTCAGCATGACCTCAATCTTTGTACCATGTGTTGTACTTAAATCATGTGCTGACAGATTTTAAAGGTATTTTTATTGAAAACTAGAATTAAAATTTGGAGAAAATTTGTACTAATGTAGAATTTCAGTATTTTCCAATATAATGCCACTATGAGAGATCATATCAATAATTTGAATAATTCTATGATTAGGGTGGTTTAAAGATGCCAGATAATTCCAGCTCAACAATGCTGCAAAAGGGAAGCATTTTTTTCAGAATGATAGAAAATATGAAAGTGGAATGTATTCTGCATAATCTGAGTATGCAAAATTAAAAAATGAACTCATCTTCATAGTAGTTTTTTTAAATAAATTCAAAAGCAACATTGAAACATGAATACCATCTCATTCAAGGTGGAATTTGCTACATATCATTTTAAAGAAATGTTGTTTGAACATTCAGCTTTCACTTTTTCATCGTTCCAGGTACATATGAAGGCTAATAAAAATATTGTGTTTATCAAAGGTCAAGTGGTTTTAGAAAATTTACTTGTCCCACCAATATTTTCCCTTGTAATGAAATTTCATTCACTTGACAAGATGCATTTTATTCCATAGAAATAAAAACAAATATAAAAGCTTAATGTTTTATTGTCAAAGTATGTTATACAGATTATTTCTTGCTCAGATACAATAGCTCCCATAATTCCATTGACAAGAATGGAAATCAATTTACTGTAATTTAGACTTTCTGTAACTTCCTCTCATATTTTTAATAGACAAAACAAAGTCTTATGTCCTGAATATGAATTATAACTAGCACCCAATTCAGAGGTGGTGTTCTTCTGGTGTTCACACATCATTTCCATATCAGAAAATGGTTTTCCATATTGGACTTGGGTACAGGTGGTTTTTAAGATTGGTCTTGTTTTATTTTGGTTTTCATTTTGTTCACATTTAAAATTGTCTTTCCTAGTTGGGTGTTAGCAACTCCTACTTGTGTCTAGCACCATGCATACACTGACTATATAGCATCCCAAACTGTCATAAGACATGATTCATTAAATACTGAATTTCTTTACTAGACTGGTTCATATTCAACCCATGTCTCTTTAGGATATTGTTGTTTGGTTGTTTGCAAAACATCTTTCCTTCAGAGTCTGAATTTATATCAACCCAATGTGGCTGAAATGACCTTGTCTCTTGTGACCTTTTTGGCATTTACTGTGACATAGGCTGGCTTATATCTTTTGGGAAAAGTAGATACTTAGACTCCATAGCAGTCTTACATATTATCCTTCTACTTTTAAATGAATTTACCCTCTGAATCTTCTACAAGATCAGTCAAAAATAATTTAGTATACATGTTTTATCAAAAATAGTAAAGATAGCCTTTGACAACTATGTCAGGTAATACAAATAAACATTTTGTTGTTTAAATGCAGACACTACTTAATTAAAAGTAATCAATTTGCTTCAAACACAATATCACACATTGAAGTTTGATTCTGAAAACAATTTAAGACTCAATACTGATCAGTTCGTAATGGAAATGGATACATATGTCAGAAAATTGACTTGCAATAATTTCATTGTAATAAAATCAAATAGTCATCAACTCACAAGTATCTGTGTTAAATATATCTAGAGCATTGCTAATTTATAATTAGGGCTGTCAAAAATCAGGAAAAAAACAACCTTGGTACCTGTTGCAAATTTTAACGGGTACCTGGGTACCCGTAATCACATGAATGACATGTACAACCGTAGACCAACTAATTGATATCTCCATTTCTTTAATAGTTTTTTAAGTCGATAGAGAATAACTATGTACTACTCAGTCTGATTTGTCCACACAGACGTAGCTGCGAATTGTCTGACCACATGTTGTTAATTAGTAAATTTATTTAGAATGACCTTTGTACACAGATGGTAGGTATAATCCAACTTTTAATGATCACTGTGATCAGCCTCATTAAAAGCTTTAGAACACTCGCATTTTTTAAAGTATAAGTCCTTGTTAGAACAGACCACATTTATTCATCTGCTTTTGGCCGCAGATTTGAATTACCCACACATGCGCGCCCCAGTTATACCACGTGACCACACAGTCAAGTAAGTGTTATTATTTTGGAATTATATAATTCTTAAAATAGTTATGGTAAAAACATAGTATCAAAAATAGAAATAGTGGTATATGCTTGATGGCTAACTTTCGAAATTCGCAGAGCTAATTGACTAGAAAAACAACGAGCAAAGATGTCTTTGAGACATTATGAAGATTTCAAGGTGTCTAGGTCATGATTGTTATAATATATTTTGTGGGAATTCTTTGACATGTTTGTTCGAAAATCAAAGGTATCCCTCTGGATTTCATTAAAAAGAGCACGCAATTTACCAATAATTTAGCACCCACTTTCAATAGTTATCATCTACAAAGAGGTTTATTACCTGTAGAGCAAATGTTTTAAATGTTTTGTCCAGTTGCACAACCCCAATGCATTTTATTAATCCAAACAGACTCTGATGTATTGTTCATTTATATTATGCAGAGATCTGGTTTCTAATTATAGCCATAGCTGTCACACCTGTTTGAAGTGTTTTTTTTTTTTTATGGGTATTGAGTTTACATTTGAGTTTACATTTCAATACCCGAATTTCTATACCTGGGTACCCATGACAGCCTTATTTATAATAACAGGCTGGTGAAGTGGTTGCTTAACTCAATATTCAGTCAAGCAGCAATAGAACTTGTACATGTACATGTGACAGTTATCAGTAACAACTTTTTTTAGTATCACAGGATGTGAATGAGTAAACAAAGAGTATCATGATTAGACTGAAGCATTTAGATTTAGAAGCATTTAGAAGCCCAAATGTCATGAATGGATAGATAATGGATAGAGTGATCAAAGTCTGAATCAAGTGCATAAAAAAATTTAACTTGTCTGGCTTAAAAAATTATTAGTCAGGCAGTTTGGGCTATGGGATGTGTTCAAACTTTTTGTACTTTTATACTAAGTATCTTCTCCCCCATTTTCACATGAAATATCATATTCTTGAGTCATGCTCAGGTTGAAATGTTGCACTTAGAATGGAATGTTTTCAGTATAATTTGAGTGTGTTATATTAAACAATGAAGCTATGTTTAGGACTACTTTTGAAATTTACACAAATTCAAACACATGCATCATTCTTCTTTCTTAATATTGAATTTTTGTGACCTTTTGGAAATTCTTGACCTCATCTTATTTCCTGCTGAAATTTGCAAATTTCTTGCACTTTGAATTGAATTGATTCGTATTCAAGAATACATTCACATTTTGCATATTCCTGGAACTTCTGAAGCCTCTCTCTGCCTTTTTATGAAGTCCCCCCATATTTTTGCATCAAATAAACAGTCAGATCATAATTTAGCAGATAAAATTTGCCATTTTAACATTTAGCTATTATAAAATGCGTTTGGTTAATTTTGATATTTTTAAAATAAAATCAAGCACGAAACAGAAATAGAATCCTAACATATACTATCTTTAGCAATATTACACAGTATATAAAGGAAAGGCAAGTATTACACAGTATATGAAGAAAAGGAAAGTATTACATAGTATATGAAGGAAAGGCAAATATTACACAGTATATGTGAGCCCCGAGTGGCCAAGTGGTCTAAAGCGCTCTCTACTGATCACTGCCATCTCTCCTCTGTCTGAGTGGGTTCCTGTCTACGATTACACAGTATATAAAAGAAAGGCAAGTAATACACAGTATATGAAGGAAAGGCAGGTATTACTCAGTATATGAAGGAAAGGCAAGTATTACACAGTATAAGAAGGAATGGCAAGTATTACACAGTATAGGAAGGAAAGGCAAGTATTACACAGTATAGGAAGGAATGGCAAGTATTACACAGTATATCAAGGAAAGGCAAATATTACACAGTATATGAAGGAAAGGCAAGTATTACACAGTATATGAAGGAAATGCAAGTATTACACAGTATATAAAGGAAAGGCAATATTTCACAGTCTATGAAGGAATGGCAAATATTACACAGTATATGAAGGAAAGGCAATATTACACAGTAAATGAAGGAAAGGCAAGTATTACGGAGTATATGAAGGAAAGGCAATTATTACAGAGTATATAAAGGAAAGGCAATATTACACAGTATATGAAGGAAATGCAAGTATTACACAGTATCTGAAGGAAAGGCAATTATTACACAGTATATGAAGGAAAGGCAAGTATTACACAGTATATGAAGGAAAGGCAATTATTACACATTATATGAAGTAAAGGCAATATTACACAGAATATGAAGGAAAGACAACTATTACACAGTATCTGAAGGAAAGGCTATATTACACAGTATATGAAGGAAAGGCAAGTATTGCACAGTATATGAAGGTTAGGCAAATATCACACAGTATATGATGGAAAGGCAATATTACACAGTATATGAAGGAAAGGCAAGTATTACACAGTATATGAAGAAAATGCAAGTATTACACAGTATATAAAGGAAAGGCTATATTACACAGTATATGAAGTAAAGGCAAGTGTTCCACAGTATTGAAGGAAAGGCAAATATTGCACAGTATATGAAAGAAAGTCAAGTATTACACAGTATATGAAGGAAAGGAAAGTATTAGACAGTATATGAAGGAAAGACAAATATTACTCAGTATATGGCAATCGCGAGAGGTAGAGTGGTCTAAAGCGCTCTCCATTACGGATCACTGCCATATCACCTCTGTCTGCGTGGGTTCAAGTCTATGATTCGGTGAATGTGGGTATGTGAGAAAGCTTGCCAGTAGCTTCTCGTAGGTCGGTGGTTCTTTCTGTGGATTTCCAGGTTTCTTTCTCCACCACTAATACTGTCTGCCATGTATAGCCTGTTGTGTGCTGAAAATTGGCATTTTGACCCAGAACAACAACAACACAGTATATGAAAGAAATTCAAATATTACACAGTATATTAAGGAAAGGCAAGTATTACACAGAATATGAAAGAAATTCAAATATTACACTGTATATGAAGGAAAGGCAAGTATTACACAGTATATGAAGGAAAGGCAATATTACACAGTATATGAAGGAAAGGCAAATATTACATAGTATATAAAGGAAAGGCAAGTATTACACAGTATATAAGGAAGGCAATATTACACAGTATATGAAGGAAAGGCAATATTAGATACGATATGAAGGAAAGGCAAGTATTACACAGTATATAAGGAAAGGCAAGTATTACACAGTATATGAAGGAAAGGCAATACTACATAGTATATGAAGGAAAGGCAAATATTACACAGTATATGAAGGAGAGGTAAGTATTACACAGTATATAAGGAAAGGCAGTATTACACCGTATATGAAGGAAAGGCATGTATTACACAGTATATAAGGAAAGGCAGTATTACACAGCATATGAAGGTAAGGCAATATTACATAGTATATGAAGGAAAGGCAAGCATTACACAGTATATGAAGGATAGGCAATATTACACAGTATATGATGGAAATGCAATATTACACAGTATATGAAGAAAAGGAAAATATTACACAGTATATGAAGGAGAGGTAAGTATTACACAGTAAATAAGGAAGGGCAGTATTATACAGTATATGAAGGAAAGGCATGTATTACAGAGTATATAAGGAAAGGCAGTATTACACAGTATATGAAGGAAAGGCAAGTATTTCACAGTATATGAAGGTAAGGCAAGTATTACACAGTATATAAGGAAAGACATTATTACACAGTATATGAAGGAAAGGCAAGTGTTACACAGTATATGAAGGAAAGGCAAATATTACATAGTATATGAAGGTAAGGCAAGTATTACACAGTATATAAGGAAGGCAATATTACACAGTATATGAAGGAAAGGCAATATTAGTATATGAAGGAAAGGCAAGTATTACACAGTATATAAGGAAGGGCAAGTATTACAGAGTATATGAAGGAAAGGCAATATTAAATATTATATGAAGGAAAGGCAAATATTACACAGTATATGAAGGAAAGGCAATATTAGATAGTATATGAAGGAAAGGCAAGTATTACACAGTATATAAGAAAATGCAAGTATTACACGGTATATGAAGGAAAGGCAATATTCCATAGTATATGAAGGAAAGGCAAATATTACGCAGTATATAAGGAAAGGCAAGTATTACATAGCATATGAAGGAAAGGCAATATTACATAGTATATGAAGGAAAGGCAAGTATTACACAGTATATAAGGAAAGGCAAGTATTACACAGTTCATGAAGGAAAGGCAATATTACATAGTATATCAAGGAGAGGTAAGTATTACACAGTATATAAGGAAAGGCAGTATTACACAGTATATGAAGGAAAGGCATGTATTACACAGTTTATAAGGAAAGTCAGTATTACACAGTATATGAAGGAAAGGCATGTATTACACAGTATATAAGGAAAGGCAGCATTACACAGTATATGAAGGAAAGGCAATATTACATAGTATATGAAGGAATGGCAAGTATTACACAGTATATAAGGAAAGGCAAATATTACACAGAATATAAGGAAGAAAGGCTGTATTACACAGTATATGAAGGAAAGGCAAGTATTACACAGTATATAAGGAAGGTAATATTACACAATATATGAAGGAAAGGGAATATTAGATAGTATATGAAGGAAAGGCAAGTATTACACAGTATATAAGGAAAGGCAAGTATTACACAGTTTATGAAGGAAAGGCAATATTATATAGTATATGAAGGAAAGGCAAATATTACACAGTATATGAAGGAGAGGTAAGTATTACACAGTATATAAGGAAAGGCAGTATTACACAGTATATGATGGAAAGGCAATATTACACAGTATATGAAGGAAAGGCAAGTATTACACAGTATATGAAGGAAATGCAAGTATTACACAGTATATGAAGGAAATGCTATATTACACAGTATATGAAGGAAAGGCAAGTATTACACAGTATTGAAGGAAAGGCAAATATTGCACAGTATATGAAAGAAAGTAAAGTATTACACAGTATATGAAGGAAAGGAAAGTATTAGACAGTATATGAAGGAAAGACAAATATTACTCAGTATAATGCAATCCCGAGAGGTAGAGTGGTCTAACGCTCTCTCCATTATGGATCACTGCCATATCACCTCTGTCTGCGTGGGTTCAAGAGTATGATTCGGTGAATGTGGGTATGTGAGAAAGCTTGCCAGTAGCTTCTCATAGGTCGGTGGTTCTTTCTGTAGATTTCCAGGTTTCTTTTTCCACCACTAATACTGTCTGCCATGTATAGCCTGTTGTGTGCTGAAAATTGGCATTTTGACCCAGAACAACAACAAAACAGTATATGAAAGAAATTCAAATATTACACAGTATATTAAGGAAAGGAAAGTATTACACAGTATATGAAGGAAAGGCAATATTACACAATATATGAAGGAAAGGCAAATATTACATAGTATATGAAGGAAAGGGAAGTATTACACAGTATATAAGGAAGGCAATATTACACAGTATATGAAGGAAAGGCAATATTAGATAGTATATTAAGGAAAGGAAAGTATTACACAGTATATGAACGAAAGGCAATATTACACAGTATATGAATTAAAGGCAAATATTACATAGTATATGAAGGAAAGGGAAGTATTACACAGTATATAAGGAAGGCAATATTACACAGTATATAAAGGAAAGGCAATATTAGATAGTATATGAAGGAAAAGCAAGTATTACACAGTATATGAAGGAAAGGCAGTTTTACACAGTATATGAAGGAAAGGCATGTATTACACAGTATATAAGGAAAGGCAGTATTACAGAGTATATGAAGGTAAGGCAATATTACATTGTATATGAAGGAAAGGCAAGCATTACACAGTATATGAAGGAAAGGCAATATTACACAGTATATGATGGAAATGCAATATTACACAGTATATGAAGGAAAGGAAAATATTACAAAGTATATGAAGGAGAGGTAAGTATTACACAGTAAATAAGGAAGGGCAGTATTATACAGTATATGAAGGAAAGGCATGTATTACAGAGTATATAAGGAAAGGCAGTATTACACAGTATATGAAGGAAAGGCAAGTATTTCACAGTATATGAAGGTAAGGCAAGTATTACACAGTATATAAGGAAAGACATTATTACACAGTATATGAAGGAAAGGCAAGTATTACACAGTATATGAAGGAAAGGCAAATATTACATAGTATATGAAGGTAAGGCAAGTATTACACAGTATATAAGGAAGGCAATATTACAATGTATATGAAGAAAAGGCAATATTAGATAGTATATGAAGGAAAAGCAAGTATTACACAGTATATAAGGAAGGGCAAGTATTACAGAGTATATGAAGGAAAGGCAATATTACATAGTATATGAAGGAAAGGCAAATATTACACAGTATATGAAGGAGAGGTAAGTATTACACAGTATATGAAGGAAAGCCAAATATTACATAGTACATGAAGGAAAGGCAAGTATTACGCAGTATATAAGGAAGGCAATATTACACAGTATATGAAGGAAAGGCAATATTAGATAGTATATGAAGGAAAGGCAGGTATTACACAGTATATAAGGAAAGGCAAGTATTACACGGTATATGAAGGTAAGGCAATATTCCATAGTATATGAAGGAAAGGCAAATATTACACAGTATATGAAGGAGAGATAAGTATTACACAGTATATAAGGAAAGGCAGTATTACACAGTATATGAAGGAAAGGCATGTATTACACAGTATATAAGGAAAGGCAGTATTACACAGTATATGAAGGAATGGCAAGTATTGCACAGTATATAAGGAAAGGCAAGTATTACACAGAATTGAAGGAAAGGCAATATTACATAGTATATGAAGGAAAGGCAAGTATTACACAGTATATAAAGAATGGCAAGTATTACACAGTTCATGAAGGTAAGGCTATATTACATAGTATATTAAGGAAAGGCAAGTATTACACAGTATATAAGGAAAGGCAATATTACACAGTATATGATGGAAAGGCAATATTACACAGTATATGAAGGAAAGGCAAGTATTACACAGTAGAGTAATTAGAGGTAAGTATTACACAGTATATAAGGAAAGTCAGTATTATAAAGTATATG
Source organism: Potamilus streckersoni (assembly GCA_016746295.1). Lineage (NCBI taxonomy): Eukaryota > Metazoa > Mollusca > Bivalvia > Unionida > Unionidae > Potamilus > Potamilus streckersoni. Next base: position 133,026 of record JAEAOA010001812.1, read on the forward strand.
AAGGAAAGGCAAGTATTACACAGTATATAAGGAAAGGCAATATTACACAGTATATGATGGAAAGGTAATATTACACAGTATATGAAGGATAGGCAAATATTACACAGTATATGAAGGAGAGGTAAGTATTACACAGTATATAAGGAAACACAGTATTACACAGTATATGCAGGAAAGGCAAGTATTACACAATATATAAGGAAAGACAATATTACACAGTTTATGAAGGTAAGGCAAGTATTACACGGTATATGAAGGAAAGGCAAGTATTACACAGTATATAAGGAAAGGCAATATTACACAGTATATGAAGGAAAGGCAAGTATTACACAGTATATAAGGAAAGGCAATATTACACAGTATATGAAGGAAAGGCAAATATTACACAGTATATAAGGAAACAATATTACACAGTATATAAGGAAAAACAATATAACACAGTATATAAAGAAAGACAATATTACACAGTATATGAAGGAAAGGCAAGTATTACACAGTATATGAAGTAAAGGCAAGTATTACACAGTATATGAAGGAAAGGCAAGTATTACACAGTATATAAGGAAAGGCAAGTATTACACAGTATATTAAGGAAAGGAAAGTATTACACATTATATGAAGGAAAGGCAATATTACACAGTATATGAAGGAAAGGCAAATATTACATAGTATATGAAGGAAAGGGAAGTATTACACAGTATATAAGGAAGGCAATATTACACAGTATATGAAGGAAAGGCAATATTAGATAGTATATTAAGGAAAGGAAAGTATTTCACAGTATATGAACGAAAGGCAATATTACACAGTATATGAATTAAAGGCAAATATTACATAGTATATGAAGGAAAGGGAAGTATTACACAGTATATAAGGAAGGCAATATTACACAGTATATAAAGGAAAGGCAATATTAGATAGTATATGAAGGAAAGGCAAGTATTACACAGTATATGAAGGAAAGGCAGTATTACACAGTATATGAAGGAAAGGCATGTATTACACAGTATATAAGGAAAGGCAGTATTACACAGTATATGAAGGTAAGGCAATATTACATTGTATATGAAGGAAAGGCAAGCATTACACAGTATATGAAGGAAAGGCAATATTACACAGTATATGATGGAAATGCAATATTACGCAGTATATGAAGGAAAGGAAAATATTACACAGTATATGAAGGAGAGGTAAGTATTACACAGTAAATAAGGAAGGGCAGTATTATACAGTATATGAAGGAAAGGCATGTATTACAGAGAATATAAGGAAAGGCAGTATTACACAGTATATGAAGGAAAGGCAAGTATTTCACAGTATATGAAGGTAAGGCAAGTATTACACAGTATATAAGGAAAGACATTATTACACAGTATATGAAGGAAAGGCAAGTATTACACAGTATATGAAGGAAAGGCAAATATTACATAGTATATGAAGGTAAGGCAAGTATTACACAGTATATAAGGAAGGCAATATTACACCGTATATGAAGAAAAGGCAATATTAGATAGTATATGAAGGAAAAGCAAGTATTACACAGTATATAAGGAAGGGCAAGTATTACAGAGTATATGAAGGAAAGGCAATATTACATAGTATATGAAGGATAGGCAAATATTACACAGTATATGAAGGAGAGGTAAGTATTACACAGTATATGAAGGAAAGCCAAATATTACATAGTACATGAAGGAATGGCAAGTATTACGCAGTATATAAGGAAGGCAATATTACACAGTATATGAAGGAAAGGCAATATTAGATAGTATATGAAGGAAATGCAAGTATTACACAGTATATGAAGGAAAGGCAAATATTACACAGTATATGAAGGAAAGGGAAGTATTACACATTATATGAAGGAAAGGCAAGTATTACACAGTATATAAGGAAAGGCTGTATTACACAGTATATGAAGGAAAGGCAAGTATTACATAGTATATAAGGAAGGTAATATTACACAGTATATGAAGGAAAGGGAATATTAGATAGTATATGAAGGAAAGGCAAGTATTACACAGTATATAAGGAAAGGCAAGTATTACACAGTAAATGAAGGAAAGGCAATATTACATAGTATATGAAGGAAATGCAAATATTACACAGTATATGAAGGAGAGGTAAGTACTACACAGTATATAAGGAAAGGCAGTATTACACAGTATATGAAGGAAAGGCATGTATTACACAGTATATAAGGAAAGGCAGTATTACACAGTATATGAAGGTAAGGCATGTGTTAACACAGTATATAAGGAAAGGCAGTATTGCACAGTATATGAAGGAAAGGCAATATTACATAGTATATGAAGGAATGGCAAGTATTACACAGTATATAAGGAAAGGCAAGTGTTACACAGTATATCAAGGAAAGGCAATATTACATAGTATATGATGGAAAGGCAAGTATTACATAGTATATAAGGTAAGGCAAGTATTACACAGTATATGAAGGAAAGGCAATATTGCACAGAATAAGATGGAAAGGCATTATTACACAGTATATGAAGGAAAGGCAGTATTATACAGTATATGAAGGAAAGGCAAGTATTACATCGTATATAAGGAAAGGGAATATTACACAGTATATGATGGAAAGGCAATATTACACAGTATATAAGGAAAGGCAAGTATTACACAGTATATGAAGGAAAGGCAAGTATTACACAGTATTTAAGGAAAGGCAGCATTACACAGTATATGAAGGAAAGGCAAGTATTACACAGTATATAAGGAAGGTAATATTACACAGTATATGAAGGAAAGGCAATATTAGATAGTATATGAAGGAAAGGCAAGTATTACACAGTATATAAGGAAAGGCAAGTATTACACAGTATATGAAGGAAAGGCAATATTACATAGTATATGAAGGAAAGGCAAATATTACACAGTATATGAAGGAGAGGTAAGTATTACACAGTATATAAGGAAAGGCAATATTACACAGTATATGAAGGAAAGGCATGTATTACACAGTATATAAGGAAAGACAGTATTACACAGTATATGAAGGAAAGGCAATATTACATAGTATATGAAGGAATGGCAAGTATTACACAGTGTATAAGGAAAGGCAAGTATTACACAGTATATCAAGGAAAGGCAATATTACATAGTATATGAAGGAAAGGCAAGTATTACACAGTATATGAAGGAAAGGCAATATTACATAGTATATGAAGGAAAGGCAAGTATTACACAGTATATGAAGGAAAGGCAATATTACACAGTATATGTTGGAAGGCACTATTACCCAGTATATGGAAGAAAGGCAAGTATTACACAGTATATGTAGGAGAGGTAAGTATTACATAGTATATAAGGAAAGGCAGTATTATAAAGTATATGAAGGAAAGGCAAGTATTACACAGTATATAAGGAAAGGCAATATTACACAGTATATGATGGAAAGGCAATATTACACAGTATATGAAGGATAGGCAAATATTACACAGTATATGAAGGAGAGGTAAGTATTACACAGTATATAAGGAAAGGCAGTATTACACAGTATATGAAGGAGAAGTAAGTATTACACAGTATATAAGGAAAGGCAGTATTACACAGTATATGAAGGAAAGGCAAGTATTAGATAGTATATAAGGATAGACAATATTAGACAGTATATGAAGGAAAGTCAAGTTTTACACGGTATATGAAGGAAAGGCAAGTATTACACAGTATATGAAGGAAAGGCAAGTATTACACAGTATATAAGGAAAGGCAATATTACACAGTATATGAAAGAAAGGCAAGTATTACACAGTATATAAGGAAAGACAATATTACACAGTATATAAGGAAAGACAATATTACACAGTATATGAAGGAAAGGCAAGTATTGCACAGTATATAAGGGAAGACAATATTACACAGTATATAAGAAAAGACAATATTACACAGTATATGAAGGAAAGGCAAGTATTACACAGTATATGAAGGAAAGGCAAGTATTACACAGTATATGAAGGAAAGGCAAGTATTACACAGTATATAAGGAAAGGCAAGTATTACACAGTATATGAAGGAAAGGCAAGTATTACACAGTATATGAAGGAAAGGGAAATATTACACAGTATATGAAGGAAAGGAAAATATTACACAGTATATGTAGGAAAGGCAAATATTACACAGTATATGAGGCAAGTATTACACAGTATATGAAGGAAAGACAAATATTACACAGTATATGAAGGAAAGACAATATTACACAGTTTATGAAGGAAAGGCAAGTATTACACAGTATATGAAGGAAAGGCAAGTATTACACGGTATATGAAGGAAAGGCAATATTACACAGCATATTTGGAAAGACAATATTACACAGTATATGAAGGAAAGGCAAGTATTAAGATTTGGAATTGTAGAAATAAGAAACTTTCTCTGTGTTTTTTTTTTCATGAAATGTTTATGATTATGTTTTTCATTATGATAGCAATAATATGATATTCACAATTTAAAAAAAATTAAATGTTTTTTTTTTTAATTTCTTCAAACTTGTTGAACTTTTTTCTATTATTTGTTTTATACTAAATATGAAATTTTGATTATGAATACCAATGTCTCTAGAAAATTAAGTTTATAACATGATCTTGAAGTAATAAAATGTCATTGATTATCAGTTACACATGTCAAGTCAAATATCAAAAATACATTAAACAACAAAGGTTGTACTATGTTTTTTTTTTGTTATCAAATGACTGACATTAGTTGTATGATATGAATCAAATTGGATTATGTGAAGATTTTTTCTGTTGTTTTTTATTTAGTGTATGTCATAGTGTTGTTATTGTTTACATTTTTACATTATCTGCATGCAGAGAAGATTTCTGTTTCTTGCCACTATGGGTGACCATTAAAAAAGATATGTTTCAAGAGTTTGGACATTTTTTTACTGCTGTTCTCATTAAAATCACCAGAAGTATCACTAAGGCAAATATAAGTGAGTGTATTTGTGAATTTAGTTTTTAGTTTTCCCTACATTTTAGCTATTCTGCTGTATATGCTAAATTATGGACAGTTGCTATTTCAACCTTGAATACATTTCGATGTGACAATGTCTATGAAAGCGAAGAAGTGCCAGATGTAATAATGTTGAGATATGAAACTGAAGAAAGTGCCAGATGTAATAATGTTGAGATATTAAAATAAAGAAAGTGTCAGATGAAATAACAGAGATATGAAAGCAAAAAAGGTGTCAGATGTATCATCGTTGAGATATGAAAGTGAAGAAAGTGCTAGATGTAAAAACATTGATATATGAAAGCAAAGATAGTGCCAGATGTAATAATGTTGAGATATGAAAGTGAAGAAAGTACCAGATGTAATAATGTTGAGATATGAAAGCAAAGAAAGTGCCAGATGTAATAATGTTGATATGAAAATAAAGAAAGTGCCAGATGTAATAATGTTGAGATATGAAAGCAAAGAAAGTGCCAGATGTAATATTGTTGAAATATTCAAATAAAATTAAGTTTTGACTGCTAGCACCCTGTATGAGCTGCACAGGTTGCTAAAATGTGTCACTTGAAGAATAACATTTAAATTTTCAGCACATGGCAAGACCATGAACATTTCAGTGCATTGCTTAGGGGAACTTTGCAGATATTATGAACATCTGAGAGAGTGGACACTCCCTTTTTGTCTGCAATATCACTATTGTAGTGAGACACCTTTAAAAAAGTTTAAGTGATTTCAATGGGATTAGGTGAAGCTGCTAGCTGAGATATTTGCAGGCAAGGAGATTAAAATGCTTACTTGATTATCAGTGTCTAATGATATTAGCAGGCAAGGATATTAAAATGCTTACTTGATTATCAGTGTCTAATGATATTAGCAGGCAGGAGATTAAAATGCTTACTTGATTATCAGTGTTTAATGATATTAGCAGGCAGGAGATTAAAATGCTTACTTGATTATCAGTGTCTAATGATATTAGCAGGCAGGAGATTAAAATGCTTACTTGATTATCAGTGTCAAATGATATTAGCAGGCAGGAGATTAAAATGCTTACTTGATTAACAGTGTCTAATGATATTAGCAGGCAGGAGATTAAAATGCTTACTTGATTATCAGTGTCTAATGATATTAGCAGGCAGGAGATTAAAATGCTTACTTGATTATCAGTGTCTAATGATCATTCTGATGAAATGACTAACTCATATATGTGTGTTTGACACCTCTTTTGATAGCTATTACAATATTACAAGGCAGTTTTAATCCATTATAGAAGAATCCCTATACAGTGTTTGGAACACTTGCATATTATGGTGTACTATATTTTTAAAATATTGCCAAGAATTTGGAATTTATTTGGCATGTGGGTAATTCCTATGTTAGTCATCTTATATTGTAGCAACATTACATAATTTCTTAAGGGCCAAATGCAAACTTGTAAATAAGCATGCATTTGTGAAGTTATAGAAATTAGTACATTCGTCTACATTTGATAAAGAAAATGAGACAGAAAGATTTGTGTAATTAATCATTGTGTATGCTCTTTGAATGAGCCAAACAATGAGAAAACAAAGGAACATTATTAACATTATGTATGTGGTGCCAAGTCTATCCTTGGAATAATACAGTGGAGACCCAAAGAACACTGAACTTGCAAAGTACAACATAATCATATCAGGAAAACAGGATGTGGGTGTTTAAAGCAAACAAAATCCTAATAAAATAGATCCTGGTGATGGAGGAACTTCCAAAACTTAAGGATTTAGATGAAAACCTTCTGTGGAGAAATCTGTTAAAGTGGAGGAACATCCAAAACTTAAGAATTTAGATGAAAATCTTCTGTGGAGAAATCTGTTAAAGTGACTAGTATGACGTGTTTCTTTAAAGATAAAATAAATGATAGGTGATTGGAATGTGCCAGGCATTTGTTATTTTTTAATGTCTTGGAAAATTTATTAAATTTAAACAGAAAGAAGCCATTAAATGCATTAATACAGAAAAGAAAGTATTTCTTCTTTGATTCCTTCTTGCTGCATGCAGAATAAAATAATGCAAGGTATTGAAAATTGTTGTAGTTGTAATATAACAATCACTGTTATCAGCTGTCTTATGTTTTCTCTTATTTATAATATTTCAGAATGAATTTGACGACATATATAATGGTGACAAGAAGTATACAAGTAAAAATAAAGTATATCAGTAATAATGAAGCATATCAGAAATCATGAAGTATATCAGTAATCATGAGGTATAGTTGACTGTAGTAGTCATGCAGTATATAAAAAACATGACGTATAGTAGTAATCATTTGGTATAATAGTAATCAAGAAATATATCAATAATTATGATATGTTGTAGTAATCATGGGATTTGTTGTGTAAGTAAGAAGAATACAAATTAAAATATTAATCTGCTGTTACTCAGTGCCATGTAGTCATATCATGAGGTATCAAAGTAACCAAAAGGTAATTTTGAGATCTTGAAGTAATTATGGAGTATATCAGTAATCATGAGGTATAGTAGTAATCACGAAGTATCAAAATAACCAGAAGGTAATTTTGAGATCTTGAAGTAATTATGAAGTATATCAGTAATCATGAGGTACAGAAGTCATAGTGAGGTATCACAGTAATCAGGAGGTATAGTAGTACTCATGAAATATATCAGTAATCATGAGGTATAGAAGTCATAGAAAGATATCACGGTAATCAGGATGTATAGTAGTACTCATGAAATATATCAGTAATCATGAGGTATAGAAATCATAGTGAGGTATCACGGTAATCAGGAGGTGTAGTAGTACTCATGAAAATATCAGTATTCATGAGGTATAGCAGTAATCAGGAAATATAATAGAAATAATGAGGTATGATTCCTGACATACTCACAATTGTGATACATGCTTTTTGTTATTGTTTTGTTTTCACTTGATCAATATGACCTAGCCTGATGCCACTTGATTTATTGACCTAGCATGGGGATAAGGTCTTTCTGATCGTAAGATAACGTTATGAACATAACGATTAAATTATTAATTAAATTTATTTCTGATCGTAAGATAACGTTATTTTCAGGATTTATAATGGTACTTAATTCAATTTTAAATCTGTATTGTGCAAACTCTTATGGACAATATATTTATTGGAATACACATTCCATTCTCTTCAGGCTTAACTGTAATCCTCTCTCACGGGCTACTATCGCACAGGCCACATGTTGAATGCCGGATTACTCTATCTCACAGGCCACATGTTGAGTGCCGGATTACTCTCTCACAGGCCACATGTTGACTGCCGGATTACTCTCTCACAGGCCTAAGTGGTTAGAGCATCCACCTCAGATGCTGGAGGTGGAGGGTTTGAACCCTTCCGAGTCATACCAGACTTTTTAAAATGGTACTAGCAGCTGCCTCGCTTGGCGCTCAACATTAAGAGGTTAGTGCTAGGACTGGTCGGCCAGGTGTCAGGATAATGTGACTGGGTGGGACGTGACGCAACATGTCTGCTGCGTTATGTTCTAGTGCTAGACATCACTCTAAACAACCTCACTACAGACATCCTAGCGACATAACTAAAGTTGTTAAAGATAACTTAAAATCTAAATCACACACATATGTCTTTTTTGAAGATATTTGCTTATAATAGACATTATCTCCAAAGCGTAGAAGTTACAGCTGAAAAATAAATTAAAACGTGTTATCCATTTTAAAATGCAGCACGGTTTCTTTTTTAATTACCAACGTCTTCTTTACGGTAAGGGACATTTTCTCCTTAAGAATCGTTGATTGTTGCACCGGATTATGTTGATAGCCACCAAATTGGGACTTTTAATTTCAGCAGGGGTTCTCTCCAAGCCATTTTTTGCAAGTCTCTCTGTTTGTATTGCTGCTTGTGCAAATTAAATATGTAATATTTTAGTATAATCTATTTACTTAGGAAGATACGGGTTTCTTATGATGCGTCTGTTCAAGCTGAGTACAGTCTAAGCTGTACAGTAGGTTAGTACAGAATTCTTAGAGTTTCACCGCACACCATTATGTCTGCAGAACAACGCAGACTATGTCACTTTAAAGTCGTACAATACAAACTAGATATAAGTTCCTATAGTATACAGAAACATCCTTAATTGTGTCAGCTTTACTATCCTTCATTGTTGTTAAACTACCCACCCCCCACAAATTCTATTTTAATTTATCCACTGTCAACATTGTGCTCCGGTCAGTGGCCTGGTGGTTAGAGCATTCACCTTGGACACGGGAGGTCACGGGTTATGACTGGTAACCTAGGATCGAGATAGTATGACTGGGTGGAACATAATGCTAAAGCTCAACGCTGGACACCACCGTAAACTGCCACACCGCAGACCTATTAGATATATCAATAATTATTATTTTTTTAAACAAAAAAAAAATACGTTAAGAATACAACTCTCACACAACACACACACGCTCTCTCTCTCTCTCTCTCTCTCTCTCTCTCTCTCTCTCTCTCTCTCTCTCTCTCTCTCTCTCTCTCTCTCAATCTCTCTCTCTCTCTCACACACACACACACACACAGACATGATCCGGAGAAAAAAATGAAGTTCAACACGATTTAATTGCCATCACGTTTGAATACTTAAAGTCATATATTTTCTCTATTATATTAATATTCTTTTTACAAATTTCCATAACTATTTTTTCTTATCACATGTCCCTATTTGACGGGTTTTGAATTGGCTAGTTTTTCAAAGGTATACAGGTGTTACATTTTGGGGGTTTACTCCCGGAGCCGTCCAACGCGACATCTAATTAAAGGTTTTGCTGTGTTTTTGGGAACGTAACATCTGTTTTTACAACAAAGACGCGAACCCGTCTTAACCAAATAAACATAAGCCGACTAATAGGATTAGCTCTAATGGGACTAAAATATTTTTGGCGCCCTAGTGGGATAAGCTCTAATGGAGTGCGCTCTACGGAGACTTTACCATTTTCCCACTTTAAACAAAGTATTGCTGTATAAGAAAAGCGTGCCCGTTACCCATCCAATGTCCACAACAATTTTCCCACTTTCAACAAAGTATTGCTGTATAAGAAAAGCGTGCCCGTTACCCATCCAATGTCCACAACAATTTTCCTACTTTAAACAAAGTATTGCTGTATAAGAAAAGCGTGCCCGTTACCCATCCAATGTCCACAACAATTTTCCCACTTTAAACAAAGTATTGCTGTATAAGAAAAGCGTGCCCGTTACCCATCCAATGTCCACAACAATTTTCCCACTTTAAACAAAGTATTGCGGTATAAGAAAAGGGATGGCAAATGAATTAAATAAATCCTGTGCATATCAGGCCGTTCAGTCTGATACAACATAAAGACCTATATAAACAGTCAAAGCCATTAAATTTTGGCAAAATCAGTTACGAATTTATGGCTGTTTTGGGCAGAGATCATGATGGGAAAATTTGGATTAGTTTGAGTTGCTCATCTTAGTTGTTTATGGGTATTCTCTTTGTTGTCCACATAATACATAAGCTTTCTCCTGGAAGCTGTCTCGGTAATTAGAACAAACATGGCGTGTGTGTAATATTATCATTGGAAAATTACATGAGAAAAAATAAAAGCAAGAAACTCCCAGAAAAAAAAACAACTAATGAACAAATAAATCAGAGTACGAATTCAGTTGCTTGAATTCAAACTCAGAACAATGCTCATTTTGTTATGGCGTTGGAAATTAAAACAGCATTTGATAGTCCGCAGGGAATGGAAACTTGTACACAAAATATCAAGTAGTGAAAACACACACACACACACACACACACACACACACACACACATATATATATATATATATATATATATATATATACAAGCAAATTGTTTTAATATCCAGGTAGAAATAGCGATGTCCTACTTCTATTTTTAGGATTGAGAAAATTGTTTCTTATTTTTTGTCCTTTCTTTTTATATAAACTTATATAACTTAATGGTGAATATATTGCAATTTATCTACTCCATCTTTTGCAGAAGATTTACTTGTTCTCAATGCACAGCAAATATAAAAGAACATTTTCTTAAAATTGTCAACAAATTCAAAAGAATCGAGACAACCAACGGGTTTTGTTTGAAAATCTGTTTGTTTTGGACGTTTAGTATTAGATCTTTATAAACTGTTTTTTTTTTTTGAATTGGTCTTTTTTATTGATCAAATTTGATGTAATATATCTTGTTTCTTGCAATCTACCATGCCCAATAAATTTTAGCACATAGTAGTCTTTACAGTCATAAACATTTCTTTGTACTAAAAGTTTTGTATATAAAGTTGCGTTAATAATTACCGTTGATCCAATTTATACATTTTCATCAAATATAGTCTAACATAAACTTTGAAGCGTTCAGTTATTAATGCTTGCGAATGTTTAAAACATTCAAACAAGATCGAGCAGAATATGTAGCAAATTATGTTGCAAATCAGTTCAACGCATCATTTTATTTTTGGTGAACCTTTTTATGTGAACTTATTTTAAGATTTTTTTTTCAGTTCTAAACGTATAAAGAATGTGCCAACCATTGTTAGTCAAATGTACATTGGGTTGAAATAACTGCCGTAATTTTAGCTATTTTGTAGATAAGAATCATTGCTTATATATTTTTCCGATCACGTGAAAATGACACCGGTCGAAATATTTATAGAGATGTCAAATTGGATGAAGCGCTGACCGCTGCCAGCTGATTACGCCACATTAGGTCTTCCGGTTTGCGTAATCTATAAATCTTAATGGAATAGCTGCCCTTATTGTATAGGAGTTAGGAACTTGTTTTGTTTGGTTTCTTTTTTTCCAAAACGATGTGGCGCTTGTTTAAGGAATTGTAACCCCGAGCGCTTATTTACGTAAGCTTCTCAACCAGTGACACCTTTTGATCTCTCCGACACAGGCGTCATGGTTTTGCGAATGTTAACGGCGTGCCCAGTAAGGACAGGAAGCTTATTAGGCACTCACGGTTAAAAAAGTATTCTGGTTCGAATAGAGAAGTCAGTGTGCATCATACTTACCTGAGAAAGAACACGGCAGAAAAATGGTAATACTTGGGATTTATGCTATATATATATATATATATATATATATATATATATATATATATATATATATATATATATATATATATATATATATATATATATAGGAGTGTGGTATGTATATTTATAATTGCCATTAGTTATTTAAGAATTTCTCTTTGACAAAACATTTAGTGGGATAGTAGAGTACGTTAAGCACAATAGCACGAAGAATTGTTTGTCTCTCTCCTCTGGTGTCATAGTTGGTATCATCTCGCCTCTGCCTGCGTGATTACGAGTCGCGGGCTCGGCTAATATGGGTATCTGAGAAAGCTTGACAGTAGCGTCCCGTGGGTTGGTGGTTCTCCCATGTTCTTCTCCACAAGCTGAACTGGCCGCCATGTAAACTCTCTCTCTCTCTCTCTCTCTCTCTCTCTCTCTCTCTCTCTCTCTCTCTCTCTCTCTCTCTCTCTCTCTCTCTCTCTCTCTCCGGTGCAAGAAGAGTCAAATATGTGATAAAATAACGATGTTTTGTAACTTTTCTTTTTCAGTACTCGTGCATATAATATTCGTTTGCTCAACCTTCACTTTGTATTGTAACATAGAGCTCGCCATATAGACCTTTCATTCATCAGTTTATATTTTCGGTTCCTATTGTTATTACGTAGTCAATATTACTTTAATTTTTTAACAAAACACATTTTATTGACTAGCATAGTGCCAGTTTGCTTATGCATTTTATTTATTTATTCTTGAGGACTGCTTTGATATAGGCTTAACTTGCCGACATCAATACGATCCGAAACATTCCTTAAGTTTCTGTAACTTTGAGGGATACGTCAGTTGAACTGAACATATGTGTATGAGTTCAACATTTTTATTCTTTATTTTGTTACGTTTTTAGAATTATTCAAAGCCGATGCTATTCACACTGTTTTTGTGCACATGTACTAATAATAAAGATTGTTTGCACGATCGCTGGTATATCATTTAGATTGAATAATCACACGGCCGTCGTGTAGCTCATGTTGCCGTATTACCCGATCAGCGAAATACGGCCGTCGTGTAGCTCATTTTGCCGTATTACCCGATCAGCGAAATACGGCCGTCGTGTAGCTCATTTTGCCGTATTACCCGATCAGCGAAATACGGCCGTCATGTACCTCATTTTGCCGTATTACCCGATCAGCGAAATAAGGCTGTCGTGTAGCTCATTTTGCCGTATTACCCGATCAGCGAAATACGGCCGTCGTGTACCTCATTTTGCCTTATTACCCGATCGGCGAAATACGGCCGTCGTGTACCTCATTTTATCAGCGAAATATCCTTCATGTTGCAACTGGTTTTTAACTAATTCATTCGTTATTACATCGCTCCGGTGGCCTAATGGTTAGAGCGTCCGCCTTGGATGCGGGAGGTCGTGGGTTCGATCCCCGGTCGAGTCATACCAAAAACTTGAGTCGTACCAAAGACTTACTAAAATGGTACTAACAGCTGCCTCACTTGGCTCTCAGCATTGAGAGGATAGTGTTAGTACTGGTCAGCCTGGTGTCAGGATAATGTGACTGGGTGTGGCATCATGCTACATGTCTGCAGCATGATGCCCCAGTGCTAGACATGACTATAATCTGTCACACTGCAGACATCGAGAGATATGACTGAAAAATTGTTAAAGTTATTTGCAGACAGTGCCATTTTAAGGTATAGGTACACAAGGCACGTGCCTTGGGCCCTGCACAGCAGAGGTCTCTGCGACGTACCACAAAAAAATTCTGTGTCGGCGGTGTTAGTAGTTTAATACTATATTAATAAATTTCACACACATGCACATGGAAATGCAATACAATACTCTATATCTGTGACTGAGAAACTGAGGCTTATTCCTGGTTATTTTTATGGTTAAAGTTTGTGCCTGTAGCCCCCAAACTTCTTAAAATGGATCTGTTTGCATGTCTCTTGTTAAAACCACAGGAGACTGCAGTTTTATCAATTAAAACAAAAAAAATTTCTGACATGAAATCAACATAATGGTGTGTTAATATATAATACCGTTAAGTTGATTTCATGTCAGAAATTTTGTTGTCCTTTATTGATAAAACTGCAGATTCATTTGTTAAGACTTCCACAATGCGATACACTTGTACCATCCTGTAGAAATATTTTAGAATAGGTATTTAGTGAATCTTGTGGATAAAAAATTCCAGTAGGCCTAATAGTCACCTTTTTAAGTTGTTTGCTCAAGACCAACACATTTTTTTTAATACTCAATCAAGTGGGCCAGCTATAGTGTACAAAACATTTGAAAGTAGCAGTTTTCTTAAGTAATAGCAGCTGTTTACATTTGTGTTTCATGGGTTACTAAAAACACCAAAATACACTCAAAAACTGAAATACACACCAAAATACTCAAAAACTGAAATACACACCAAAATACTCAAAAACTGAAATACACACCACAATACACTCAACAACTGAAATACCACAATACACTTAAAAACTGAAATACACACCAAAATACACTCAAACTGAAATATACACCAACATACACACAATAACTGAAATACACACCAAAATACACTCAAAAACTGAAATACACATCAAAATACTCAAAAACTGAAATACACACCAAAATACACATATGTATTTTGCTCCATAATAATACTGTACTATGATCTGTCTATTTGAAAATTTTTTTTAGTGATTTTTATAGGAATTGCTTACATTGTTTCTATTTTCATGTGACAATGTCACTAGATCATACTTGATTGGTCATCTTTTATTTTGTTTCTGTTTCATTTTTATTTACTTTTGAACACAAATATATGGTTTTTCACTGAAAATTCATAAACACACATTCTGAATTCTCACAATTATAATATGCCTCATATATTTTAGTTACAACTGAATTGCAATGTATCACAAATCAGTCCCTTACCCATGACATATTGATTTTCAGTTCAGTGGTTGATATCAACTATTTATTAAAAGCTGCACAAATTGCAGCCAGTCCTACATTTGGTCACTTGTAAATCCATGCAGAAAAGGATAACTGTATGTCCTGTGGCCATTTTGAATTTCATGCTAGGTATGGCTGTAACCAATTATTGGTATGTGTCTAATGTGTACATAGGTTTGTTCTGGAAAGTTTTGCATGCATCAGAATTGCACATTTTAAGGTACAGGTGACATCAGATCCAGTATCTCTTATAAGTGCCAACACAGATTGGGTACTTGTGTATGATTTATTGGACTAATCTAGTAGAACCACTTGCTGTCATTACAAGGGTTATAGCAGGAATTGGTTAAAGTAAATAATTCTATTAGACTCTCAGACTTAAATCAAAGTTTTGTTTTATTATTATTATTATTATTATTATTATTATTATTATTATTATTATTATTATTATTATTATTATTATTATTATTATTATTATTATTATTATTATTAAAATATTTACAAATCATAATATTGCAGAGTGCACCAACATATACAAACCAAACATGTTAATAATTGTTTATGTCTGTGTTTATTTTTGTGTATTTAATTTTTTTTTAGTGTTTTTCTGTATTTCTTGTAACTGGTTTTGAGTGATACACTCTTAAAATGTACATTCTCAAAGTAATTCTTTTGTAATTTAAGATAACTAGGTAGTCATTAAAATTAAAAAAATAATGAATAAATTACAAAAAATGGGGAGTTTGATCTTGGATCATTGTGTGACATGTTGACAAATTTCCACTCTGCATAGTTGATAGGAGAAGAAACAAATTGTTTACTTATGATTTGTTTGTCTCAAAATAAAATTCTGGGCTTTTAAAAGTAAAACTAAAATATCCCAAATTTGTTATCTCTTGGGGAGAAACCACAAAATTTCACAGACTAACCTCTAATTGTTTGCATACCTGGTCAAGAATATTATAATTAAATATTGTTAATTGATGGCAGCTGTGCTAATTGTGTAAAGTTTGGTACATGGCTTCTAATGCAAAATGGACACTATGGAACAATTTCTGTGTTGAAAAATGTAGTTCAGTAATTTGACCACCAAACCTGTAACAGTTTTGATGGGCTTGTTGTTTAGATCATTTGAAATATTTTGGATTCTTGCTTAAGGCATAGGCTAATCGCCATGCTGATAATCTTTTTTGCTGTGTGCACACAGAAGTGGTGAAATATAGACACTTCCAATATTAAAACTAACATTAGATGCAGACAACAGTTTTGCTGAAAATAGACTGGTCTAGAAACCAGAAATAAACCTGAACAGCCTTTCAGTTTTTGATGACAGCAGCATCTGTTTTGTTGAACACACATACAAAATGATATTGTTAGAAATTACATATTGATGAATGTGATATTTTGTGCATTTTAGAAAGAGAATTACACTTTTCATTTTTATAAAAATTTAAATGAGGGATTGGTGGTAGACAAATACACCCCTCCCATTTTTTCTACTCCCCAAACCAATTTTAAAACTTATAGCATGAAAGATATAAAAAAATGCACAGAACATGGACATTTCATTCTTCGATTTATAATTTCTAACCTGGCTGTCACAAATGGGTCCAGAACACCATCAATTTACATGTACTGGCGTTTTAAACAAAACAGAAGCCATCAATGTGAACAAGCAGATAGACTACTTACTGTCCTTTTCTGGTTGCTAGAACAGTATTTCAGTAAAAGTGGTCATTTGCATCTCTTATTTCGTAATGTATAGTTTTAATATATTTAAAACCAATTGAACAAACAAATATATACATATTGAAGGATAAATGTAACTCCAAATTGTGTGGATTGATTCAAAGATGGTGGACTATATCACATCTGTTGCTTGAAGAGTCAGCCATGCAAATATGGTGACTATGTTACTTGTGATGTGTCGAATTTTGAAAACTCTTAGAAGCATTGGTTAAAGGAATTGTATCAAAGTCAACTTAATTAAAGTAGAAAGGCTAGAGATAGATGATTAATTTCATTTCATCTCTGAACAACAAAAGGGAATTCCTTCCAACAGACTTAACTTGATTCGTATGCTATGGTACAAGAGAATGACGTAAGACCCCAAAATCGACCAGGTAAAGGGGTGAAGCTGGCCATAAATGATTGTTCAAAGGAACGTTAATTACACCATGATTAGTTGTTTAGTTGTCTTGTCAATCCAATTCTACAGAACAGATTTAGGAAACAGTCTATTCCAATTGGTTAATATGGATTTATGGGCGTAACTCTGTAAGAAATTAAAGGTTTTACTTTAGAAAAATTCTTTAGTCTTCAATCTTTCTTGAAAGAAGAGTGGTCGACTCCGGGAAAAGCGTGAAAGACGTTATCTCATGATTCGGTAGTAAAGCGTGAGAGTTGTCTCAGTGAGTAGACAAACTCTATCTTTGAATTCGTAAAAAGCAGGTTTTCATTATTGAGTAAGGGGCCAGATAGTTGTCTTAGGAGACAGACTATACCTGAGGTTTATGGAAATGAATAAAGAAAACAGCAAAAGAAAACAGCTTTCCTGGATTCACCTGAGAAATCCCTGAACCAATCACAGGACCAGAGCAAATTTTAAGTCGAAATCTAAGTCCAGAGACGATTGTTAAATCAGAGTTTGATGGACAAGAGTCCAAGACCAAACAGCTAGACAAAGATCAGCAAAGCAGGGACGAATGAAAGTCTTGATGTCTGCATAAAATAGGTGATGAAGTCTCTCATTATTGCACTCAAAAGGTCACATCTTGTTGGCAATGAAGATAGAATATTAAAGTTGAAAGTAATTGTAGCCTTTAAAAAAAAATTGTATTGTCTTTTTATTTGAGTACATGTTAGTACAATTTTCCTACTTTTGTAACCAAGTAATTGATTTCTTTTCATTTTAAATTCTGTTGATAAACTGATTAAATTTTATATTTGTTCATTGAAAATGGGGCTCATTGTGTTTATTTCTTCAATATACTTGTTCAGTGATCTGCATTCTTCTATCTATCCACACTGGGTAAATTACACAGGGGAGGTCATTCCCTAGCAACAAACCGTAGTGAAAGAGGTTGGTGTGTTTTGAACGCAGCCAATTTGTCACATTACTAAAGGAACTCCCATTTGATTCAAAAAGCCAAGTGTTCAGTGAGGTTAGAAATTGTGAATTGATGAATGAAATGACTAAGTCTTGTGCATTTTTTATATCCTTTATGGGTTATCATTTTAAAATAGAGGGTACAAATAAATGAGGAATGTGTGCATAATATAGTGCATTTTGCTATGGTGCAATTATTTCTGTTGCACCTGAATTTAATACTGATTACTATGTACACTGGTATATAATTTATTAGTCCATTTTCTAGTCAGATCATTAATTTATATTTACATTACTTCTTCCACAGGATGACAGTTATTTTTGTACTAATTATTTTTGAATGTTTAAAATATAATTATTTCATATTCAAAAAATGATAGCCACCTCCTCATCAGCTCTTTAAATCTAGTTTGTAAGCTTCTTTAAAAGTTGCATCTAGATCAAAATCGGCATCACACTTACTACTCCTTGGCTTCGTTGCCAACAAGGACAAATCCATTTTAGTACCATCTCGGAACTTTATCCCCACTAAGTATTAGTTCAAAATACACATGAAGATGTCTTTAATAATTTTGATGGCATCTTTAGTTGTCTTAAAAGTCACATCTCAGCCATGTCAAAATCACATCTCAGCCATGTCAAAATCACATTTCAGCCATGTCTAAAATCACATTTCAACCATGTCTAAAATCACATTTCAGCCATGTCAAAATCACATTTTGGCATAATAATTAATTGGTCTCTTGCATCTCTCAATGCAGCATAGAATCTCACTTTGTCACCCATGTGATAGATAAATCTAGTCATTTTGTTAACCTTATGTTTCTTATCTCAGTCTGTTTGTCCTAGGTTGTCTTAGTCAATGGTGTTCATTTGCTAAGAACTTCTTTTAGAAAAGAAGAAACCCTTGTTTTCTGTGCATGAAGTCATTGCTAAAAAACAAATAAACACAACAACTAAAATGGAAGTAAAGTGTAACAAAAAGAACTTCTCTTATAAAGGAACTTATGGTCTCTCAAACTTTGATAACACAGCAAACAAAACATTTTGAGTGTTGCACATACACTTGCAAATTCATTTGGTAGAGTTATAGACTGGCTACAAAACTTCAAATTTGATCAAAAGCTACTGCAAAGCTGGCAACAACTAGTAATGTATTAGGTCATGTTGGTTTCTTCAAATTTTCACAAACAACTCACAACCCTAATCCACCCCCAGTTAAATTAAGTACAGTAATGGGATTGCAAATGAAAACCCCAGCACTTGTCAATCAGAACTTCATTGATCAGTACACATGTTGTTCCACAAGATTTCCATGTAGCATATCTTTGGGCTAGTAATGAAACACTTTCCATATTTCTATGATAAAAAATACAAATTTCTAAGAAAGTCATTAATTAGAAATTTCCTCATGTCACTACACACTTTGTTAGGACTGTACACAGTAGGCATATTGTACTTAAACAGTTTCATACCATTGCTTACCATATGGCATTTTTCAAAATTAACCATGTGAAATACATTGATTACTAATTGTTATTTCCATTTACATTCACCAATTCAATGTGAAGATAATTATTCAGATTTTCATAAGACCATGTGACCTTTATAGTGAGAGGCAACAATAGTAGCTGATTAATAACGTATGTGTTGACTCTGCCAGCTGTATTGTGATTAATAATGTATATGTTGACTCTTCCAGCTGTATTGTGATTAATAATGTATGTGTTGACTGCCAGCTGTATTGTGATTAATAATGGATGTGTTGACTGCCAGCTGTATTGTGATTAATAATGGATGTGTTGACTGCCAGCTGTATTGTGATTAATACCGTATGTGTTGACTCTGCCAGCTGTATTGTGATTAATAATGGATGTGTTGACTGCCAGCTGTATTGTGATTAATAATGGATGTGTTGACTGCCAGCTGTATTGTGATTAAAAATGGATGTGTTGAGTCTGCCAGCAGTATTGTGATTAATAATGGATGTGTTGACTGCCAGCTGTATTGTGATTAATAATGTATGTGTTGACTCTGCCAGCTGTATTGTGATTAATAATGAATGTGTTGACTCTGCCAGTTGTATTGTGATTAATAATGGATGTGTTGACTGCCAGCTGTATTGTGATTAATAACGTATGTGTTGACTCTGCCAGCTGTATTGTGATTAATAATGTATATGTTGACTCTTCCAGCTGTATTGTGATTAATAATGTATGTGTTGACTGCCAGCTGTATTGTGATTAATAATGGATGTGTTGACTGCCAGCTGTATTGTGATTAATAATGGATGTGTTGACTGCCAGCTGTATTGTGATTAATACCGTATGTGTTGACTCTGCCAGCTGTATTGTGATTAATAATGGATGTGTTGACTGCCAGCTGTATTGTGATTAATAATGGATGTGTTGACTGCCAGCTGTATTGTGATTAAAAATGGATGTGTTGAGTCTGCCAGCAGTATTGTGATTAATAATGGATGTGTTGACTGCCAGCTGTATTGTGATTAATAATGTATGTGTTGATTCTGCCAGCTGTATTGTGATTAATAATGGATTTGTTGACTCTGCCAGCTGTATTGTGATTAATAATGTATGTGTTGAATCTGCCAGCTTTATTGTGATTAATAATGTATGTGTTGACTGCCAGCTTTATTCTGATTAATAATGTATGTGTTGGCTACCAGCTGTATTGTGATTAATAATGTATGTTTTGAATCTGCCAGCTGCATTGTAATTAATACTGTATATGTGTGTTGACTGCTGGCTGTATTGTGATTAATACTGTGTGTGTAGACTGTCAGCTGTATTGTGATTAATACTGTGTGTGTTGAATCAGCCAGCTTTATTGTGCCTAATAATGTATGTGTTGAGTCAGCCAGCTGTATTGTGATTAGTACTGTATGTGTTGACTCTGCCAGCTGTATTGTCATTAATACTGTGTTTTTTAATCATCCAGCTGTATTGTGATTAATAATGTATGTGTTGAATCAGCCAGTTGTATTGTGATTAATACTGTATGTGTTGACTGCCAACTGTATCATGATTACTACTGTATGTGTTGAATCAGCCAGCTGTATTGTGATTAATAATGTATGTGTTGAATCTCCAGCTGTATTGTGATTAATAATGTATATGTGAATCTGCCAGCTGTATTGTGATTAATAATGTTTGTGTTGACTGCCAGCTGTATTGTTATTAATAATATGTGTAGAATCAGCCAGCTGTATTGTGATTAATGTTTGTGTTGACTGCCAGCTGTATTGTAATTAATAATGTATGTGTTGGAATCTGTTAGCTGTATTGTGATTAAAACTATGTGTTGAATCTGCCAGCTGTATTGTGATTAATAATGTATGTGTTGAATCTGCCAGCTGTATTGTGATTAATACTGTGTGTTGAATCAGCCAGCTGTATTGTTATTAATAGTGTATGTGTTGTATCAGCCAGCTGCATTGTGATTAATGCTGTGTGTGTGTGTTCAATCAGCCAGCTGTATTGGGATTAATACTGTATGTGTTCAATCAGCCAGCTGTAGTGATTAATAATGTATGTGTTGAATCAGCCAGCTGTATTATGATTAATAATGTATGTGTTGAATCTGCCAGCTGTATTTTGATTAATACTCTGTGTGTTGAATCAGCCAGCTGTATTGTTATTAATAATGTATGTGTTGAATCTGCCAGCTGTATTGTGATTAATAATGTATGTGTTGAATCTGCCAGCTGTATTGTGATTAATAATGTATGTGTTGAATATGCCAGCTGTATTGTGATTAATAATGTGTTTTGAATCTGCCAGCTGTATTGTGATTAATAATGTATATGCTGACACCGCCAGCTGTATTGTGATTAATAATGTATATGTTGAAATCTGCCAGCGGTATTGTGATTAATAATTTGTGTTGAATCAGCCAGCTGTATTGTGATTAATACTGTGTTTGTTGAATCAGCCAGCTGTATTGTTATTAATAATATATGTTGAATCAGCCAGCTGTATTGTGATTAATACTGTGTGTTGAATCAGCCAGCTGTATTGTGATTAATACTGTATGTGTTGAATCAGCCAGCTGCATTGTTAATAATAATGTATGTGTTGAATCTGCCAGCTGTATTGTGATTAATACTGTGTGTTGAATCTCCAGCTGTATTGTGGTTAATACTGTTTGTTGAATCAGCCAGCTGTATTGGAAAATTGTAGTTATTTTAACTGGAAAAAAATTGGGGGAAAAAAAATAATGTGTCATGATGCTAATAGGGTGACAAAAGATATCCATATCACATGGTGGCATTTGTCTCCCCACAGACAAATAGTGTCACCCATTGTCTGGGATTTCCCAAGATAAATTTTATTGGTCCTGGATCACCAGTTTAAAGAACCATTGCAAAGAAATGTTGTCCCAAAGCTTGATACATTTGATCAAATGGTATAATTATAATAATATGCAGTTACTTCTCATTTAATAGAATAACATTGCTGGACATGTGGTGTGCATTCCCTTGCAGATCAACCCACAGTTAGTAATGAAACACTTGTCATTTCTTTGTACTGATTCCATTACAGTAGGATGGGATACCCACCTCCTGCTATCATTTCAACCTTTTGCTAACATTTCAACCCACCTCATGTTATAATTTTATCCCACCTGCTACTGTCATTTCAACCCATTTCCTACTCTCATTGCAATCCATTTCCTACTCTCATTTCAAATCATTTCCAACTCTCATTTCAACCCATTTCCTACTCTCATTTCAACCCATTTCCTACTCTTATTTCAAATCATTTCCTATTCTCATTTCAACCCATTTCCTACTCTCATTTCAAACCACCTCTTGCTATCATTGCAAAAGTCATCCGATTGTGGCCTCCTCAACAGACTAAAGAATATCAGTATCATAGAGGTGATGGCCAAAGTGACCATATTTCATTGCAAGAGGCTTGACCTGCTTATTCTATTGGATAACTATGCTGTGTTGAATTATCACAGAAGGCAAGGGGTTTGGATATTTCTTCTATGGTGGTATATTCAGTGACAAATAGATGTTGTCATGTCCATTGCATTCTGGGCCAGCTAAATTTTTTAGTAGACTCATTGTCATGAAGGAATCAACTAATCCAAACTGAATATGGTTTTCTTCACATGATAGGTTATGTGTGGTAGAAAATGTATTTAGTTGAGGAAGAACCGCCAACTTTAGGAAGGTACTAACAAGCTGTCTTGCACACCTGCGTTGGCTAAACTGAGACTTGCACACCCACTTTGGCTAAACTGAGACTTGCACACCTGCTTTGGCTAAACTGAGACTTGCACACCTGCTTTGGGTAAACTGAGACTTGCACACCCGCTTTGGCTAAACTGAGACTTGCACACCCGCTTTGGCTAAACTGAGACTTGCACACCCACTTTGGCTAAACTGAGACTTGCACAACTGCTTTGGCTAAACTGAAACTTTGGCTAAACTGAGACTTGCACACCCACTTTGGCTAAACTGAGACTTGCACACCCGCTTTGGCTAAACTGAGACTTGCACACCCACTTTGGCTAAACTGAGACTTGCACACCCACTTTGGCTAAACTTAGTCTTGCACACCCACTTTGGCTAATCTGAGACTTGCACCAACACAGAGTGAGTGATCTGTAAAGGTGAGCACTTTAAATCACTTGGTCACCTGGGGCCTTAGATGACTCAGTCTTCTGGGACCTTAGACCTTAGACTACTCAGTCACCTGGGGCCTTAGATGACTCAGTCTTCTGGGACCTTAGACTACTCAGTCACATGGGGCCTTAGATGTCTCAATCATATGGGGCCTTAGACTGCAAACTATTCTGTCACCTGAGGCTTTATATATGACTATCATCAGGGTCCTTAGACCACTCAGTCACCTGGGGACTTAGACGACTCAATCATCCGGGGTCTTGGACCTTAGACAACTCAGCCACCTAAGGCCTATTCTAACCTTTGTCACTTCCAAGGCCTGGACAGTTGATGCTATTGCCATTGATTGGAATGGTACTTATGTGTATCCTCTTGTAAAGAGCTATGGAACTAGAATGCTGTATTGTCTTAAAGTGGGGAAAAAAATTGTGGATTAACAGCTTGAAAAATTGGCATTGGTGAATTCAACTGCCTTGGTAGCAGGAATTTTATTTATATGCAGATATTTTGAACCTATATGTCTACATCATATCAAACAATCCCTCAGGGACTGAAAGTTCTCAGGACCAGTGGTGGAAAGAACCACATGGTGAGGGGAAGTGTAAAATTTTTTGTCAGTGGCATGGATGAGGAATTTCATTCCTTTGCTTTGGGCATGAATACCAAATGTCTCATTTTCTCATACAGCATTTTAAGGTGAAGCAGTTTGTGTCATGACAGAAGGAAGATCTAGAACTAAGGGATACCTCTCTAAACTTCTGGTGAGCTTTAACTTGATACAACCAAAGACTTTGTCCATGTGTCCAAAAGGGACTCTACCATGTTTGAATAAGACAAGACTTTGGCTCTGTGTCCAAAAAGGACTCTACCATGTTTGAATAAGACAAGACTTTGGCTATGTGGCCTAAAGAGGCTCTACCATATTTGAATATGGCATGACTTTGGCTCTGTGGCCAAAAGGAATTCTACCATGTTTGAAAAGGACTTTAGCTCTGTGGCCAAAAGGGACTCTACCGCGTTTGAATAAGGCAAGACTTGGCTCTGTGGCCGAAAGGGACTCTACCATGTTTGAATAAGGCAAGACTTTGGCTATGTGGCCTAAAGAGGCTCTACCATATTTGAATATGGCATGACTTTGGCTCTGTGGCCAAAAGGAATTCTACCATATTTGAAAAGGACTTTAGCTCTGTGGCCAAAAGGGACTCTACCGCGTTTGAATAAGGTAAGACTTCGGCTCTGTGGCCGAAAGGGACTCTACCATGTTTGAATGAGGCAATATTTGAACTAGTATTTAGAGCATCATTTATTCATCTATCATGTGAGACCTGCTTGCTAGTTGTTACCTTTGTGAGACCTGTTTACTCGTTGTTACCTTTGAAAAAGAGAATGGTCAATATCTCCGCTTAGTTGGCTTTTCTGTCCAGGATAAGATGGCTTGTTTGCACTGCATACAGAGAATCAACCCAAGATAAACTGATGTTATTGTGCATTAACTAATAAGTTAGGGCAGTTATAACCAAAGCCAATATGCATTTGAGCACATCTGTTCCCTAACAGATATCATGTAAGTTGTGGCATTAAGGTCACATAACTTTCACTAGTGTTGCTTTTGAGATCTTTTGTCCCATATGGTATAGTTTACATGGTGGGATGTATAACAACATTATGGTACAGTTTTACATGGTGGGATGTATAACAACATTACGGTACAGTTTTACATGGTGGGATGTATAACAACATTACTGTACAGTTTTACATGGTGGGATGTATAACAACATTACAGTACAGTTTTACATGGTGGGATGTATAACAACATTACTGTTATCAGATTATTAGGCAGCTTCTCAGTGAAGTGGCTTTCTGACATCCACTGGATAATAAGGTGTGGTTTGGGATTTTTCAGTCACTACTGCAAACTAGTTATATCTGGAGATGTGAAGCTGTCTCCCTCCACTTATTATTCTCTTAACACATTGTGGTTAGGTAATGTGTTTGAATGATTGATTTATGTGTTCAAATGATTGGATAATGTGTTCAAATGATTGGATAATGTGTTCAAATGATTGGATAATGTGTTTAAATGATTGGGTAATGTGTTCAAATGATTGGGTAATGTGTTTAAATGATTGGGTAATGTGTTTAAATGATTGGATAATGTGTTCAAATGATTGGATAATGTGTTCAAATGATTGGATAATGTGTTCAAATGATTGGATAATGTGTTCAAATGATTGGATAATGTGTTCAGTTAATGTGTTCAAATGATTGGGTAATGTGTTCAAATGATTGGGTAATGTGTTGAAAGAAGAAGTCAATATTTGGAATAGAATACATGTCATCAAAAATACTTATCCAGGCATGATAGTGATATACCTTCCACCATTCCTTGTTACATCCTACTAGCATAGTGTGTTCTGCTCCAGAAGTTGCTGAAGTATGGATGAGAAATTGCACAAATTTCTGTCTGACATACACCTATGTGGACAGACAACTTTTAGCTTTCTATAGCTTAAATTCAACTTTTCAGGGCTGTATTTGCAAGTCAAACTCCAAAGGCATTGTGATCAGGTTATTAACATTTTGCTGCAGATTGATTGAAAACAAAAGAATGAGTGCAGGTAATTTTTGTGTGCAATGTATTTGGTGCATTAAGTTATAAACATCAGCAATTTTAATATTTATAAATGACTCCATCCATTTGTGGAAAATCAAAATTTAAGAATTAACTCCTTAGTCGTATGCCATTTCAAAATAGCAAATATTGTGTCTGCAGCCATGAAATATGAACCATGGTGTGAAATTTGCAGAGTACTTCCATTGTTATGGAAAATCATCAATTTCTCAGCTTTAAAATTGGCTCTTGAGGATGTTGGATATATTTTCCCATACATATTGCACTTTTTTACACGCTTGTATACTTTTCAAGGGTTAAACCAGCTTAAGAACAGCTACCATATATAGCTGTCATTCTGCATACAATAAAGACCCTGATCTTCCATAGCAAAATGCACCTACAGATCAGAGTCTATGTAGTTTTTTCTATTGATTACTCATAACTGCACATTATGCCAGCACATTATGTGATGGCAGGTCTAAGTCTATGAAGTTTGCAGTAGGACACTAAAGTAGTCCCCCTCTTATACGGCCACCCCTTCTGCACCGGGAAAGTGGCCTTATAAGGCTGGTGGCCTTTCCAGAGGGGGACATAATTTTTTGAGAAGTATATGTACATAGTAAGAAAGCTTCATTTTTAAAAGCATTTAATATCTTTGTTTAAAAGCAACATTAAATATTGAACGGTTCTTTATAATAGTTGACTTATTTCAAATGAATATGCATTAATAGTTCTTATTCTTGGCGTAAGCGTGATATGGGAGCGGATGTTGTCATGCACATTGCAGAACCATTCAAAAATGGCATTTGAATCTTGGTACATACGCAATTCTCTTTCCATTTGCTCCATTTTACCACTGCTGCTAAATAACTTACCGGTTACGATGTTATTTATTCGAGTCTTTTCAACATAAAATTGTTTTATTCGAGTCTTTTCTACCTAAATTTGTTTGGCCAGTCCCCCTCCCCCGATATCGTAGACTATAATAACCCACGTTTTCTGAAATAATCATCTTTGTTTACGTGATGACATGTTAATGTTTGGTAATGAGTTATTCGATGTTGCTAACTGTATGCGATTTAATTATGCAGACGACACATTTGTTGAGCGTATGGTACAAAATGCTTTCTTCGTAAAGCGACAAATTGTGTTGTCATGTGATTTTTCGGTCTTTGTCTAGTACCCTGTTTCTATATTTAGCAAATGCTGACCGTGTGATCTTGACCTTACATCCAGTTATAATCATCAATGTTGCAACTACAAGACTGATAAAACAATTTTTTTTCTGCATTTAAACAAGATGCCATATATTTTTAAAGGCAGCGATTGTCAAGTGATTCATTAGTCGTAGTCTGGTACCATATTGGTTTTATATATATTTTTTTTACTTTAAGTGCGAAAAACGGCTTGGATATGTACGCAGATTTGATTTGAACAATAGCACATCGCGGCCGTTAGGATTTATAAACGTTACAATTGTTGGGTAATACCCATTAATTATGTAAGTTAACGAGCGCAACATCTTGTAAAGGGAAGCCATCAGGCTATCGATTTTCCAGGCAGACTTTTGTATGGTACATCAATCTTGCCCTTTACTACTATTAATAAGTGTAATCTTAACCATTATCAGTGGATAAACCGGACATCTTATGATAACACGCAGTACAGATATCCGGATTACCTTTATGTATGGATTAAAATTTGAGTCTTTCTCGGCTTTAGGGAATAAATATGGCTTCGCGTGAGGTGTAAAGGATATAACATTAACCTTAGTGGTACACGTAGAACACTTTATTGAAGAACGAAAACCTGACATCGTAAAACAAAAATCGGATTAATTAACACAATTAGAAAAAAAATGTTATAGATACCTATTACAAAATAAAATGCGTCCGCTTGTGAGGGGTAAATTTTATGTTTTTGCAAAAATATGCTGGCTGTTGGTCGCATTAGCCGGGTGGCCTTTTGTGAGGGGTAATTTTGAACACAAATTCGTCGGTGCCTTCAGATTCTGGCCGTAAGGAGCGGGTGGCCGCTGATGAGGGGGGGGGCCGTTCAAGAGGGGGACTACTGTAGTTACAAGTGAGTATATATGATATTAATTTTTCAGACTCTTCCAATTAAGATGGACGGCTTTGATACCTCTGCAATGGCCAGCCTGGCATCTTATGCGGATGAGTCAGACTCAGATGAGGAAAGGCCAGGAGATCTTGCTGTAGACAACATATCAGATGAGGATACTGATTCCAAACCACCATCAAGATCATCTTCGCGACCCATAATAGATGAAACCTTACTTCAGACTAGTGACAGTACCACAGTTGTCCAAAGGAAACCTACAAAGAAGAGTAATTATTTTTTTAACAGTCACTGTTAGTGTTAGCAATAAGTATAGATTTGTGACTTAAATTCAGTTAACACATTTGGGTAATAGTAAAAATATGGTTGTTGAAAGTGTAGTTTTGTTTTGTGTTTTTGTGAACAGCATTATGAATGTTTTAAAAGCAGCAGTCAATTTGAGATTGTTACTGATGGTCAGAATTTAAAATGCACATATGAAGTAAGGCCAAGCTTTACACTTTATAACCCATATTACACCAATCAATCATATACAAAAGCAAAAGAAATTCAAAGTTCTTTTAACAATACACAATGTCATTTTTACATAGCCACAATTTGGTGGAGGAAGAACCCAGGATGATCCCAATAGGAATCTCTGACCCACAGGAAGCTACTGGCAAGCTTTCTTACATGCCCACATTTATATGCCATCCAGTTACATGCAGAATTAGTCCTTTAGGTGTCATTTAAAGTGCTGAGAATTAAAATTTGAACGCCATCCAATCACATGCAGAATTGGTCCTTTAGGTGTCATTTAACTTGCTGAGAAATACAATTTGATTAATATAACATGTAAAAAAATAGTTAAATTTGCAATAAGCTTTACTGTAAGAGAACAAAGATTATTATAGAGAATGTAACTTTTGCTTCCTTGATATCTGCTCAGTATAACATGTCTTGAAAGACCAATGTGAGACCACCTGTCTTGAGACCATAATAATTTGACAATAGGGGTGGTCTTTCAGTAAGTTTTGTTGTATCACCAAGCACTGGCATAGTTCTGTAGCACAGATTGTTTATGTATTTGTCTATAGTTTATTTATTTCTTAATTTTATTTATTTATTTTTAATTTCTGCTTTTGCAGCAACACGACTTGTGTCCTATGGACCAGATGAACATGAAGAGGATGACGATCAACAAGACACAGAATCAGAGAGTGATGAGAATGGGGAACATGGAATATTGGTAGAGGTAAATTGATCGGATTAAAATCAGACCTCCACAAATTTGCAGTAATATGGTCATTCTTAAAGAGGCAGGTGACTATGCTGACATGTAAATTTATCAAGAAATCATTTACTCCCTTTCAGATAGCATTAAAATTTATTTACATTTAGAAGTAGTCCATAATGGTTGCATATACTTAATTCTGAAAGATGTACATGGCCACTAAGTAAGATCATATTCAGATAAAAAATTTCCATTACAGTTACTTCCCTTGGACCAGTCGTCACACAAACGCGGGTTTTAATTTTCTTGATTATTTTCGTTCATACAATTATACATTATTTTCGTTCATACGTTTATTGTTGTTCCTGTATTGTAATAATACAGATCCAGCCACTGAAGGAGTTGATTTCATGGCTACCCAAGTTAATATAGATTATGAAAAAGGACAAGTTGGAAAGCAGCAATAGATAAAAGAACAAAGTTTGACATGGATATGTACATTATGTGGACAAAGTTTGACATGGATATGTACATTATGTGGATAAAAGGGTTTTGGAAATAACTGAATTTTAAATTCGAGAGCAAGATGATGTTTAGATATGAAACTGAAACAATTAAAAACCAAAAACAGGTCTGCATTGACTTAATTTTAATCATGTTTTAATAAAATAAAAATTTGTCTTTAAACTTTTCAACTTAAAGTTCTCATGCAGATTTAAATATCCAGCAAGTAAGACAAGAGGTAAGATGGAGTTCCAGACTAAAATATACCAGTATCAAAGAATTTACTCTCCGTTTTTCTGGTTAGTGTTGTATCCACTCATGTCTGCTTCAGCTTCATGCCGCCTTGAAATCACGGTGATGCATCTGTACAACCTATTTTTTTGTTAAGCTGAAATTTGAGAGTGGCTTGAATAATTTTGTTTTCTGTCAAATTTGCCAAATAGTATGTATCCTGTAATAATCACTTTTAGACAGTGGCTGTACATAAATTTTAATTATATTTATTGTCCTTTTAACGAAATCCAGATGGTAAATCAACAGAGACCAGTGCCTTTTCCAAACAGACTTGTAAAATAAATCCATGAGTTGAATTTATTTTTAAAATTATAAACTGGTCACAGCGATACTGGTGGATGGAATCAAGCAGTCATAGACAATCCAAATCATTTAGTTACCAAGCATAGCTCATTTGAAGTTTTCAAGTAGCCTGCGACTAGTTTGGGACATTGAAAGTTGGAAAATCCCTTATTAAGGTCAAAATTTAATTGATAAATTACCAAATAAATATTAATCTTTTTTTATTGAAACCTTTAAACCCACATTGTCAGGTCTGTATGAGAAAATGCAAGATTGACATTGATACCATCATCAAAATGGAAATGACAGACCTTGACTGTATATATGTTGAGAAGTGGAAGAATCAGTAGATGAAAGAAATGTTGGGCAGTTGTATAATAGATGAATGTGGTACATATACAAGTTGCATGATAGATGAATGTGGTGCATATAAAAGTTGTATGATAGATGAATGTGGTGCATATAAAGTTGTATGATAGATGAATGTGGTACATAAAAAGTTGTATGATAGATGAATGTGGTGCATATAAAAGTTGTATAATAGATGAATGTCGTACATATTAAAGTTGTATGATAGATGAATGTGGTACATATACAAGTTGTATGATAGATGAATGTGGTACATAAAACGTTGAATGATAGATGAATGTGGTGCATATAAAAGTTGTATGATAGATGAATGTGGTACATATTAAAGTTGTATAATAGATGAATGTGGTACATATACAAGTTGTATGATAGATGAATGTGTTACATATGAAAGCTAAATAAAAGAGTAAATATGCAGATTATGACAACATTGCAGTGTATAAAACAGAAAGCTTTACAAACTTAACAATACCTCTCTATCTCTCACACTTTTTTTGGACTTGCTTATGGGCAAGTACCATGTAAGTTTCAGCTTGCAGGCTAGTGTACTTGTAAAACCCTGCCTAAATGGGCAAGTACCATGTAAGTTTCAGCTTGCAGGCTAGTGTATTTGTAAAACCCTGCCTAAATGGGCAAGTACCATGTAAGTTTCAGCTTGCAGACTAGTGTATTTGTAAAACCCTGCCTAAATGGGCAAGTACCATGTAAGTTTCAGCTTGCAGGCTAGTGTATTTGTAAAACCCTGCCTAAATGGGCAAGTACCATGTAAGTTTCAGCTTGCAGACTAGTGTATTTGTAAAACCCTGCCTAAATGGGCAAGTACCACGTAAGTTTCATCTTGCAGGCTAGTGTATTTGTAAAATCCTGCCTAAATAGGCAAGTACCATGTAAGTTTCAGCTTGCAGACTAGTGTATTTGTAAAACCCTGCCTAAATGGGCAAGTACCATGTAAGTTTCAGCTTGCAGACTAGTGTATTTGTAAAACCCTGCCTCAATGGGCATGTACCATGTAAATTTCAGCTTGCAGGCTAGTGTATTTGTAAAACACTGCCTAAATGGGCAAGTACCATGTAAGTTTCAGCTTGCAGACTAGTGTATTTGTAAAACCCTGCCTAAATGGACAAGTACCATGTATGTTTCAGCTTGCAGACTAGTGTATTTGTAAAATCCTGCCTAAATGGGCATGTACCATGTAAGTTTAATCTTGCAGACTAGTGTATTTGTAAAACCCTGCCTAAATGGCCAAGGACCATGAAAGTTTCAGCTTGCAGGCTAGAGTATTTGTAAAACCCTGCCTAAATGGACAAGTACCATGTAAGTTTCAGCTTGCAGGCTAGTGTATTTGTAAAACCCTGCCTAAATGGGCAAGTACCATGTATGTTTCAGCTTGCAGGCTAGTGTATTTGTAAAACCCTGCCTAAATGGGCAAGTACCATGTAAGTTTCAATTTGCCGGCTAGTGTATTTGTAAAACTCTGCCTAAATGGGCAAGTACCATGTAAGTTTTAGCTTGCAGACTAGTGTATTTGTAAAACCCTTTCTAAACCCTTTAATACATTCAAATCATACTTACCAATAATGATTTTGAAGCTTGATAATTCACTCAGTGACATCCTCACTCACCCCTATGACCTTAGTTAGGATCAAGGCCACACTTACAGGAGATGCTTAGACTTTGCTGAAAGTTTTTTCATTTGCTTATAATTTCTTCTTTTTTTCATAACTGGATAAATTCATTATTGTGCTAAGATGATTAATTCTACCACACATGTTCTCACCCTTTTAATCTTGAGTTCAGTGTCAAAAAATTTGCATTGAGTTTAGGTTAAAAAACATTTATTTGTTTTTATTTCATGAAGTTATCTCCTTTATGGATGTTGTTCCTTCATTGGATTGATCATGAAGCTTAGACAGTTCATTTGCATCATGTGTCATGTCCATGCATTCTACAGCCATGCTTTCATTGTGTAGGAGTTCATTTGCATCATGTGTCATTTCCATGCATTGTACAGCCATGCTTTCATTGTGTAGGAGTTCATTTACATCATGTATCATGTCCATGCATTTTACAGCCATGCTTTCATTGTGTAGGAGTTCATTTGCATCATGTGTTATGTCCATGCATTTTACAGCCATGCTTTCATTGTGTAGGAGTTCATTTGCATCATGTATCATGTCCATGCATTTTACAGCAGTGCTTTCATTGTGTAGGAGTTCATTTGCATCATGTATCATGTCCATGCATTTTACAGCAGTGCTTTCATTGAGTAGGAGTTCATTTGCATCATGTATCATGTCCATGCATTTTACAGCCATGCTTTCATTGTGTAGGAGTTCATTTGCATCACGTGTTATGTCCATGCATTTTACAGCCATGCTTTCATTGTGTAGGAGTTCATTTGCATCATGTATCATGTCCATGCATTTTACAGCCATGCCTTCATTGTGCAGGAGTTCATTTGCATCATGTATCATGTCCATGCATTTTACAGCAGTGCTTTCATTGAGTAGGAGTTCATTTGCATCATGTATCATGTCCATGCATTTTACAGCAGTGCTTTCATTGAGTATGAGTTCATTTACATCATGTGTTATGTCCATGCATTTTACAGCCATGCTTTCATTGTGTAGGAGTTTTTTTGCATCATGTGTCATGTCCATGCATTTTACAGCCATGTTTTCATTGTGTAGGAGTTCATTTGCATCATGTGTCATGTCCATGCATTTTACAGCCATGCTTTCATCGTGTATGAGTTCATTTACATCATGTGTCATGTCCATGCATTTTACAGCCATGCTTTCATCGTGTATGAGTTCATTTGCATCATGTGTCATGTCCATGCATTTTACAGCCATGCTTTCATCGTGTATGAGTTCATTTACATCATGTGTCATGTCCATGCATTGTATAGCCACGCTTTCATTGTGTAGGAGTTCATTTGCATCATGTGTCATGTCCATGCATTTTACAGCCATGCTTTCATCGTGTATGAGTTCATTTACATCATGTGTCATGTCCATGCATTTTACAGCAGTGCTTTCATTGTGTAGCTCATTTGCATTGTGTGTCATGTCCATGCATTTTACAGCCATGCTTTCATTGTGTAGGAGTTCATTTTCATCATGTGTCATGTCCATGCATTTTACAGCCATGCTTTCATTGTGTAGAAGTTCATTTGCATCATGTGTCATGTCCATGCATTTTACAGCCATGCTTACATTGTGTAGGAGTTCATTTGCATCGTGTGTCATGTCCATGCATTTTACAGGCATGCTTTCATTATGTAGTAGTTCATTTACATCATGTGTCATGTCCATGCATTTCACAGCCATGCTTTCTTTATGTAGGAGTTCATTGGCATCATGTGTCATGTCCATGCATTTTACAGCGGTGCTTTCATTGTGTTGGAGTTCTTTTGCATCATGTGTCATGTCCGTGCATTTTATAGCCATGCTTTCATTGTGTAGGAGTTTATTTTCATCATGTGTCATTTCCATGCATTTTACAGCCATGCCTTCATTGTGCAGGAGTTCATTTGCATCGTGTGTCATGTCCATGCATTTTACAGCCATACTTTCATTGTGTAGGAGTTCATTGGCATCATGTGTCATGTCCATGCATTTTACAGCCATGCTTTCATTGTGTAGGAGTTCATTTACATCATGTGTCATGTCCATGCATTTTACAGCCATGCTTTCATTGTGTAGGAGTTCATTGGCATCATGTGTCATGTCCATGCATTTTACAGCAGTGCTTTCATTGTGTAGGAGTTCATTTACATCATGTGTCATGTCCATGCATTTTACAGCCATGCTTTCATTGTGTAGGAGTTCATTGGCATCATGTGTCATGTCCATGCATTTTACAGCCATGCTTTCATTGTGTTGGAGTTCTTTTGCATCATGTGTCATGTCCATGCATTTTACAGCCATGCTTTCATTGTGTAGGAGTTCATTTGCATCATGTGTCATGTCCATGCATTGTACAGACATGCTTTCATTGTTTAGGAGTTCATTTACATCATGTGTCATGTCCATGCATTTTACAGCCATGCTTTCATTGTGTAGGAGTTCATTTACATCATGTGTCATGTCCATGCATTTTACAGCAGTGCTTTCATTGACATGTCATTGGTTCATATTGTAACATTTTGGTTAGACAGTGGGTTTTGACTTTATGTTGGCAGTTCATGTTGCAGTATTTGGGTTAGACTTTTTTTAAAAAAAAGGAAATAATGAAGTATAAATACATTTTCAATTAATGAAGCGTTTTTAATTTCAGGGAATACAAGTCAGCTCTTCACTGAATGCAGAGCAAGCATGTAAGTAAATACAGCAAATGGTGATTTGTTGTGTACAAAGAATGCATTGTACAATCATAATACAATGAATAGTGATTTGTTGTGTACAAAGAATGTATTGTGCAATCATAATACAATGAATAGTGATTTGTTGTGTACAAAGAATGTATTGTACAATCATAATACAATGAATAGTGATTTGTTGTGTACAAAGAATGTATTGTGCAATCATAATACAATGAATAGTGATTTGTTGTGTACAAAGAATGTATTGTACAATCATAATACAATGAATAGTGTTTTGTTGTGTACAAAGAATGTATTGCACAATCATAATACAATGAATAGTGATTTACTGTGTATAAGGATTGTATCATGCAATCAAAATATGATTAGCTTATTGTTTATAAAGACTTTCTTGTCCAATAACAATACAGTGAATGGTTATTTACTATGTTCAAGAACTGTATTATAGACAGTATAATTATTGAGATGCTACTGGTGACAGAGATAAAATCCCAGTGTAAACCAGATGTAGTCTATTTCATACTATAACTGATTTTAAAGGCTGTGTGTCAGTTTCTGGGTTTGATGTTAAACATAGAAAGTTGATATTTTATTTTTGATTATTACTATCATTTCCACTGAACAAAAATGTGAGGAATTCAAAGTGGCCATTTACATATTTCCAAACTAACCAATGCATTTGTGACCCATGAAAATTAACTGCCATTTAACTTCAAGCATTGCTTGTTCACAGAAATTACCATTCACATTGGTTTGCAAGTCATAAGTTTGTAAAAGTTACCTGACATAAAGGTGTTCACAAATTTCCTATTCACTGTATTTTTTCTTCATTGTATGGAAAATAAATAGAATTATTGTATCCCAGAAAATGAAACTTGATTAAAGCCCTTAGTTAAAAATAATATTTGTTGCACAATTATTTCCTCCTGTTATATAATATAAGTGCATATAAACAAACTTGGTATTAGCATGCAAGACCAAAAGAAAAAAACGGTGGGTCTCTGGTTGTCCAACTGCCCCATTTTCTCATTGCTAACCCTAGCACATGTTTACCCAATTTAAAACAAATCAAAATATAATTATAAATTATAATGAGTACCTGTATTTATTACCTGAATAAGCATAGGATTAATACACATATGCAAACATACTGTCTCAAAGAATTTTTAATGATTGTTACATTGATAATGTAATTTATGAGTAACTACTTTTTGCAAGCATTTTCAAGAACTTAAGCTTGATTTTTTCTGTTACAGCATCATTGTCTCGCAGTGTTCAGAACAAATCATTTGATGAAATAGAATTGCCCTTAGAGCCAACTGGCAAGTGCTCCAAACATCTCCAGGTAAACATGACATTTATCCATATGGGTTACTTTGGAATTTTCCAAAGGTTATCCAACAGTCTTAGACAAATGCATGTTTTACTGTTCAAGTCAAATGTTCTATGACATGACCAGAATTCCATGGGTTTTTTTTTAGAATAAAAGGTGGGAAACAAAATAGTATTTTTGTGTGATTGTATGACATTTTCATTTCTTGGCATAATAATTTTTTTCCTACACTTGGTGACAAAACTTTTGACATTTTTATTTGCAACATTTTAAGTTTTTCTTAACAGATCATTTGGTCATTATGCTTTGGTCCCACATTCAGCTTGTGTCTGTTATCATGCTTCATCTGTGTAATGCCCACCAAGCCATTATGTCAAGTTAGCCATGGTCCCACATCAAGTTTGTGTCATCTGTCAAGCATTGTCTGTCACCACTTAACAGTCCATTAGGCCAGGCTAGTTTATGATATGGTCCTACATGCTGCTTGTGTCATCTATCATGCATTATCTGTCAACAATTCCTATCTTCATTTTCTCAACAAATCAAACAACTTCAGCTCCAATTTCATAAGAAACTTTGCAGAGAGTATCATGGCTTTATACGATTCAATAAAAATTATGCTGGCATTATACAATATCTATAAAAATCATCCTGGCTTTATATGATTCTATAAACATCATTCTGGCTTTATATGATTCTATAAAAATCATCCTGGCTTTATATGATTCTATAAAAATCATCCTGGCTTTATATGATTCTATAAACATCATTCTGGCTTTATACGATTTTATAAAAATCATCCTGGCTTTATACAATTCTATAAAAATCATCTTGGCTTTATACGATTCTATAAAAATCATCCTGGCTTTATACGATTCTATAAAAATCACCCTGGCTTTATACGATTCTATAAAAATCATCCTGGCTTTATACAATTCTATAAACATCATCCTGATGTGCCATCTAATATTGCCACCTATTAAAATCAGAAAAATTCCTTTATGACGTCTCCTCAAACACTGCTCAACAGAAATTGAAGCATTCAGGCAGAAAGGCCTTTCAGATTTGTATACCGGATATCAATTTGCTGTCACCATTGGTCCCATTCACTAAAAATAAAAAAATATTTATGAATAAATAACAACTTTTTAAAAGCCAATGAAGAGATTTTGATGAAACTTGAATCATCTTAAGATGAAGGACCCTAAAGATTTTTTATAAAATGTTACTGTGAATACAGCCACCATACAATAACTAGAAAAATCTTTCAATAAGAAACACTCAACAAAATTTGACCGAGTTTGAATGAGAGCTCCTGGCTTTAATGACCTTTACATTGAAAGAAATAATGCCAAGCTGCCATCAAATTTTACAACTATTGCTAAAAAAACAAAACTGCTCTGATTGGTGGTTAGAGCAGATGCAGGATGTCATGGGTTCGATTCCCTGCAAATTCATACCAAAGACTTGTAAAAATAGTAGCTGTCTCGCTTGATATGCTAAGCAATAAGTTAGTGTTAGGAATAGTCAGCCTGGTGTCAGGATAATGTTACTGGAAGGGACATAATGCTGCATGTCTGTGGCATGATGCCCCAGTGCTAGTCATCACTGTAAACTGTTACACTATAGAAATTGTAGCAATATGACTGGAAACAATGTTAATCCAAATCACAAAAAAAATGAAAACAAAATTTCTTAAAAGTAGCTCAACAGAATTTGACCAAATTTAACAAAAACAAAAAGGATAAAATACCTTACTGACCCATAGGTTATCAAATATGGCCAACATTATTAAGTATGGAAAAATATTTAAATAAAAACTGTTCAACAACATTATGATCAAATTAGTCAGAAAGGTCATTTAGAGTTTTACGAATTGTGCCACTCTGCCATCAAATATGTGCACAGAAAAATCTTCAAATAATTTCTTCTCAGAATCCATTCAGCATAATTTGATTGAAAGCACCCTGACTAATTGGTATTGCAGTTGATAAATGCATTGAAATTCTGCCCATCTAATATGATTATCATTACTAAAAATTGCTAGACAGAAAATGTTTTGACTGAGTACATTGACATGAAGTGCTGTCAGATGTTTCAAGTTAGATGGTTGATAGGCATTATCAACCATCAAATAAGGCTGCAATTATAAACAAAATCTGACCAGATGATACTGAGGTGCCATCAGATGTGAATGAGGATAAAGGAAAATTAGATAAATCCTGAAGCAAGTTATTTTTACATTTTGAGCATTGGAAGGTATTGTTTGATAAAGTAACCTACTAATAGCAGCTGATCTTGCATTTGGCTGTTAGGTAGGTATCTACAGGTGAAACATCTCCACTCCTCTTGGGCCTCTTTGTTTTGCATGTAAGTTAACATTACTTATCAAGACTCATGCCATGTAGAATATGTTACTTCAGATTTATTTTCCGATTCAGTTTGCTGAATTATAATTAACCTTTGTTTTAATTTCAGGAAAAAATTGCACGATTGTATGAGAAAATGAGAGAAGGTGTAAATCTAAGTGCATCAATACAAAACAGAAAAGATTTCAGAAACCCAAGGTGATTTTTCAAAACTATTCTTTCAACATCTTTACACAACAATTTTCCATGATCATTTTATAAGTTCTTGTAAAATATTTAAATGCGTATGTTACGTAAAGCTAGTTGCTTCCCTAAAAATCATGTTGCTGTCTATCAAGCATGTATAAACATATATATATATATATATATATATATATATATATATATATATATATATATATATATATATATATATATATATATATATATATATATATTGGTAACCTAAATGTCATTCCATGCTCAGCTTTGAAAAAATGCTGAGCAATCAACTATCAATATGTGACATTAAAAGATGCATTAAACATCATGAATAATGGCTGGCCATAAATAATTCATCTCAGTGGCTTCAGTTTGATTTGAGATTAATTCATTTTTCTTAACAAGGATTGTTCATCATCATTTGAATTTATAGGTAGGAATGATAACAAGTCCGGAAAATGCTAACTAATGCAAAATGAAAACAGCAAATGCAGTTTTTTCTTGAGAGACATGAGTGGGCAGTCAACTTGGGCAGCTACAGGAGATGAGAGCTGCATTTGCTCAGTGATTATCATGCATGGCATATGATCCAAAGGTTTGAATCCTACCATTGGATCAGCCTGGATTGGTTAGCATGGTGTGACCTTAGGCAAGGCACTTGAACCAAATTTTGCCTTGCACTCAATAACCTACTTGTGTTGCTGTGCCATAGAACATCAAACCATGTACCAGAGGTTGCTATCTATTCTTTGCAATTAATGTCAATTTCTGGGTGATTTTTTTTATCTACTCCAAGGAAATCACTTGTGACCAACTATTTTATTTATCCTAGTATGCAGCTACAAGAGTGAACTGCTTGTGGTCAATTGTTGTATATATGATACCATGATGTTAACCAGCTAATGGAGTGAATCATGTGCAGTCTGTTATCATGAATACAATCACATGATAGTAAGTAACTAGTTGAATGACCAACTACTGTTGGTATGATAGGGTGGTAAAAAACAACTAGGAGAGTGAATTGCTTATGACCAGCTACTGTAGATAATAATGGGATGGTAATAAACAACTAAGAGAGTGAATTACTTAGAATCATTAGCTGTTGATTGTGTGTTAAGATTTTGCTTACTTGACTGACTTTATATTTACTTGAATAAAACTATTTTTAATGCCATATTTGACATGTAACAAGTTTTGTGCACTCTAGTAAACATTTTGAAATGGTAGAGATGATTCCTTCATTCAGGTTTAAACATTTTTATTTAACAGAATTGGAATCGAGTATAAATTTACATGTTTAACTCTAAACTTTTCTTTTCCAGTATATATGAAAAATTGATAGAATATTGTGGAATTGATGAAAAAGGAACAAATTACCCACCGGTAAGATTTCTATCTTATAAGGCTAATTAAAACTATAATTAATAACTAACGTAAAATAAATAATTTACTTTTGTGTAAAAATAATTGCATTCTGGGTGACATATCTTAATACCTTTTCTGATTTTTATCCTGTCTCTGTATTACTACACATTTGCCAAGACCTTCAGTATAAAATCTTTACTGCTTATGATATTAAAAGCTAGTCTTTGTTGTTTCTTATTTTTTTCCCATTTGTCAAACATTTCTGTGACGAGACATAGAGTGTGTAGACCTGAACATAATTTGGCAAACACGATCAATGCTATTTTTTTAAGATAGACAGCAAGACAGTCTGCACAAGATCACTAATTTTGTTTGTTAGACCACAAGACAGTCTGAACAAGATCATTGATTAATTTTGTATACTAGACAGCACAATTGTACAAAATTATTGCCTAAATGATATGTTAGACTGCTAGACAGTGTCATGATTCTATAATCATATTTGTGTTCATATTAAAATCATGTTGCTGTCTATCAAGCATGTATAATCAGTTTCCTCCACCACAGTATGGCAGTACATAAAACTTTTGACATATTTGACTTTGACCTGGATATTTTTGTTCATTTGAGGTTTAAGATGATCAAATTTGGAAAGTTGCAGGCAAGAAATCACAGATTGTGCAGAACTATCAAGAAATTGATGTTGCTAATTTTTACTGTTCATTTATCATTAGATATAACTGATGTATCATGACAAAAATTCTGTGGAATACATTGTGGTGCCTTCTCCAAGGCATAATCCAAATACCAATCTGAATACCATGCATAATCTCAATACCAATCCAAATACCATGCATAATCCAAATACTAATCAAAATACCATGCATAATCCAAATACCATGCATAATTCAAATACCAATCTGAATACCATGCATAATCTCAATACCAATCCAAATACCATGCATAATCCAAATACCAATCAAAATACCATGCATAATCCAAATACCATGCATAATCTAAATACCAATCAAAATACCATGCATAATCTCAATACCAATCCAAATACCATGCATAATCCAAATAACAATCCAAATACCATGCATAATCCAAATACCAATCCAAATACCATGCATAATCTAAATACCAATCCAAATACAATGCATAATCTAAATACCAAGCGAAATACCATGCATAATCTAAATACCAATCCAAATACTGTACATATATAATGCAAATATCATGCATAATCCAAATACCAATCCAAATACCATGCATAAACCAAATTCTATGCAATATCCAATTACCAAGCATAATCCATATAACATGCAATGTTTTTGAGCAAGCAAATTAGGCCACTGTGACCTACTTTTATAATTATTTGTATCCTTCAAGATTAATACATCTGTCAAGTTTATACTAGGGCTGTCATCGGGTACCCAATTATATATTGAGAAAAAACTGGTATTGAAACATAAACACGGGTACCCATAAAAACAAAAATCGACACACTTGCTAACCACTTCAACACAGGTGTGACAGCTATGGCTATAATTAGAAACCAGATCTCTGCCTTATATAAATAAATAATATGTCAGTCTGTTTGGATTAATAAAATTCATTGGCATTGTGCAACCAGACAAACCGTTATCCCCAAGGCATTATGTACCAAGGTTAAAACATTTGTTTTACAGGTAATAAACCTCTTTGTAGACGATAACTATTAAATGTGGGTGCTAAATGATCAGTACATTGCATGCTCTTTTAATGAAATCCAGACAGATTCCTTTGATTTCCGAACAAACATGTCAAAGAAATCCCACAATTTATATTATGAACAATCATCACTTAGACACCTTGAAATCTTCGTAATGCCTCAAAGTAATCTTTGCCTGTTGTTTTTCTAGTCGATTAGCTCTGCAATTTTCGAAAGTTAGCCATCGTACATATACCGATATTTCTATTTTTGAATCTACTACGTTTTTACCATAACTATTTTAAGAATTATAATTCCAAAATAATAACACTTATGTGACTGCATGGTCACGTGGTATAATTGGGGGCACGCATGCATGGGTAATTCAAATCTGCGGTCAAAAGTAGATGAATAAACATGGTCTGTTCTAACAAGGACTTATAGTTTAAAAAATGTGAGTGTTCTAAAGCTTTTAATGCGGCTGATCACAGTATTCATTAAAAGTTGGATTATACCTACCATCTGTGTACAAAGGTTATTCTAAATAAATTTATTAATTAACAGCATGAGGTCAGACAATTTGCAGCTACGTCGGTGTGGACGAATCAGACCGAGTAGTACATGGTTAGCCCCTATCGCCATAAAAAAAAAATATTTGAGAAATGGAGATAACAATTAGTTGGTCTACGGTTGTACATGTCATTCATATGCTACCGGGTACCCGTTAAAATTTGCAGCGGGTACCCAGGTTGGTTTTTTCATGATTTTTGACAGCCCTAGTTTATACTTAGTTGTATCCTCCAAGATTATAACACCTATCAAGTTTGTTCTTAACTTTATCCTCCCAAATTAGTTCATTAATTGTATCCTCCAGGATTAATACACCTATTAAGTTTATATTTAGTTGTATCCTCCAGGATTAATACACCTATTAAGTTTATATTTAGTTGTATCCTCCAGGATTAATACACATATCATGTTTATATTTAGTTGTATCCTCCAAGATTAATATACCTATCAAGTTTATATTTAGTTGTATCCTCCAGGATTAATACACATATCATGTTTATATTTAGTTGTATCCTCCAAGATTAATATACCTATCAAGTTTGATCTTAATTGTATGTATCGTCCAAAATTAATACACCTATCAAGTTTGTTCTTAATTGTATCCTCCAGGACACACCTATCAAGTTTATATTTAGTTGTATCCTCCAAGATTAATACACCTATGGAGTTTATACTTAGTTGTATCCTCCAAAATTAATACACCTATCAAGTTTATTCTTAGTTGTATCCACTAAGATTAATACACCTATCGAGTTTATACTTAGTTGTATCCTCCAAGATTAATACACCTATGGAATTTATACTTAGTTGTATCCTCCAAAATTAATATACCTATCAAGTTTATTCTTAGTTGTATCCTAATACACCTATCAAGTTTATACTTAGTTGTATCCTCTAGAATTAATACACCATCGAGTTTATACTTATTTGCACCCTCTAAGACTAATACACCTATCGAGTTGATACTTAGTTGTATCCTTCAAGATTAATATACCTATCAAGTTTATTCTTAGTTGTATCCTACAAGATTAATACACATATCAAGTTTATACTTAGTTGTATGCTCTAGGATTAATATACCTATCAAGTTTATTGACTGTTCTCACAACAGCACCTGTGAAGATGAAATAATTACTAAAGTTTCATGCAGTTACTGGAGCACACATAAAATATAAGTCACTGTCACCTACTTTTGCTTTTGGCCATTAGTAACTTTCAAGTTGAGTATAGCCATTAAGTTTCGCAACTTCATAACGGTGTCAGAGAAACTAAATGGAAAAGTTTAGCATAATCTATAGATCTTTAAAGTAGTTAAGTGAGTTAGATTTACCTG
This sequence comes from Potamilus streckersoni, assembly GCA_016746295.1. Taxonomy (NCBI): domain Eukaryota; kingdom Metazoa; phylum Mollusca; class Bivalvia; order Unionida; family Unionidae; genus Potamilus; species Potamilus streckersoni. The sequence continues at coordinate 177,289 of JAEAOA010001812.1, forward strand.
TGATGAGCAGCACAGTCCATGATGAAAAGACCTGACAAGTTTTCATCACTGCTAGAGAAACTAAATTTTGATATCATCAACAACAACAATAAATTTGACAAGGCCATTATAAGACAAGTCAAATAATCATAGTATTTTTTATAGTCTGTGTTTAACTTTTTTACTTTCAGGAAATATTTGATCCTCATTGTTGGGGCAAAGAATCTTTCTATGATGCATTGGGTAAGTTGTTTTGCACTTGCTGATTGTTTACTGAATTAAGAAATTGAAAGTCAGCATTCTTTATATTTTATTAACATTGCATTAATGTAATGAATTTAATTAGGCATTTGATTGTGCTTGGCAATGACCAAGGCAAAATCCTGCACTGTTTTATTTTATGCAGTTGTAATGTAAAGTTTAGAAGGCAAAAGAATTTTCTTTGAAAAGAACAAAAAAAATGTTAGAATCACAATCATAAATCAGAAATTTTTGTTAAAATTTAGGAGGATGAGAATTCCGTTAAGTAAAAATGGGAGTAAATTTTTCTAAAAATTAATTTAAACTGTTAATATTAGAAAAACAATCTTACTTTTGATAGTTTAAGGAATTTTGATATTAGTTTTATTTTCATAAATGTTCTCTGACATGTTTGATGCTAAAATTCAGTAATGGCCAAACCATTATTAATCTCCTTGAATTCTCAAATACAAAATTTCAATCCTCTGAATTTACCTTAAAGTTTACAGTACATGCTTCTTTAGAAATGTTTGATTATTGTCTTCTTAAATGACCCTTACAGCATATACACATGCAGAAAATTAAAAATTGTTATAAAGTTACTTCTGCAGCAGACACACTTATATAAAATGTAGAATTTTTGTCCCTGAAAGGTGCCCCAGCTAGAATGTTATCCTTTAAATTTACCCTAGTTGCATATATGCTTAAAGTGTAACATTGTTAACCACTATAGTGACCACTTTAGTATATTTCACCTTTAGAAAACATAAGATTGCTATCCTCTGAAGTTACAACTTCCACATTACTTTTCTGGAAAATAAATGTGTGAATTGTGTCCTCTGAAGTTACCCAGCAGCATATTTGTCCTTACAGCATATATATATATATATATATATATATATATATATATATATATATATATATATATATATATACACACACACACACACACACACATACCTCTAGAAAATGTAACATTATAAATTGCCAAATATACCACTGCTGCTCCATTGTTGTCCTGTCAGGCTACTCCTGCAGTGCATGCACTTCCAGAAAATGTAAAATTGTTATCCTATAAATTCACCCTTGCAGTTTATATACCCTAAGAGAATAAAAGATTGTTATTCTTTGTTGTTACCCCTACAGTATATACATACCTAAGAAATGTAAAATTGTTATCATCATTTTTACACTTGCAGTACATAAACTCCAAGAAAATGTAAGATTCTTATCCCTTTAATACATACATCATTAGAAAATATGAGATTGTTATCCCTTTAATACATACATCCTTAAAAAATGTAATATTGTTATCCCTTTAATACATACATCCTTAAAAAATGTAATATTGTTATCCCTTTAATACATACATCCTTAAAAAATGTAATATTGTTATCCCTTTAATACATACATCCTTAAAAAATGTAATATTGTTATCCCTTTAATACATACATCATTAGAAAATGTAAGATGGTTATCCCTTTAATTCATACATCCCTAGAAAATGTAAGATTCTTATCCCTTTAATTCATACATCATTAGAAAATGTAATATTGTTATCCCTTTAATACATACATCATTAGAACATGTAAGATGGTTATCTCTTTAATACATACATCCTTAAAAAATGTAATATTGTTATCCCTTTAATACATACATCCCTAGAAAGTGTAAGTTTGTTATCCCTTTAATTCATACATCCCTAGAAAGTGTGAGTTTGTTATCCCTTTAATACATACATCATTAGAAAATATGAGATTGTTATCCCATTAATACATACATCCTTAAAAAATGTAATATTGTTATCCCTTTTTATACATACATCCTTAAAAAATGTAATATTGTTATCCCTTTAATACATACATCCTTAAAAAATGTAATATTGTTATCCCTTTAATACATACATCCTTAAAAAATGTAATATTGTTATCCCTTTAATACATACATCCCTAGAAAGTGTAAGTTTGTTATCCCTTTAATTCATACATCCCTAGAAAGTGTGAGTTTGTTATCCCTTTAATATATACATCATTAGAAAATGTAAGATTATTATCCCTTTAATACATACATCCTTAAAAAATGTAATATTGTTATCCCTTTAATACATACATCATTAGAAAATGTAAGATGGTTATCCCTTTAATTCATACATCCCTAGAAAATGTAAGATTCTTATCCCTTTAATTCATACATCATTAGAAAATGTAATATTGTTATCCCTTTAATACATACATCATTAGAAAATGTAAGATGGTTATCTCTTTAATACATACATCCTTAAAAAATGTAATATTGTTATCCTTTTAATACATACATCCCTAGAAAGTGTAAGTTTGTTATCCCTTTAATTCATACATCCCTAGAAAGTGTGAGTTTGTTATCCCTTTAATACATACATCATTAGAAAATGTAAGATGGTTATCCCTTTAATTCATACATCCCTAGAAAGTGTAAGTTTGTTATCCCTTTAATTCATACATCATTAGAAAATGTAAGATTGTTTTCCTTCTGTAACTCTTGAAACTAATATTCAATTCCTGTCAAGTTATACAGCTGCACATACTTTGTAGAAAATGTAACACTCTTTTCCTCTGAAGTTCATTCTGCAGCATGTACACTTGCAAATTGCAACAAGCATGTTTCTTTTTCCACTGTGTTGTATTCTGAGGGCTGTTTCATTAAAGCATACATGGGACGCAAGGAAGGTGGGGCACTCACCAATAGATGCAATTTTGAATTTTCTTGTCATTTTAAGATGAACTCTATGAAATTAAACTACCCTGGCATATGTTTTTAAAACTGCCTTTCCTGGGTAACATGTATGTATAAATGGAACAGCCATGAAGTGGATTGTTTTGAGTTTGCACAGTTAAATGCTAAAGAGGATTTTCCCAATTTCCACTGTGTTGCTTATGGCAAAGTGGCTTTTTTCTATTTGCACATGGCTGCATATGGTGAAGAGGTTTGTTTTGATTTCTCTACTGCATTAGTGGTAAACCAGTACAGTTGGGTAGTGGTTATGCTAGAATCTGAAGCAGTGAGGTCATCATTGCTATTCACTGTGTTGTATAGGCTGGACCAGTCAACATTAGTCAAGAATGACAGTGGTAAGCCATATACAGCGGACTAATGGCAGTGCTTGATTCTAAATACAGTATTTAATCTTAAAGGAAATTGCTTCAGACCAGCTATGCTTGTTTTAAATGGAACATTCAGTATCTTCATACTCATATTTTGCAGAAAAGGCACAAAAAGCTGACATGGAAAAGAGAGAAAAGGAGAAGAAAGAAAGGACAAAAGTGAGATTTTTTAATTTCTTCAATAGTGTCTTCACATTAATAATGTTTTGTGGCAAACATCTGGGGTTTCTTAAAGTTTTGTATTTCAGGCACATACAACAGTACATTAAGATCCCAGTAACTATTATTGTAAATAGATTCTATTTTAAATCCTATTTATTACTACCCAATTGTACAAAATAAATACTGTCTTTTGTTGTATCATCTTACCCAAGCCATGACATATTTAATTTATAATGCAATGAAAATATTGTTTTGAGGACACTAAATAGAAACAAAACGAGAACAAGAGATCCTTAAAGGTCTTGATGCTCTACTGTTCAAAAAGAATTCATAGCGGTCCATGTTCAGATTGTTTCTTCAGTCCTTTTATTCTTCTTGTTTCCTGAGAAATTGAAACTTTCTCTGATTATTTTTGAGAAACTTCAACATGCCATTCCAAAGTATGCACCAATGTAGGTGTTGCCATCCTTTCAGGTGAAAAAGATGTGATGAGATTTTTCACACTTTGATAGATCACAGAACATTTTTCATGTAGGAACTTCATATGGTGACAAATGAAATGCTTTAGTAAAAACACCATGTCAGTCCTACCATTCCTCATAGAGGTATATTAATGACAAATAGATTTACAAAATGATTGCCATAAAGCTAAAAGTCATATCAGTACCATTTTCATTCATAATAAACAGGAAATCTTAAGTCTATATGATCATCCAGTCAGTAGAAAATGCCATGTATGATGGCTTCCATGATGGCTATATTAGAGATTTGGTCAGTACCATTTTTATCTAGGACCATCTGGAAGTCATTTTGTAAGAACAACTATCTTTTAAGGAGAAGTAAGAAGACCTTTACGATAGCATCTGTCCATTTTGAGGTTTGAATAGTATTAACTTCATACCATAAGAAGTGAAAACCTTGTGTCACTCTATGATGAGCTGCGCAAGAGAAGTAGTGATGACATTATTTTACTAATAGTTGCTATGATGGAATTTTTATAAATTAGAACCGTGCCATTTTTATTTAAATCATTCAACATAATGAGTCTTAAGTGACTGCTTAAGGGGCCTCATTTTCATGTAGGATTAATTAGACTTTGGATTGAGTATATAAAGTATATAATAATTTTCAACCAGTTAGTCTACAAGAAGTGGTGATGATAAAATAGCATGCATTTTTATTGACATTGCAAGACAGGCTATCACAAAAGTCAGTGCATTTTGAGAGAGTGGATGACACACCATGATATAAGAGTGCTCCTTGATAGTGAACGACAAGCCATCACATAAGTTTATCTGTTCAGTGACCTTTAGAGTCAAAAGTAAATAGTGTAGTACGAAAATGACAATGCATTCTCTTATTTCAGGTGGAGTTTGTAACAGGTACTAAAAAAGCTTTCGATGGTGCACCGGGTGAGCTTTTCTGTTATTTTTCTTTCAGTTTTATTTATTATGATTCCAATTTTAGGAGTTTAAGGTAGAAATAATTCACTTTGTTCATCAATCTGTCTATTCTCCCAGTTACATTCCAACAATAATTACAGTACACATGTTTAGACAAAACTTGCATATTTGATGGATGTGTTGAACATCTATATCTAAGGTTTATACAACATCACTAAATGAAATCTGGGATATGATTTACTTATTGTTTCACTAATTGCCACCAGATCTGTATGGTTACATTTGAAAGTTAACATCTGTAGGGGAGATGGATGGATTCTTGTGAGCTCTTGCTGACCATTTTTGTGCATTGTTTATTTTTGTGTATGTTTTAATGCCATGTTGACTTTATTGTTAGTGATAGTCTTTCCAGTCATCATAAATCCAGTCATAATGACTTAGATGTTTTCTTTTCTGTTATCATGAAGCACAGAAACTTGACAAATGAAATTAGCATTACATGTTTATATGTGTATGTAGATGGCCTGGATAGATTTTCATACAATTGTAGCAATTTTTTAAAATTTTCTACATTATTTAATTGGGGTGCAGACTTACATGATCTACAATGGCTGCATACATTTTTTTATGAACAATAATATCTTATTAATGCTTTCATGTAGTCTGTGAGAGTTTTCACTCTGGAATTGAACCATAATTTATGTAGAAAAAGACCATTTGCCTGTATTTATTGTACAATAGTCTAAACTAGAGATAAAGTATTTAAGGCAAACAAGTGTGTATTATGAGGGTTGTTACAAAGTCCAAATCCAGATGTCAGCTTTACTCATTAACAATAATGTGTGACATGCGATAAAAATAATTTTCAAAAGAATTTATTAATTTCAAGATTGGCTTTAGTAAATGTCAAATTGCTGCAATTCAGCATTTCAAATTTTTAAGTAAACTTTATTGATTAGCTGATAAAAATAATTATTTTCTATCCTTAGGAAACACATGATTGTCCAGACAAGTTTTTTGATGATGTACAACCAGAGAAAACAATAAAGTTTCTGTGTATCTTTATAATAATTGTTGAATTGGTACTTTAAGGAATTTATTTTTGATTAATTAATTTTGTTTGATATCCATTTTACAAAGTTTAAACATCTTTATCTTTTATCTTTCATCTTGTAGATTTTCCTATTTACATTTTTTGTTAAAAGAAAGGGTTTTTTTACCTTTTAATTTGCTCTCTTGATTTCATCCCTCTCTCCTCTGGCCAGTTTATCACCATCTTTGGTTGCTGCGAATTTTCACCAGTCAATTTCCTCTCTGTAATTCATTTGCCACCCTTGCTATCCACCATTGCCAGGCCTAATCAGTGTACAAATAAAATATAAATAATCTCACAGACCTTGAGCATCCACAAACATGTTTGTCCATCAGAATCTAATCTAATCTATCCATCCATCACCACCTTTGCAAAGCTGCCATTTTCTTCCTTGTATGAAACTGGGCAGGTAATCTGGCAAACTTTGTGTCACTTTAATTTTTAAAGGTTATCTTCCTAAAGATTATGTTGTTTTTACATTAATTTTGTTATAATGTTTTGTGTATGGTCCTTTATTCCAACACATACATACAATATGTATGAAATACTGCAATTAAAATAGCAAGCAGAAATCATGAAAATTACTGTTTTTTCGCCTTATTTGTGTTTCTCTGCATTCAGTAGTGGTCACTGCAGAAAGATTGAAGGGCTCAGGTTGCTGATTAATTGAAATGAGGAAATGAGGAAAACCTGAATCAACCTAAATCAAAATAAAAATTCTCATTAATCAATTAAAATTACATTATCAGTGTAGATTTGTATTTTAAATACATAAGTAGTTATAACCCTTGTTTGATGTCCTCAGTTTTGGAAACTTCAATCCAGTTTTCCATTAGCAGCCAAAAAGATTAATTTTTAGTGCACAATTTTGAAAACTCTACTGATTTTTTAATTTGTATGTAAAAGAAAATGTTTAAAAAAGAACATTTGTTGTTTTTTCTTGTTATTTATGAGATCAAGTTCTCATGAAGTTATTTTGATAGTACAAATCAATATTAACACATGACTGGAGCTGTGATGAATCAGAGCTTAGCATGATAAATCCTACCAGTGGATAAGTCATGGTGTCTTTGGGCAAGACACTAAACTCCAAGTGCCTTAGCACTAAATAACCTATTGGTGTTGCTATGCAGTAATGTTGATTAAAACTGCTTGGACACCATTAATGTTTTCACTGAACAATTATTTTAATATACCTCAAATTTTAAGACATTGTCAATAATTTTAATTTTTGCTATTACTTGTGACCTTGAAGGTATGGTCATTGACAGTTTTCATTAAAAAATTATAAAGTAATTTAATTTAGTACAATGCTCAGTATTTAACAAATTAAAGCAGCAATAATGTAAACTGCCTCTAATAGCTATTATTTTTAAATTATCAATAGTAGTTGTACAGAAAGAAGCTTAAAGTTTCTTCAGTCGTATACCATTTATTGCTAATAGTTGATATGAGTTTATAAATAGAAGATACATATTAGTTGCAGCAAGAAATTCTGTTATCAAATGAAGCACAGAAGTAGCATAACAGGTAAATTGATACAATGGAAAAGCATAAACTCCAATTCCTGATAAAATTTAAATAAATTTTCAAAATGGTTATAACTCATAATGATATAAAATATATTATGACTTGTTATGGTTGTATGCCTCTTTTTATTTCTCATTACCTTGTAAAATATTGTCTTTTATTAGATACCGAGAAGCATGAATCAAACAAAATATAAATAGATTTTAAAATTCATGTAGTGATTACCCTTTACATAGGTCTACCATCATGAATTAATTGGTCAATTAAACATTACTTCACCTTGTAGGCAGATGACATTTTGTTTCATATATTTGTCTTTGAAGGCTTTTTCTTTATTTTTCAAGGAAGAGTGAGAGAAAGGGAGCCTAAACTTTATTGTAGTTTGAATTGCTATTTGCACATTATGTTCATTTCATGTACCATTTTGTCAACATCTTTTAGAAAAGTGGTTCCCAACCCCCTAAATAGGTTGTGAGGGCCTTCTGAGGGGTTGCAAGGATTTTTTTTATTGAGGATGATTGGCTGTGTCCAATGGGGCTGATTGGCTGTGTCCAAAGGGGCTGATTGACTGTACTAAGGAGATGATTGGCTATGTCCAAAGGGGCTGATTGATTGTGTCCAAAGGTACTGATTGGCTGTGTCCAAAGGGGCTAATTGGCTGTGCCCAAATGGGCTGATTGGCTGTGTTCAATGGGGCTGATTGACTGTGTCCAAAGGTGCTGATTGACTGTACTAAGGGGCTGATTGGCTGTGTCCAATTGGGCTGATTGGCTGTGTCCAAAGGGGCTGATTGACTGTACTAAGGAGCTGATTGGCTATGTCCAAAGGGGCTGATTGACTGTGTCCAAAGATACTGATTGGACGTGTCCAAAGGAGCTGATTGTGTCCAAATGGGCTGATTGGCTATGTCCAAAGGGGCTGATTGGCTCTGTCCAATGGGGCTGATTGACTGTGTCCAAAGGGGCTGATTGACTGTGTCCAAAGGGGCTGATTGGCTGTGTCCAATGGGGCTGATTGACTGTACTAAGGGGCTGATTGGCTATGTCCAAAGGGGCTGATTGACTGTGTCCAAAGATACTGATTGGATGTGTCCAAAGGAGCTGATTGTGTCCAAATGGGCTGATTGGCTATGTCCAAAGGGGCTGATTGGCTCTGTCCAATGGGGCTGATTGACTGTGTCCAAAGGGGCTGATTGACTGTGTCCAAAGGGGCTGATTGGCTGTGTCCAATGGGGCTGATTGGCTGTGTCCAATGGGGCTGATTGGCTGTGTCCAATGGGGCTGATTGGCTGTGTGACTGGTCATTAAGATAATGGCAGTACACATTGGACCAAACTGAGATTATCAGTGAGGAAATGTCAGTAAAATCAAATTTTGATTCTTTTTTGCATTTATGTTTCATTTATCATAGTCGTTAATCTACCAATTAAAAATAAAACTTTTTTAATCTTTTACAAAGTGAGATGGTAAAAGGTGGCAGTTCTGAAAACTAGAACTTCAAGATATTTTCTAGTTTGGAATCAACAGGATTTATATAAAAGATGACAAAAGCAATTGATACGTAGATTACTAAGATTATGATCTCATATTTATAGTGCAGTGCTATTGTTAATAGGCCAATTCCAGAAATGAAAATAGTGATAAATCATGATAAAGCTTTGTTGAAATTTTTTTTCTTTGCAGTTTTAAAACAAAAAAATTTTAATATTTTGGTGTGTCAAAGGGTCAGGATGCTGTTTTTGTCATAGGCTCAGAATGACTACATTTTAATATCTAAAACATTTTTTCATAAAATTTCACCAGCATTTTTTTAAAAAATATTTTTATAGAAGCAGACTAATAAAGGAAGTTTAAATGAGTTTAAGAACAGTGGTTCCTGTTTTGTAATGAAGGAAATTTAAGACTGGCATTTTCTTTGTCAGACTCATTTTCTCTAAACATTAGTGTTGATATTTTGACAAAAATAAATTTACTTGTATTTTATGTATGGAATCTGTACATTTTGATTGAAGCTCTCTGAATGACAAAATGTCAGAAAAGCTCTTGAAGTTTGGTTATGATAAAAACTGCATTAATTATTAGTCTCACACTGGATAGACAGTGTTGTCCTGACAAGAAATAAAAAAGAATCTTCAAATTGCACAGACTGTAACTATGCAGAAACTGAAAGCACCAATAAAAATTTCAGAAAATTGAAGAAAAAAAGCATTCTACATCAATATTATAGCTATTGACCAAATCTATTAAGTATGGTATGCAATGTTCTCCTAATTTGAGATTGGTATCCTATTAGATTAATAATTAGTGGTGCATGTGATAAAGAACTAGTTGAACATGGAACAGAACCAGTCAAAACACAATCATATGGCAAAAATCAGTGCTGGAATTCAGTTCAGGTTTGTTTGGGTGGGGTTTTTGGGCGGGTTATATTATTATTTCATTAATATTGTTGAAATTACAGTCAAGGATTTATGATTTTATGTTTTTGATCCAATTGGGCAAATAACTTTCTTTAAAAATTAGATATTGGTGAATAATTGTTGTTGTTGTAGGGTTTAACACATTTTTTCAGCACAAGATAGGCCAGTATAAATGGTGGAGGAAGAACCCGGGGAAAACTCTGAAAGAACATCCGACTTATTAGAAGCTACTGGCAAGCTTTATCACATACCCACATTAGCCAAATCTGAGACTCGAAAACAGCCAGAGGTGAAATGGCAGTGATCTGTAACAGTGATTGCTTTAGACTAATAATTTCACTAGAATCAAGACACTTAGCATATAGTCTATACCCTAAATAAATTTCTTTGCAAAATTGCAAAAAATCATTGACTTTTGTTTTTTGTAGAGGAGAAAAGGAGGAAAACCAAATGGGATGCTCAGCCAGGAACTTTGCAACAAGTCACAATGGCCAAGGCAATTAGTCAGAACTTGGTCATGGCAGCAGCAACAGGCACAAAAACTACGGTAATACCAGCAGTGGGTAACATCACCAAGAAACCAGTCAAGTGACGATTTCACAGTCCATCAGCCATGACATCAGAAGACGTTGCATAAATTCTTTAAGAAGACTGAAATTTGACACCATAATCATGTTTGTGCAAAAAAAAGTTTGCAGGGATTTTAGTATGAAAATATGGGAAGGTGTTGGTAACTCAAAAGTCTGTAAACGTGACATAAAAGACTAGAAGTGATGAAAACAACATTTTTATTTTTTGATATAATTTCAGCTTTTTTTCAATACAGAAAATATCTTTCTCCAGCCCAAGTATATGGGCATCTTTATTGAGTAAAGGATAGTATATAGATGAGGGAAAGTCATTGGTCACATTCCAGAAAACATTAAATTTCCATTCAGTCAGATTGCAAGTTTCTTGCTTAAAGTATCAATTGCAAACAAAAGTCTGGTAGTAACAAATTGTCTTTTTATTTGAGACAACTTGTTTGATTGGGCTTGCAAAGGATCTCATTCACATCATTTTCCAGAAGGAGTGACCTTGTCCAGTAAAATCTGTTGAAATTTTACCTTCAAAAAATATATAAAGAATACAATAAAAAAGACTGAATTTGTAATGAGAGTTAATGAAAAATTTTGAACTTTGTGTATTTTAATTTTAATCACTAAGCATTGTTTTGTAAATCCATAAAATATGTGAAAATTTAAAATAATCTTCAAAAAGATTTTAGGGACAATCATTTTGGAAATTTATGAATAATTTCAGTGAACTGTATATATTTTGAACTAAATGCAGTGAGCAACGTGGTTATAAACTTCTGTCAGTGAATTGCAGGCAGCAAGTGGCATTGCCATGAATTGCAGGCAGTGAGTAACATTATGGAAAGAAGCATTATAAATTTCAAGTCTGAGATTATGTGAAAAGTGATCCATATGTGATAAAAAGAACTCTGACACAGTCTGGCTTGTTTAAGATGGGCTGATGCTTTGATTTTATTCTATTAATTTTTTTTAAATATCAAAATTTAATGTAGCACTTGAAAAGGGTAATTGTATTGTCTGTTCATGATAGCTCTCAAGTTCCATACTGTTCTAAGGGCTGTTGTATTTAAACACATATGGTACCCAGGGCAATTCCATTTAAATGCACATGGTACTCAGGGCTATTCCATTTAAACATACATGGTACCCATGGAAGGTAGTTTTATAAAAAAAAAGAAATATATGCAAGGTAATTTGATTTCACAGAGTTTATAATAAAATTATAAGAAAATATCCATGGGTGAGTACCTCACATTAAAAGTGCCTTCCCTGGGTCCCACATATTTTTTACTGGAACTAAATAAATATGGAAGATGTTTGGACCATTCTCTGAATAAATACACATTGAAAATATTATAGAAACGGTTATTGCATTGATAACTAAATGTATCATGTAACATCATTAAAATGTACGTCAGGGGAGCTAATCATTTATTGTAACGTTTATAGTCTTGTGTCAAGTTGGAGCAAAGTATGCAGATAATTCCCTCAAGTTGTCATGGTGCTATTTTAACTTTTTGTACATAGCATTTCATTGAAATTTTCACCATATTTGTCAAACTATATTTGTGATAAGTGAGACATAACAGCAACAGCCATTTTAGGTTTAATAACGTTTTGGTTATAATTTTCTTTAATTATTCTCAGCAGGAATCATTATGAAGCTAAGAGAATTAAGTCTGTGACATGTTTTGCTCTCTTGACTTTGGAGTCCAGGGCATAGTCCTAAAAAATTTGCTTTAAGGTTTCTTTCCTAAGTGAAATTTTGGATTGTATTCATGCACAGGATATAATTTTTATGAACCAAAGATAGTTCATTGTGCGACATTGGGGTCAATTTTGTAGTGAGTAAAATTTGATGTCAGCTTTGATTAAATGTTTCTTTATTTGCTTAGATTTCCTAATCCCTTTGATGGATTTTTACCTATACTTTTGGTAATCATTGTGAAACTGCAATGGTTCATTCCTCAAGATGCTTGCATGACATTGTACCAGTGTCACAATCATAGAAAATATGCACTAAGCTTTTGGTTAATGTTTTCATGTTTCTTAAACCCTTGAAGTAATTTTTGCATGTATTTGCTAAAGATAAAACAGTTCATTCTGTGACAGAATCAGTTGTTGCTTTGACCTTGGTTGCAGATTTGTAGAAAATTTGTGATAAGGTTTTGGTTCAAGTTAATTTATTTATTGTGGGTTTTCTTATTCTTATCAAGTGTCAATCCTGTCTGCATCATTCTCTATCTTTTTGACCTTGGGGTCAAAGTCACTCATTTTACAACTGTTTATATCATTGGCATAACATAAAATAACATGCTTTCGTGATGTGCCTGTCCCCTTTTACTCTATACAAGTACATTTGGGGTAGAAATGAATGTAGGTGTTCTAATCTAGGTCTTAGCCAACTACAAATATTTTTACTATGAATATTTTGCTACTTATATTTCCAAACAGCAAATGTTGTAAGAAGTTGAGATGTACTCTTGGCATTCACATTGGGAGAGGCTCTTGTAAGTTCGCCTTGTAAGGTGAATCACAAAGTTGAATTTTTTTTTTATTTAAGACTAAAGGATTTTATGCTAGTTGTGGAATTGAAATCTTTTCATGATTATTCTGAAACAATTTTAAGAATTGTGTACTAGCAAGAATTTGAATTTTGCAGGCCTTTTTTGATCCCTTTTATACTGAATATGGCATTATATGTGTGCAAGCTGTTCATTGTATTTGTATGTTTGTAAATGGGTAAAAGTTTTAACTAGCAGTAAAAACATTAACAAAAGAGTTATATGTGCACTGAAATTATGTAAAGAGTGTAAAGATGGACTACTGAAGGTTGCCTAGCCTTTGTTCTCTGACTTGTATTATAAAAGATTACTTCACCTTTTATTGTAAATATTCATTAAATAATACATTCATGACCCTTTGTTGTATTTTTTGTCAAACCAGCTCTTTTATTATAAGATTAAAAAACACATGAATAGAATGAAAAAAATCATCATAAGGCCATTCTCACATTGCATACAGCCTTATGGTGAGTAGGATGAGATTAACATTTTGACTATGTTTTATAAAGATTTTGGGAACTGATTGCATGGGTGGGTGGGTGTTTGTGTAGGTGCATGTATGTGTGTATATGTCTATGTGCGTGTATGTATATGTGCATGTATGTGTTTGCATACATGCATGCCTGTGTATGTGTCTGTATATCTCTGTGTGTGTATATGTCTGTGTGTATGTTTGTATATGTGCATGCCAGTGTTTATGTGTCTTTGTATATCTGTATGTGTTTGTATATGTCGTATATGTGTGAGTGTTTGTATATGTGCATGCATGTGTGTGTGTGTTTGTATATGTGCATGCATGTGTGTGTGTTTGTGTATGTGCATGCATGTGTGTGTATATTTGTATATGTGCATGCATGTGTGTGTGTGTTTGTATATGTGCATGCATGTGTGTGTGTATGTTTGTATACTTGCATGCATGGGTGTGTGTGTGTTTGTATATGTGCATGCATGGGTGTGTGTGTTTGTATATGTGCATGCATGGGTGTGTGTGTGTTTGTATATGTGCATGCATGTGTGTGTATGTTTGTATATGTGCATGCATGGGTATGTGTGTGTTTGTATATGTGCATGCATGGGTGTGTGTGTGTTTGTATATGTGCATGCCTGTATATGTGTGTGACATTTGTTAATGTGCATGCCTGTGTAGGTTGTCTTCATTCGTTAACAGTATTCAGATTTTAAAAAGCAGATCTTGTTACAACTGATTCATATATTAGGAGTTACATGCAGTTGTTGATTAAGAATAAATAAGTTGCACTACTGAATTCTTACACAGTAATTGCCACTTAATAGATGTTTCCTAAACTTTCCTGGTCTTTGGTCATGAATTCCATGTTTTTTTGGATGATGAAGGTGGTGGTATGGATGATAACAGAATGGTAATATTACTAGTTCATGTGGCATTTTGTGACTCTATATGATTAGACTTGGTCTCAAGTTTTAAAGTGAGAAAATTTGTTCAACATTTTATAGAGTAATGTCCACAGTGAATGACTTACATGCATGGAAATCAAATTTGGTAAAAAACTAATTTAAGAATGGTTTCGTTGGGTTTGAATTTTAGCATTTAAAAAAGTTTTTGCAAGTCACTGTTTCACTTGGAACTTTAAATGCATTATATGGGCTAGGGCATTTGAAGCATATGTTTTTATTTTTAGTGTTACCATAGAAACAAAGTGTACTAGCATACACAGCATGTAAATGAAAGAGCTGGACCAAATGGTACATTCAGTAAGAGACTGTAAGTATGAACCAGAGGTATACATCATCTTTAGAGTTCCCCATAAATCATTAATCATTTTTTTATACTTTGTATCGTATGAATATTACAGATGTGATTGGATCTCCACTAGACTTTTGAAGAGGTATATTTCAATATTGCCACAAAACATTGTAAGATTTACCATAGATGCTTGTTAATAACAGGGTCAAATATTATAAGATTTACCATGGATACTTGTTAAATAACAGGGTCAAACATTGTAAGATTTACCATATATACTTGCTTAATAACAGGGTCAAACCTTGCAAGATTTACCATAGATACTTGTTAAATAACATGGTCAAACATTGTAAGATTTACCATAGATACTTGCCTAATAACAGGGTCAAACATTGTAAAATTTACCATAGATACTTGTTAAATATAATAGGGGCCAACCATTGTAAGATTTACCATGGATACTTGTTAAATAGCAGGGTCAAACATTGTAAGATTTGCCATAGATACTTGCTTACTTGCTTGGTAAAATTTCAAAAAGAACAAAGATGATGATCCACCTGAGTATAATGAACTGCAGACCAGGGTCTATGTTGTTTCTAATGTTGATTTCTCCAAACAAACTGTACAGACCCAGATCTGCCCATGCATTATGTGATGGCAGATCTTAGCCTGTGCAGTTTGTAATTGGATTTATAAGTGTTTATGTATGGTAGATTCAGAAATTGGATTTATTGCCATTTTTCACCACACAATAGGCTATACATTGCAACAAGTATTGATGGTGAAGGAAGAAACTGAAATCACCAGAAAGAACCACCGACCCACAAGAAGCTACTGGCAAGCTTTCTCACATATCCACATTTGCCAAATCCTAGACTTGAACGCACACAGACAGAGATGAGATGGCAGTGATCCATAATGGACAGTGCTTAAGATTACTTGGCCACTATGGGCACCACAGAAATTAGTAAACAGTTTGATCATTTAACAGGGGCATGTGCAACATCTTTCAGGATGTCAACCAGATAAGTGATTTTTTAATGCCACACCCTTTGGTGTAAATAATCAGATTCAACCAATTCAGGAGCCAGATCTGTCCTGTACATTGAATATGCCTACTTAAACCTTTACATGAGTACTTGGAAATGGAATTGAAGGAGTTTCCTCCCCTTCAACAGTTTGAACTTGTTTAATTTATCTACTGGTAAACCATAACAATTTAGTGATGAATGCAAATTAATTTGCATCCATTGCTAAATTCTTATGATTTACCAGCAGATGAATTAGCAACTTGTAGATATTCTTGTGACTTTAAAAATTGGTAAAAACTTGTTAGAATTTGATCTGTTCCAAAATTTTATTTTATTCCTAGAGTTCTTATATTTGCATGTGGTATCAAAGTCATTTTCATAACCATATCATTTATTTTTGAGAAAAATGTGTGTGCATATAAGCCATTAATTTTATTTGTAATGCATGATTCATTTGTCTCAATGTATGCATTAATTGACACTTAACTAAAATATATGTGTCAATTGATTA
The DNA here is from genome assembly GCA_016746295.1 of Potamilus streckersoni. Classification (NCBI taxonomy): domain Eukaryota; kingdom Metazoa; phylum Mollusca; class Bivalvia; order Unionida; family Unionidae; genus Potamilus; species Potamilus streckersoni. Next base: position 193,662 of record JAEAOA010001812.1, read on the forward strand.
GAAAGGGAAGTAGCTTTTTCTCAATAGTCCACATGTGCCCATTGAAGTATATCTCTATAGCATGTAAACTGAGACAGTTTCAAACCTATTTAATAATGAGGTCAAGATAATTATATCGAATAATCTCTAGTAATTTAATTACCATTTCTGGCAATTTTGCTCAAGTTATCCAACTGCAGTGGCAATATAATTACCATTTCTGGCAATTTTGCTTGAGATACCCAACTGTAGTGGTAATGTAATTACCATTTCAGGCAATTTTGCTTGAGATACCCAACTGTAGTGGCAAAGTAATTACCATTTCTGGCAATTTTGCTTGAGATACCCAACTGTAGTGGCAATGTAATTACCATTTCAGGCAATTTTGCTTGAGATACCCAACTGTAGTGGCAATGTAATTACCATTTCTGGCAAGGGTGCTGACCAGTAATCCATAATAAAATTCAGACCACAAGTCTAATGTGCTGACCACTAATCCATAACATAATTCAGTCCCACACCTGCCTAAAGTGCTGACCACCAATCCATAACAGAATTCAGATTCACAATTGTCTAGTTTGCTGACCACTAATCCATAACAGATTTCAGACCCACACCTGCCTAGTATGCTGATAAATAATCCATAACACAATTCAGATCCATGATTGTCTAGTTTGCTGATCACTAATCCATAATAGAATTCAGACACACACCTGTCTAGTGTACTGACCACTAATCTATAATAGAATTCAGATCCACACCTGTCTAGTGTGCTGACCACTAATCCATAACAGATTTCAGACCCACACCTGTCTAGTGAGCTGATAAATAATCCATAACAAAACTCAGACCCATAACTATCTAGCATTCTGACCACTAATCCATAACAAAATTCAGAGGTGACCACTAATCCATAACAAAATTCAGACCCACACCTGTCAAGTGGTCAGTTGGAGACTGCCATAACATAATTCAGACCCACACTGGTCAAGTGTGCTGACCACTAATCCATAACAAAATTCAGACCCACACTGGTCAAGTGTGCTGACCACTAATCCATAACATAATTCAGACCCACACTGGTCAAGTGTGCTGACCACTAATCCATAACAAAATTCAGACCCACACCTGTCAAGTGTGCTGACCACTAATCCATAACATAATTCAGACCTGTCTAGTGTGCTGATAATTGAGCCACTGGGGCTCTTTATCTTTATAGACTTTTGACAACCAAAATATTTAACCACTTTATAAACCATAATAGGATTTTGGTGTTTACCCAGAGGAGGCACTAGTTTATGTGGGGGAGCTACAAATCATATTTGTCAAATTGGACCTGTGATGCAAGTATAAATCACCCTGCTTCCAAATTTTTATGTTGAATATATTTAGCAATGAGTACCAGCCTGCTTTTCAGACTATTATGAATTATACCCCACCTCTGGTCTTCATAATTATACACCTGGCACAGTTATTATTTAACTGAAGATAACTACATCCCTTTGAACACTAGAATTATCAAACCAAACTGTGTTCCATCTGTGCACACAATTTTTTAATTTGTAAAAATAATGTTGTTAATGGTAAGTGCAAAGTTAAAGAAATGCCATTTTTAGAAGACTGCCTACTATAAATTGTAAGGTGCTTGTTTGTAGTGCAGATTTGTGTGTGTTTAAATCATATATTTATAAGACCTATTTTATGTAATGAAGGATTATATTGTATTGTGAAAGGAATTAAATTACCTAATATTAAGCCTTATAATTAATATATATTGGAGTCTCCTAAATTTATCAAATAAAAACAGCATAAAATCACTTTAAAAATATAAACCAATTCTTGCTACAGAAGATTCAAGAATTTGCAAGATAATTAGAAATTAGAACTAAACAGACAGAAAATATAAAAGTTAATTTGTATCATCTAAATGTAACACTGGTGTTCTCAATGTGCAAACATAAGAGAAAGTAGTTCTTTCAGTAGCGCTAATACAAGAGATATTATCTTGACGCTATAACAAACTGTCTAGGAAGTGATGTGATTCTTTGGATAACATTTAAAAAATATAATATGCAATATGTTGGACAAATGCTTCAAAAAGTTTCCTAGAGAATGAATAATCATTGCTTTCATATACAAAATTATAGAGATCTTCAGTTTTCCTCTAATATTTCAGGACATTTTAAAACAGTAATCACTCTATTGGATATTTCTTTCATGTCAATAAATATTGTGCATGGAGACATGAAGAGACTCATAAAAGAAACTTACTGGATTCATAAATTAGATACTTTTACATCCTAATGGCCTTAATACCAATGCACTATATAAAATTGTATAATTATTTAATTTATTAAATTGTATATCCTTTATAACAATATAATTTTATGTATAATTATCTCTATTTTATTATATTATTTTAATAATGATTTGAAATGATGGTTGCCACCTTCTTATCATAGAAATATGCATTGATGTCAGCTTGGCACATTACCATATTACCATGATCTTGTAGAATAATTTTGTAACCTATGGTAGCAAATGTACCATTATCTGCACTGACAGTGAATGTATTTAATAATTATGTTGTCACATAGTTACCCTTTATATAACACACCCCTGGTTATTTTTGAACCAAGCACTCTGTGATGCCTGAATTTCTGTTGTTGCCTTAAAGCAATCAATTGGTTCTCTCTCTCTCTCTCTCTCTCTCTCTCTCTCTCTCTCTCTCTCTCTCTCTCTCTCTCTCTCTCTCTCTTTCTCTCTCTCTCTCTTTCTCTCTCTCTCTTTCTCTCTCTCTCTCTTTCTCTCTCTCTCTCTTTCTCTCTTTCTCTGTCTCTCTGTCTCTGTCTCTCTCTCTGTCTCTCTCTCTCTCTCTCTCTCTCTCTCTCTCTCTCTCTCTCTCTCTCTCTCTCATTTGTGAAATTGTTAGATGCAGTTTTCAGTTTGAAAAGACACTGAGGAGAATCCAACCTGAATCTTGTATCAGTCTTCAGATTATTGATCCTATCAATGTTGTTTTTTTCATCAGAAGCAAATACACAACATGGATGTCTATATTAATTTACAGGACCATGGAGATTTTGGAAAGTGGTTATGTTTTCTTTCATTTGCGAATAAATTGCTTAGGAAGAATAAAATCTAAAAATAAGAACAGAAAAAGGTAAGTTTATTTCAGTGTACTATCAAATGACCATTCTGCTTACTGACTTTACTGTAATGTGTGGGGTGGGAGGTGGCAATTTTGAGACAATTTGTATCATGACCATATAAGATGTCATGTAGGTAACAAAGAATAAGCAATAATTAAAATATATAGATAACTATATTTTGTACTAATTAAATGATGAATACAAACAAAACTAATGAAAAATATAATTATAGCTAATATTTTTTAGTTTCTTACAATTTAAATTTAGTCAGACTTTGAGTAAATAATTTTAATATCAATGATTCATATGTTTACACTTTATGGGAAATGATTAATATTTGCAAGAACATGAACCATGGTAATGGTAACCGTTAATGTCTACATTACATACAGTTTTAAAATATTTATCAAATTGCTAGCATGCTAAAATGTTATATAAATGACCCCAGAAGAGTGATTTAGTCTCAAATTAAAATGATCACATTGTAATCACAGTGAATCATTTCTAGATAAATGATTCCTCTCAAATTTTATTTGAACACAACTGAAATTAAAGTAGAAATGAAATTATTATGTTTACTTCAGACTTATAAAAAAAATCCTAACACAAAATAACATGACCAGGATGTGTGTCATTTTCCCATCAGATGTGTAAACAAGTTCTCCTCTAGAACATTCCAAGGCTAGACCTAGAATTCACTTATCTGTAAACAATTTGTTTATAACTTACAAAAAAGATAAACTGCATATATACCTACTAGAACCTTCTAAAGTCTAAAGGTCATGTCAGCATATTTACATATCTTAAAATACAATAAACAATCACCAAAACAATTACATGTATGCAACATGTTGATCACAAGTGACTCTTACAATCTACAGTCATGGACAAAGGTTATACACACAACATGATATGCAACACATTATCTACAATCTTACAATCTACAGTCATGGACAAAGGTCATACACACAACATGATATACAACACATCATAATCTACAATCCTTTGATTTTAATATATCTATCACAAAAAGTGAAGTAACATTAAAATTATTTACATTATTTTGTTTAATAGTGGGACCTATCCTGTTTATTTTAACATGGGATGATTATTTTCATCGTCCTGGCTATTTCGTATGGAAAATTGTTTTCTTCTAAACTTATAAATTACAGTGAATACTACTCACTTATAGTTACAGGTTAGGTTATTCCATGGCATATTTCCAGTTAATACTTACTTAATAAAAATTGTATATATTGAATGATAACAAATGCACTTGTAGCCAAAATTCACCAGAGACTCATTAAGGCATGTTCTGTGATCATGCGAATAAGAATATTTTAACAACCTTTACTGAAACTAATAAGGCCATGTTATGTCTTGAAGCGTGCTGACAAAATCCTTAAAATCATGGCGACTTAGACATATGGTCTGAAGACATATTGAGTTTTGTCTCTACGATTACAGGAATAATTCTTTTATTATTTCAATGTTGTTGGATAATAAAATTCCCAGCCCGCAGCTCAGATTTTTAATATGTAGGCATGAAAATGGGTACATCAATGATTGTCGATAATATACCTATTCTGATAAGAAAACTCTGTTTTTGTTAGATGTTTTCTATCATAACCTTCTTCTCGTGTCTAGTTACGAGAAGGAAGAAAGATCAGCATTCATAAGAATAAGCTGTCACTTTTGATGGTATAGATACGGTTACATCTTTTTGTGGGGAAGCTGAAGTTTTGGCTACGAGAAGGTACCAAGAATCTGTAAGAAATAGACATGACACTCTTCTTCGCAGTTTATTGATATATATATATATATATATATATATATATATATATATATATATATATATATATATATATATATATATTCTAAAGATACAACATGTAAATTTATTTATGTTGAAACTACATACAATACATATTACAATACTTATTAAATAGTTCTTCCACAATCTAGTATTTCATTTGCCCATTCATTGTTCTGCATTTTTGAATACAAGTGATTTAAATATTCAAAGAGCCTAAAATTCAATAACTGTAATAAATGTATTTTATTTTATTTAATGTAAGGTAACGACCTGAAAAGATCTGTGAGTGTTATACTTATTATTTAAAGAATATATATTTATTCTCAATTAAATTATAACACGAAGCTAGTAATTATTTCAAACAAATACTAATGAACATCGAAGCTGTAAAATATTTCATTGCATTATGATTGTAGAAGAAGGAAACTCAATAATATTATATTTTAAATATAATGAACATCAATTCAGTAAAATATAAAATCAGTAAAATATTTTATAGTAGAAAAGAGAACTCACTATTACATTACATTGACAATAATAAAAATAATTCAGAAGAATACCACAACTCACTATAAAATCTTCAACTTTCAAAAGCGAGTATAAAGTATAATTTTCTTACCTGTAAGAAATAGACATGACACTCTCCTTGAGCTTGGAATCCCACTGGGACCAAAGCAGCTCAAAGCCTTTTTTATATTCTGGAAGCTGACTGATCATGAGTCTTTCATCCAAGGTCAAAAGAGGTCTGTCTAAAAATCACGCGTTTTTCTTGCGTGCTAGTCAAGGACAGCTTTAACTTTATATCAAGTTTAGAGAGAAAGTGTGGTCAGTATTTTTCCTAAGTGAATGACCTTCTGAATCATACATTGTCTATAACCCTCTTAATTGTAAGTGGTCATTCACATTCCGAACGTTTAAACTCGATTAATTCTCTAGACTGATTATCAATTACTTTGTTCCCAGCATCACAACGCACTTTAATAAGGTTTTATTGACCGAACCGCGAGACAGCACGTTATTCGTGACTTTTTATCTGTTGTTGAACTATCGAACTCGGCTATTAATTAGGTCTTTTCCATTACCAATTCAAGCTGAGGAAACAATAATAATGCTTAATCTAAATTCATTTCAATGTCCTATTATATTCAGAATATGAATTATTGATTGGGCCATGCTTCTCCTACAATCCAAATCAATATCATAGGACTCTCTTAAATTTGCAGGGTTTTTTTTGTCTTCCAATAACTAGAGATTTCAATATATTCTACACAAATTAATGTTATCGTTTCTTTCTTTTAAAATTGATATCTTGATAATACCTCTTGGTTAATTTAGCTGCGACCTGGAGACTAGTAAAAAAAATGATAAGTATACGAGGAAAAAGAAAGAAAAATATTAAAAATAAAAAATTACAATGCTTAGGTAGATGAAAAAATTGCAATGCATTGGTAAGTTGATAAATTGCAAAAAGGCATTGAGAACAATGTTCATTGCAGTACATAATGTGAATTTCAAAATAAAGAATACAATAAAATATATAATAATTAATAAACTGTAAGGTACATTGACAAAGCACTAGAATTACATGATAAAAGATACATGTACCATAAAATGTGTAATAAGGAGCCAATATAAATTGAAAAAGAGATTACAATTACACAAGGAAGTAAAATATTAAAAAGACCAAAATACAATGTACTGACAAAAGTTAAGAAATAGGAAAAGACAACAATTTACCGTGTAGTACCTCGATGAGGAATGAAGAACAACATATATTAAGTAAACATTAAAATATGCAATGTGACAGGATAATACGTACTGTAACGTCAGAATGGTAAAGAAAGAGTTTATTCAAGGCAATCTTACGAAAACATAATTGACACATTCAATGAAATTCAAGTACAATTGTGAGAAGTACACGAAAACACTCATGACAATAGTTAATGAATTTCAAAGGTATAATAGTATAAATTACAACGAAATATATGTGACAATTTTCAATAATATCAAATTTACAAGAGGAAAAAATTACAACGAAATTACATTTGATAATATGCAATAAATGACAAAATTACAAGAGGAAAAATTATCATGAAGAAAAATTGTCGGCACGACATCGGAAAAAGAGAAGTGAGATGCAGTCCCCCCCAAAAATTGCTATTAATATTAGGTCTGTCAAAGAGAAGAAGAAAAAAAATTCTACATTATCTACCCTATGACTAGTCCCGTCAGAATATCGTCGTCATGACTGAAAAGTGTTGAGAGTTTGGATATCCATGAAAAGAAAAGAAGTAGAAGGCACGAGGAAATAATGGAGGATAGGACTATATTTCTCCCATAATACGAAGAAAAATCCTCCAGAATAAATCATTTGGTTTCTGAGTCGTTTGAGTGACAATGTCGGCTGTAACTGGTGTAGGGGTCGATAATCCCTAAGCTATTTGTAATGCTTAAGTGTGTTGGCGTGTACAACGGCGTAATCTGTATGTTTTATTTGGTCTAATTCAATAAAGTAATACGGACCTTCCCATCGTGGGTAAGTTTTGCTGAGAACTCTACGAATATGTGTGCGATTTGTAGGTGTACATAATCTATGCTAATACTAGTCCTGTAAGACGAGTATAAAAAGTTAATATCAGCTTGTAGTTCTTGGTTTCTTTATTTTGTTATATTATTTTACTCTTTTCTGTACTTATTTATTTATTACTTTGCTTCAGCGAAGTGTTCTGAAAAGAACTCTCATTATTATGGATAGTACTTGTAAACCAATATTGAATTTATCTTCTTATTGCATACATAATATCAATAAATACAAGCGACATGAAGTAAGAATGTTTGCTTAGAGAACCTTGCAAGAATTTGGTATTAATCAAGAGTAATGAAGGTGCAAATGTTAGTGTCATGTTAATCCTACTCTAATAACCATAACGTCCGTTCATTTGCAATCAAACCTTGACCTGTGTGTGTATGAAATTGCATTTAATCGAACCTATAAGCAGTAAGTGAAAATATCATTAAAATCGTAAAACTGAATCGACATGATTTACTGCATTGTTAAAATTGTAAAACTGAGCGTGTATTACTGACATTACCTATGACGTAAGAAAGGAAATGTATCACCGTTATCATTTCAAACAAACTTTACTCAGAAGTTGATCATATGCAGGGCAATAGCTGTTTCAACAATTCAATACGCAGAACAATCTCTCTGCTTCAAAAATTCAATATGCAGGTCATTAGCTGCTTACAAAACTTTGTTGAACAATCGCTCAGACACTTTAACTATAGAAATACATACATAATAACACTACAACATCATTTGATGCTGTAAAACCATAGAAGGAAACTCTCTTCTGACTGGTTTGAATACATTAGAGCCATACCTTTGGTGTTTTGCCAAGACAATACCATATAGTATACATTCATATAATTTCATATGAAACACGTGAGATAAAATCTCAATAACATTATCGAACAACATTGAGCTAACAAAACAACAACTTCTGTATCCATGTTTGAAACGGCATAGCGGAAAGTACAATGCTCCTTAAGATAGGTAAATACGGTACGATCTATTATGTGTGATAGTAGCGAAACATGTATAATGTAGTTTGATGTGTCAAGACGAGTAGGTTTGATGTTTGATATAAATGCTTAGGGCATGGAATGAAACTTAAAGGTTGATTCACACTCTCTGTAGTAGAAATCTTAGCAACTCTGACGTATGTTAATGACAGTAAGTTGGTTGGCTTCCGTTAGTCTCGAGAGACGATGGAAATGTGCCCATGATAGATGTCCTAGTCTATAGCTGTGCAGCGTCTTCTGTGACTACAAAGTCCCACACGGGAGTGGCAATCCTTGCTGCAGTTACTACACTTGAAGTATGACTCAGGTCTTGGTTGGAACTGCATCCTCTTCCTCTGAGATCTTTTCTCATCAGCGAGCTGTCGTAACTTTTCCTCGCTGGCTTTCAGACCTGTGTACAGAACATGTCGCCAGCTGGACTTGTCGAGGGCAAGCTCTTCCCAGGTGTTGACCTCTATTCCAAGAGCTTTCATATCCTGCTTGCAGACATCCTTGAAGCGAAGATGTGGTCGTCCTATTGATCTTCTGCCTGAGGCAAGCTTAGAGTAGAGAAGGTCTTTGGGGATCCGTCCATCATCCATTCGATGCACATCGCCCAGCCATCTGATGCGACGTTGGCGGAGGAGTGAGACCATGCTGAGAATTTTGGCCTGTTGAAGCACCTCGTTGTTTGTCACACGATCGCTCCAGGTGATCCCAAGTATGCGACGGAGACAACGCATGTGAAAGGCGCTTAGTCGTTTCTCCTGAGAGGCGTACAGGGTCCAAGTTTCGCTGGCATACAGAAGAGTGCTAAGCACGCAGGCACGGTACACGGTGATCTTAGTGTTCAATGTCAGCTTGTTGTCGACAATCTAGAGAGAGAGAGAGAGAGTTGTTGACGCCTTTCCAATCCGCTTGTTGAGCTCGGCATCGAGTGAGAGGTTGTTGGTGATGGTAGAGCCAAGGTAAGTGAACTCACTCACTACGTCTAGTTTGTAGTTGTTGATGATTATGCTGGGAGGGTCTGCGTTCTGAGCCATCACGTTGGTTGTCTTTAGGCTGATGGTCAACCCGAATTCATCACATGCTTTAGCAAAGCGGTCCATCAGGCGTTGTAGTTCAGCTTCTGTGTGAGTGACTATATCAGCAGCATATGCAAAGAGCATGTCCCTGTAATATAGCAGTGATCTCACTCTGCAGGACCTAGATGAAGGTTGTGACAGCGTCTTCACCATCGACTCCATGCAGACTTGCTTTTTACGATTATTTACTGGAAACTAAATAGGTCCCGATCAGCGATTTCTGAGTTTTGCTTTTATTCGGATAACTAGGAGTGACTTCCAATGCCACGTTTGATGCCTCGAAATCTGCTTAGATAATTTACGGGAGACGCATATAGCGATTGTTGTTCTGCAAAGGCTACGATGATACTAATCTGACTATGGCCAATAGTCAGCATGGCTGAATACACGTAGGCACATAAGACAAACTTGATTTTTCTTCTTATATTCGCATTCTATGTTTACCCTACTGCTTAGATCTTTTACAAACATAGTGGCTCTTTTCTCGGTTGTTTATCAGCATGAAATCGATAGCATGCTGACCATTATACTGCCTGGCTTAATCACTGTCGTGTACCGGGAAGAGTGGATTGTTTGCAACTGAAGACACTGACTGTGATTGTTGGGTTGCACCGATCGAACTTGACAATACCTCCAACCTTCAGAGAAAAGTCAGTTGCCAGCTAAGTCGAGTTCCCACAGGTACTGGCTGTACTTTCCTGGCCACAGTGGGAACGATAATAGCCCAAAGTGGTTTTAGCGCCTCAAGACCGCTGGCACCCAGCGGAACTGACCCGTCCGTTCCAAGACTTATGTCACGCTATTGTGTCCAGATCCAAAATGGTGATCGACAGCAGGGTAAAGACCTCATAGTCCAGTCCAGTCAACTGTTGTCCATAATTACTGGCCGTGGTGGCATGCACTTTAATGTTGGAATGTATCTCCGGCCTCGAAACAGTTGACACAACGACACATCAGTTTCGAGTGGCTCTCGCTGTATGAAGTGCCGTCCAAACACCTCACACATGTACTTTTTGATGAACTATTGAATTCTGGGATTGGCTTTGGTGTTCTTCCGCTGGTCCACATGGGCTTGGCATTATATATCCATACAGTTTTTCACCACACACGACCTTTTCGAAATTTCAGCCAGGCTCACTTTAGTTGCTAATGAGCGTCATTGTCAGAGTATGTACCGTTTCCCCAATATTTACTAAAACAGATATTCCTGTTTGAGCTGGAGGGTCTTCACGTTCCTAGTCCCACCCCTCGGAGTAGGCCCAAATTTGCAAATTAAGCTGCTAAACGAAAAATCCCTACCCTGGGGATTGGGGGAGGTGCAAAGTTATTCATTTAAATATAACGTTTGATAAACTATGTGCATATGTAAATTGCATAGTAGAGTATATGTATATGTAAGGTGCATGATAGAGTTTTGTATATGTCAAGTGGCTTAGGGAGGCTGTATATATGTTAAGTGCCTTGACAGAATATGTGTATATGTTAAGTGCCTTGACAGAATATGTGTATATGTTAAGTGCCTGACAGAGTTTGTTTGTGTGTTGAGTGCCTGATAGTATGTGTATATGAAAAATATTTTGTCTAGCATTTTTGCATGTTAAGTATTTCACGAAGTATATGCATGTATTAATTGCATAATAGAATATGTATATATGTTAAGTATTTGATAAGAAATGTGTATATGTTAAGTGCTTGATGTATTATGTGAGTGAGTTAAGTGCTTGATACACTACGTGTATATGTTAAGTGTTTGATCAAGTATTTGTACATGTTAAGTGTTTGATTAAGTACGTGTATGTCATTTCTTTGATCAAGTATGTGTATATTTTAGTCGATAAAGTATTTGTAGGTGTTAAATACTTGATAACGCATGTGTATATATTAAGTATTTGATTGAGTATTTGTAAATTGTAAATGCTTGATCACGTAAGTGTACATGTTAAGTGTTTGATCAAGTACGTGTATATCTTTGTTGATAAAGTATGTGTATGTGTTAAGTACTTGATAAAATATTTTTATGTATTTAGTGTTTGATTAAGTATTTGCATATTTGAAGTGTATGATTAAACATTTGTACTGAATGCATGTATATGTTAAGTATCTGATAGACTTGGCTAATTTGATTTCTCATTTTTTTTGTTATCCCTCTCAATGTCGCTGCTTGTCGGTGTCTCCCTTATTAGCTGTTGTTACATTTGTGTTATTACAGAAATGTGATGTTTCATAAGAAAAATGAAATAAAACACAAGGTAATTAATCTAGAAGTTTATACGGTATCTGGCAACCTACGGCTACTACTATACCAATTAATACTAATATAATTACTTTTATTGCTGCTACAATTACGATTGCTACTAATGTTGCTTCCTCTTTAAGTACTATTATTATTGCTATTTCTATTGCTACAGATGCTAACACAATTACTACAAATACGATTATTACTACTGCTGCTACCTCTATAAGTACTATTATTCATGCTGCTGCTATTGCTACTACTACTACTACTACTACTGATACTACAATTACTACTACAGTTACTACAATTACTACTAGTTACTACAATTACTACTCCAGTTACTACTTCAGATGCTACAATTACTACAATTACAACTACAGTTACTACAATGACTATTACAGTTACTACAATTACCACAACAAATACTAATATAGATGCTACTATTTTTTGTACTATAGTACAATTACTACTACAATAACAACTACAGTTATTACAATTACTACTACATATGCTACAATTACGACTACAATTACAACAGCTACTACAGTTACTACAATTACGACTACTGCTACTACAATGACTTCTACTTCAATTACTACTATTATATTACTTCTACAGTTACTGTGACTACTTCGATACTACTAATGCCGCTAATGCTGTCTATGGTAACCTTGAAAAATAATTTGTGCTAACATAATCGTTATCATAATCATACAATGTGCCTGAAAGTGAACAATTTGTATCGATATTTATATTTGTATTTTCTAAACGAAATCTTAAGGTATGCTATGATCGTGTTCCTTCCAAAAATAGGCTTCTATTTTCGTATCCTAAAAAATCCTGAAATGAAAAACGACGCAACTTTACTTTCCGAAACGAAAGCTTGGAATCCCCAAATGCTATGATTTTAAAATGAGCACTTCACGTTGGAGTTATTTTGGGACTGAAAATTTGTACCTGTTAGCAGTTGACTCGCAAAGCTGTATAAGATATGTCGCACTATATATATATATATATATATATATATATATATATATATATATATATATATATATATATATATATATATATATATATATATATATATATATATATATATATATATGCGCTCAAGAATATCTTTGGAATTGTTGTCAATGTCAAAACTAACATGTTTTAAAATTGATTAAATGCTGCATTTCTAAAAGGACCTATAGTTTGTTAAAAGTCAGGAAGGGGATATACGGTAGGTTGGAAAATATGTCATATGTGTAATAAATACCACTTAATGACGACGAATATAAAAATTAAAGATAACATGAGAGAGAGAGAGAGAGAGAGAGAGAGAGAGAGAGAGAGAGAGAGAGAGAGAGAGAGAGAGAGAGAGAGAGAGAGAGAGAGAGAGAGAGAGAGAATCTCGACTACTTTTTTGTTCTTCACTAATCACTTTCTTTTACAAATTAATAAGAAATTCAGATCTTTCGTTTCTCAAAATGAATGCCATTGCTTTTTCCCTACCGAAACTACCATTCTTACTCATTTATAAGACGAGTTCAAATGCCAGCAGCATCGACCTTGATCCCACACAGAGTGCATCGGCAAATCAGGGTCTATGTTGTGTTTTTATCATGCTGATAATTCCAAACAAACTGCATATATCCCGCTCTTCTCTTGCATAATTCGCCGGCAGATCGAGGTCGGTAGGACTCGACTTATAAGCAAGTATGAAACTAAAATGTCAACTGACAACGAGACAGGTGAATAAACGCACTTTGTGCAAGTGTTATTGATTCATAGTACTCAAATCAACTGAAACTGGCTTGTTGCCAAAACAGTCCAGGTGTAAAACTTTAATTATAATGTTGCGTTTCGTTTGAGAGAATAATAATAATCAGCCGACTTCAGAGTTATAAATAGTTCCATTATATTTCAAGATGTAAAATGCACTTTTTGTTTCTTAAATCGTTGACTTTGATATAGGAGATAGATATAAGACGACAATTTAAATCGTTGTGTGATATTAGTCATTAAACTATATTCACAAGTACGTGTGCAGGGAGTTTCCATTTTCGTTCCTTTCTTTGCTTTTGCGTTTGTTTTGTCAATGAAATGGGCAAAGTAGATCACTTTTGAAAACTAATTACTTACTGTAGAACCGTGTAATAAATTTTTGTTGTCCAGGACTTGTATAAATCATTTCGCACGTAAGATCAATATCAAAAAAGTTAATCCCCAGCCTCCATCCCATCCTTCAATATTCTACCTAATACTTCTCTCTGTAAACCTCACCACCACCACCACCATATGTGTGCGGACAGAAAAAACTATTGCCGCAACTTTGCCTCCAACACCAAGCCAAAGCGTGTACCGTATTTACTCATTTATAAAACTAGTCCAACTGCAAATTGCCCAGACCCAGATCTGCCAAAGTATAATGAGATGGCAGATCTGTATCTATGCAGTTTAGTAGGAGAAATCAGTAGAACAAACAACTTAGACCTCTTTCTTACAAATTCGTAGATTACTCAACCTGCACTTATTCCTTAGAAAAATGATTTGATATCCTTTGTGTAGATGTAGTTTTGTATAAAACATTGACCACTTTTATTCTTTTCTTGCTACTACCGCAAGGTCCTGAGGTGTTCCAAAATTTAATATTTTTTGTAATAACTCTTGATCAGGTGTCGGCAACCAAAATGGCAAGTTTTGTGTGGCATGCGAAGGGCAGCCAAAAACAGGTTTCCAACACCTGCTCTAGATATTCTAATATTTGGGCATGCTTCTTCTTGATATGGTCAAAGCCCTAAGATTCTGTGCAATAACTCGAGATATTATAATATCTCGGGACGCTTCGTCTTGAGATGTAAAACTCCCAAGAATCTATGTAATGACTGAAGATACTCTCATATCTGGGGATGATACGTTTTGAGATGTTCAAAATATCTTAAGACCTTAATAATTACTCTAGAAACTACATTATATAGACATGCCTTGATATCATATGAAGTTAATATTCCTATGTCTGTCACACGCATTTTGTGAAAATAAAATCCAAGAGATTCAAGTAGCATTGCTCAATCATATTTGTGTCCATGTCACTTTCTTATTTACATACACAATTTGTAGGAAATGGATGGTCATCAAGGCCGTGCTTTTTTGTTCTACGAGATGGAATATCATGTGAAATGTCATAGAAATTCTTTCTTTTTCTCTTTTCTCTCATCCAGTCTTACACTATTTTTTATTTCTTGTTATAGTTCTTCTGGCCAAATGAACTGATGAACTGAGAAATCAGCTATATTCAACTTTGTAACTATTTTACTAGGAATAATTCCACTCTAACACTGTTGTCAAATATTTGTATTGTTTAAAGAAAAGAGATTTATAAGTTGTTGATTCCGTTCTAATCGTTGTACTGATCGTAAATGTTATTCGTACAAATTACGAAAACAACCTGTTTAAATAAATAATTTCCTTAGAACGGTCAGTGTAGTTAGAGATGAAGGAAGGAATATTGTTCTGATGCACGAGGGTTCCATGTGTTTCGTCTCGGAGGGTCTTTATAATGTCCATTTATTGATGGCATTGTGTTTTGAGCTGGGACGGTCTTTATAATGTCCATTTATTGATGGCATTGTGTTTGAACTGGGAGGGTCTTTATAATGTCCATTTATTGATGGCATTGTGTTTGAACTTGGAGGGTCTTTATAATGTCTATTTATTGATGGCATAGTGTTTGAACTTGGAGGGTCTTTATAATGTCTATTTATTGATGGCATTGTGTTTGAACTGGGAGGGTCTTTATAATGTCCATTTATTGATGGCATTGTGTTTGAACTTGGAGGGTCTTTATAATGTCTATTTATTGATGGCATTGTGTTTGAACTTGGAGGGTCTTTATAATGTCTATTTATTGATGGCATTGTGTTTGAACTTGGAGGGTCTTTATAATGTCCATTTATTGATGGCATTGTGTTTGAACTGGGAGGGTCTTTATAATGTCCATTTATTGATGGCATTGTGTTTGAACTGGGAGGGTCTTTATAATGTCCATTTATTGATGGCATTGTGTTTGAACTGGGAGGGTCTTTATAATGTCCATTTATTGATGGCATTGTGTTTGAACTTGGAGGGTCTTTATAATGTCTATTTATTGATGGCATTGTGTTTGAACTTGGAGGGTCTTTATAATGTCCATTTATTGATGGCATTGTGTTTGAACTGGGAGGGTCTTTATAATGTCCATTTATTGATGGCATTGTGTTTGAACTTGGAGTGTCTTTATAATGTCCATTTATTGATGGCATTGTGTTTGAACTGGGAGGGTCTTTATAATGTCCATTTATTGATGGCATTGTGTTTGAACTGGGAGGGTCTTTATAATGTCCATTTATTGATGGCATTGTGTTTGAACTGGGAGGGTCTTTATAATGTCCATTTATTGATGGCATTGTGTTTGAACTGGGAGGGTCTTTATAATGTCCATTTATTGATGGCATTGTGTTTGAACTGGGAGGGTCTTTATAATGTCCATTTATTGATGGCATTGTGTTTGAACTGGGAGGGTCTTTATAATGTCCATTTATTGATGGCATTGTGTTTGAACTGGGAGGGTCTTTATAATGTCCATTTATTGATGGCATTGTGTTTGAACTGGGAGGGTCTTTATAATGTCCATTTATTGATGGCATTGTGTTTGAACTGGGTTCTTGAATCGTACGGCTTACTCTGTTTATGCATTTGCTCCCTCAATGTCTGCCTTTTTCTTTCCATGCTCTCTGGGGGCTTTTTTCAGTCATTTGTTTTGTCTTTCCTTCATACAAGGATAAGATTTATCATTTTCTCCAGAGTGCTTAAGCTTGCATCTTGTTATGATACAAATGTCTAAGCTGTAAAGGTCTGGACCAGAGCGAGGAATAAGACTTCCTTCACTACAAGTTTTTTTACTTTTAGCTGCCTTCATTGATATTAACAAACGGGCAAACTACCGATGGGTGGACAGAGACAGAGCTTTAACTATCAGTACGGCTCAGATTTCCAAGTTCTATTACAGTATGGGCCCAGTTCTGAATTTGTGCTGGGGAATGGGTCAAAATTTAAAGTTTCGTCATTGCACAAAGGGAATAAAAATCGCTCGTGTTATTGTGTTGGTATGACTGAAATTATCCCATGACGAGACAAAGGGCTTTGATAGAAAATGTGTGTGTGTGTGTGTGTGTGTGTGTGAGAGAGAGAGAGAGAGAGAGAGAGAGAGAGAGAGAGAGAGAGAGAGAGAGAGAGAGAGAGAGAGAGAGAGAGACCATGAAAGGATTCATCGGAAAGAACAGCTTGTGATTTTCTTACGAGCTTAACTGTTTTGTTATTTTTTAAACATTAAGGTTTGGTTTCTCAACTAATATAATGTATGTAAGAAGTTATTATTATGATTATTATAATTATTATTATTATTATTATTATTATTATTATTATTATTATTATTATTATTATTATTATTATTATTATTATTATTATTATTATTGTAGTAGTAGTAGTAGCAGCAGTAGTAGTAGTAGTAGTAGTAGTAGTAGTAGTAGTAGAAGAATAGTAGTAGAAGAAGAAGAAGAAGAAGAAAAAGAAGAAGAAGAAGAAGAAGAAGAAGAAGAAGAAGAAGAAGAAGAAGAAGAAGAAGAAGAAGAAGAAGAAGAACAAGAAGAAGAAGAAGGAGGAGGAGGAAAGAAAGAAGAAGAAGAAGAAGAAGAAGAAGAAGAAGAAGAAGAAGAAGAAGAAGAAGAAGAAGAAGAAGAAGAAGAAGAACAAGACTTTTCAAGTTATTTGGAGACGGGAAGTTCTTTTCTTTTTCTTAAAATAACAGCCCCATCCATCAAGAAAACTAAATGATCGATCCAGCTAATTTTTTTCAAGTGATTATAATTAATGAAGAAATTTTTAAGGAAAGCAGTCTATCCTATGTATTATTTAAAAATACCTTTGCTTTGTTTCGCCACCACTGTACGACATTACTAAGATTCTATTTTTAGACTCATGGCAATTTCAGCTGATAAGACAGATCGATGGGAAAGAAAGATACTATATATATATATATATATATATATATATATATATATATATGTGTGTGTGTGTGTGTGTATGTGTGTGTGTTCAGTAAAAAAATAAACGTAGACTCATATATGTCGGATTTGTTTGTGTCTTAAATATCGTTACAATCTGACAAGGTGGACCCATATCTACGGCGAAAAAGCGCTGTTTATTCTACATTCTATAATCACTGTAATCAAACAGCTTATATTCAAACAGAGAGTGTCATTAATTTATTGCTTTTTAAATGATATGTAAATATATGTATAATAAGCAAAATAAAGAGAGCAAACCAATAAATACAAATAGTATGTAAATATGAATCAGCTTTGAAGGTAAGTAAATGCCACGCTGAATCAATGAATTTCGGTTTCGCAGATTCCCCAATTGACTTGTCGATAATGCGATCAGTCCGAAATAGTTCCAGCTAAAACCATGTAGCAATATGTTATATTTAGATCAAGTATGTTGACACTATGTCAACATATATTTTTCTTACAGCTGATTTAGATTTTCCACAGGCGTACACGAAGCGATCGATTAAAATTCGATTGAATTTTAAACTTAAATCGCATATAATTCAATACACCTATAAGTGCTTCACACCCATGAATAATGTAAAGAAAAACATTTGCAGTCTGGACATGTGAATGAATTCTAATTCGGATAAATCATTTTCATTTTTGATATTTGGTAAACGTTGATAAACTTTTCCAAGTTTTGCAAAGTATATAGAAACCTTGCGCGCCAACAGCACACTTTTGTCACTAGGAAATCACAATCACCTTCTCATAAAATAATTCTTATACGTCACCATGGGTACAATTTACCTTAAAAAAGCGATTGATTTTTGTTAGAATACTTTTGTACTGTAATCTGTTTACAAGAAAAAAATAGCTATTTTACTTGGTGTTTTCTTTTTGAACATTTATTACAACAGTTTGCATATTCGGTCATTCTAAAAGCCATCAGATGACAGATGAAAACTTTAAATATTTTCGCAGTACAAGTTTACAATGGAGGGGAGACCACTATATACATTACAATCTGACCGTGAATTGTACGGTCTTCTGATTTAATTGATCTCGATCTCAAATATTCCCCCGCCTCTTTTATCCACCCACCCTGATAAAGCCAGGTACTTATGCCAGCATATGTACATAGGTTTCTACAAATCATCTGTAAAATTATAGAAATATAATTTGTCAAATATAACTACTGCTGGTACAAATCTTGGTGTTTTATATTACAATCTAGCATTAAGCAGCCATATTTCTACCACAGCTAAAGATTTCCAAATTTAGGGAAAACCAAACTTTCTTTACCATATGAGAAAGTAAAAGAACTGCCATTCAGTTTGTATGCAGTCAAAATTAATGAATATATTGGAGTTATTTTCACAAATTTGGAGTAGATTTTCAGTCCTGATTTGAAAAGTTTATAAAATCATTTTCTGGTAGATTTTCAGACTTAGACTCGAAAGTCATATAAAACCAAGTACAGGACCTAATCGTGTATTTCAAGTTATTATATAGTTTCCTTTTTTCGCAGCTTCACCAGTAAAACCCCGTGCGATCACAAAAAATTGCTTCATTAAGAGTCATAATTGACAGAATTATCTGTATGATTGACTCTACGCAAATGTAGAATATTCGTACAATATGAACTAGAGTGACTAGAGCAAGACATAATTGGTGCGGGTGGCTACATGGAATTTCCATAATTTTAAAAACTTTTTTTTGAAAATCCATAAGATCGAAACAAAAAGTAAAACCTAACAATCATATCTAATTTTAACTAATTCTCAAACGAATGACATCATTCACCGGGTGTATAAAAGAGCTGCATGCACCAGAAATATTTTGTAATGCGGAGTTTAGCTGCGGATCGCTCAAAGTAAGCCGGATTAGAAGCTGAAAAAAGGTAACATTAATTTGAATCAGCTAGTTTACAGTTACATTTTTTGATTCGTTTGTGATAAGTTTGTGTGTAAGAAGTATTTGTCAGTAGCAGTTAAAAAGCGAAAAGGAGACAGAAAAATAAACATAAAATACATTTTTTTTATTCATTTGTAATAAGTTTGTGTGTAAGAAGTATTTGTCAGTAGCAGTTAAAAAGCGAAAAGGAGAAAGAAAAATAAACATAAACTAATATTAGGAGTAAGAATCAAGTCAAAGTTGTTCACAATTTATGGATTTAAGAAGTAAACAAATTAAATAAATACGATGGACATGTTTTTATGTATGTCTTCTTAAATCTTATACTAGAACTGAACATTCTACTTATTAAACGATCAGCAAATCAAAAAATAAATAAAAGAATATTTTAAAAACTTTTGTCAATTTGTCAAAAAGAATTTTGTCTTTGTCTCTTCTTTTTTTTAGTGTTAAAAGAATTAAATATAATATGTTTCACTAGTTGACTTGTATTTGGCTAATAAGGAATATAGACTCAGTGATATAGACTCGATTCTATAGACGTATGGTTCACTACATACAACTGCGATTATTTGTATGTTTGTTTGTTGTAGGGTGGGTGGGGTGTTAATTAATATCACAAATTTTTTACTTGTATACCCTATTAGTTAAATATCAAACATTCGAATGTATGAGATTGAAAAGAAATTACTTCACTACATGGTATTTCTTGGTCATTTCAACTGGGTTGTAGATTGCTCTCACACGTAAAAAATACAATAAAATAGATAGGGCATTGGGGTTAAAATTGCAAAGGTTGTACATAATTCACAACTTGAAACAACAGGGCAATGTAAACAACCATGTTTTCTTTACTTTGTACATACATATCTCCTATATGTTCTGAGAGTCCAGTGAATTGAATGAAAATGCGACTATGTTTCTATATCGTGTAGCAAAATTAGAACCTGATATCACCGTATTCAGTGAGAACATTTTATATGTCTATAACAAACTATATTATTCTAATTAAAGAGTGCAACCCATAAAAATAAAAGTTGCACCACTCAACGCTTACCGTAATCTTCTATATTTGTGGACATTTTCAAACATCATGTGGCAATGCACATTGTATTGGAATATTATATTATCAATTATCAATTATCACGTTTGCTCTGTCTTACTAGTAGATGGCACAAGAAAGAACCGATATCGAAGAGATGGTTGAGACGTGGGCATGGGAATGTTTCCATAAAAGCCACGCAAAAGTAAAACTGGAGGATTACAGCATTTCTGTAAATTGGGACAAGTTAAAAACGATAGCCGATAAACCCCAGTACAAGAAAAACGCTCAGGGCTATAGCCAAAACGACAGTCAGGTGGTCTACAGATCGACTTTTCTCAACAAGTACGTTTTTTTTTAGTTTACTGTTTGATTCAGCACTTCATACAACATTTGGACTTGGGCTTTTACTTTTATCTAATTTTTGCATTTGAGAGGGGCTAATTTAAATAAATAGTTAAACACAATATGTTTGATTATCTTCTTTCAAAAAATCTTCTAGCGAACGAATGTAGTGGGATCCATGTCGATTTCTTCATGTTAACACGGAGTTCCAATGAATGGGACGGGTATGTAGAGCAATGGGTGAATGGATGGATAAATGGATGAACGGTTGAATAGAAGGATGCAGGCATGAGGGTATATATTAGTAATAAAACTGGATGAATAATTAGGTGGATTTATGAAAATATATAGCTGCAGTTACTAAAAGGTATTATGTCGTAAACCAATAAATAAAAATAATGCTGGCATAACGTCTTTCAGTTTTGAACAAATTATATCTTCAGATATGACCGTCACTACTGAAAAAGCAATAACTTTTACTTGGCTACGTCTCAAAATTGGCTCAAACCAAATTTGACTAAATTTGAAGAACATCCTGGCGCAGATGTACAAATGATGCCAATCAAATATGGCAAACATTAACAAAGATTGGAAACAAATTTAAATTGACCTCTTCAAAAAAATCACAATAATGTAAGAAAATATAGCAATCTGGCGTAAAGGTCTTTCACATTTGTACTAATAATCATGATCTACCAGCAAATATGACAGCCACCCAAAAAATAGAATAAAAAGGTACTTGACATAATTTGCCCAAATAAAATGTAAATCATCTTGCATGACGAGCTTTAAGTTTTACATAAGTGATGCCATCAGTATGAGCTACTATTATTAAAATGTATCAAAACTTTTGAATTTTTTTTTGTCCACAATCGTTATATGGAATACAAACAAATTTAACAGAAACACTCTGGTATGATGGTCATAAAACTTCCGTTTCCATGATATGCCTGTTCCTTTTGAAGCAAAATTACTAGAAAAAATTATTCTTATGATTTCACAAAAACCTCTCACCAAAATGTAACCAAAATTCGACTGTAGACATCATAGCCTGAAAGGATACTGAATTTTATAAAAACCATGCCAGTCTGTTATTATATAAGGACATTGAATTTTATACAAACCATGCCAGTCTGTTATTATATAAGGACATTGAATTTTATACAAACCATACCAGTCTGTTATTATATAAGGACATTGAATTTTATACAAACCATACCAGTCTGTTATTATATAAGGACATTGAATTTTATACAAACCATACCAGTCTGTTATTATATAAGGACATTGAATTTTATACAAACCATGCCAGTCTGTTATTATATAAGGACATTGAATTTTATACAAACCATACCAGTCTGTTATTATATAAGGACATTGAATTTTATACAAACCATACCAGTCTGTTATTATATAAGGACATTGAATTTTATACAAACCATGCCAGTCTGTTATTATATAAGGACATTGAATTTTATACAAACCATGCCAGTCTGTTATTATATAAGGACACTGAATTTTATACAAACCATACCAGTCTGTTATTATATAAGGACACTGAATTTTATACAAACCATACCAGTCTGTTATTATATAAGGACATTGAATTTTATACAAACCATACCAGTCTGTTATTATATAAGGACATTGAATTTTATACAAACCATGCCAGTCTGTTATTATATAAGGACATTGAATTTTATACAAACCATGCCAGTCTGTTATTATATAAGGACATTGAATTTTATACAAACCATGCCAGTCTGTTATTATATAAGGACATTGAATTTTATACAAACCATGCCAGTCTGTTATTATATAAGGACATTGAATTTTATACAAACCATACCAGTCTGTTATTATATAAGGACATTGAATTTTATACAAACCATGCCAGTCTGTTATTATATAAGGACATTGAATTTTATACAAACCATACCAGTCTGTTATTATATAAGGACATTGAATTTTATACAAACCATACCAGTCTGTTATTATATAAGGACATTGAATTTTATACAAACCATACCAGTCTGTTATTATATAAGGACATTGAATTTTATACAAACCATACCAGTCTGTTATTATATAAGGACATTGAATTTTATACAAACCATACCAGTCTGTTATTATATAAGGACATTGAATTTTATACAAACCATGTCAGTATGTTATTATATAAGGACATTGAATTTTATACAAACCATACCAGTCTGTTATTATATAAGGACATTGAATTTTATACAAACCATGTCAGTATGTTATTATAAAAGGACGCGTTAATAAAAATAGAGAAACATTTAAACAAACTTTGTCCAACAGAAGCTGATCAACCTTGACGGAAAATATCTTGACATAAAGGTCTCCGACTATTAGACAAATAATGATGATGATGAACCATCAAACATGTATGAAGATAATATGAAAAAGAAACTTTGAAAGAATTCTCTCTATAACATATACAACATATATACCAGAAATATAAAGTTAAACAGTAAAGCATCGTAATGACCCAGATTTCTTGTCAACTGCACATGTTGTTGTTGTTGTTGTTGTTGTTGTTGTTGTTGTTGTTGTTGTGGGGCTTAACCCCATTTTTCAGCAGACGATATGCTCTACATGGCGGTCAGTATTAATGGAGTCAGGACACAATTGATAATTCTGGTTCCGTACCCACGAATGTTGTCCCAGTCTATTTTAGATCATTTTTTCCTCTCTCCGTGTGGTGGTGATACAAGAAATAGATTTTGGCATTCTTAGTAAGGATTTAATGGCAATTGTTTATTCTGTAGAACGTGAGCTTATGGTGTGGTTATCTGTGTATTTCGGTGACAGTGCACACTGAGTAATAATGCCGTGGTGATGATTCGGAAGTGAAATCTGTGTTCCGTTGCATGTCGTTTTGTTTATAATTCAGCCTCTCAGAAAAAAATGCAGGTCAACCCTAGACAAGAACTTCGCCGTAAAGTCATCATTGAAGGTATTTTAGATTAACATATGATTTGTATTGATTGTCACACAGTGGAAAGTTCAGTACTGAGAAACAGATGTAGAGACTAGTAAAATTTATTGTGTTCTGTGGCCTAAAAATGGAGGAAGAACCATAAACTCACCGGAAAGAACCACCGACCCACGAGAAGCTATTGGCAAGCTTTATCACATATCCACATTCGCCGAATCCTAGACTCGAACCCACGCAGACAGAGGTGAGATGGCAGTGATCCGTAACTGACAGATCTTTAGACCACTCGGGGACCCTCAGCTGCACATGCTATTGGCTTGTGGTTGATATCATACAAACAGTAAAGCATCGTAATGACCAAGATGTTTTTGTCATTTGCACATGCTATTGGCTTGTGGTTGATAGTAGACAAACAGTAAAGCATCGTAAAGACCCAGATTCTTTTTTGTCATTTGCACATGCTATTGGCTTGTGGTTGATATCACAGGTATGCTATCGTAGGCAGATATGGGCGTTTTATCGTTGTTGTTTTTATAGTGATGATAATGATGGCGGTGATCATGATGACAATGACGATATTAATAAGACGAAAATGATCATAATGATGATAGTGGATATGACAGTGATGGTGATGATGGTAGAATTGAGGATGAGGAAGGTCATCATCATCATCATCATCATCATCATCATCATCATCATCATCATCATCATCATCATCATCATCATCATTATCATCATCATCATCATCATCATTTAATATTATTATTATTATTATTATTATTATTATTATTATTATTATTATTATTATTATTATTATTATTATTATTATTATTGGGCTGATATTTTATGCAGCCTCGGTACGGAGCAGCAACACTCCTTTAATATTGAAAGAACAACAACGGCTGTAGCTACAACGAGCATTACGAAGGGCTACACGAAGGGGGTCAGCCTTGGTTTGTCTCTTTCGGTTCCAGGTGATGTGGCCAGTGCTACAGTTGGCTTTGGCTATGAAACACACGTGGACAACGTCGAGGAATCCATGCAGGAAAAATCCATGACGTGGTGCGTATGATTACATCATTCCATTCACTGATTCCGTTGCACACATATACTTTATAAATTTTTGTTCGTCTCAAGTAGCTGAAAAGGAAATGTCTCCATTTTCTTTCTTCACGGGACGACAAGAAGAATAATATCAACAAGTATCATTGCATACAAGAGAACGACCGACCGTTATTCATCTATATATTTTTGCTGTTGGTGGAATATGTATATTGGCATGATTTTAATCTGTGCTTAATCCTGAGGGAGGTCACCCTTACCTTTATATGATTGATCCTGGTGGCGGTCACCGTTATCTAGTTATCTTTAATCCAAGTTAGGGTAATGTTATCTATGGTTGATGCTATTGGAATTCATTGACATTATATTTCTGATTCATGCTGATGGATGATATTGTCATCTTTCCCTCAGTGATCGTGGTTGAAGCGATCAACATTAGATATAAGAATTGTCATCTTTCTCTCAGTGATCGCGGTTGAAGCGATCAACATTAGCTATAAGAATTGTCATCTTTCTCTCAGTAATCCTGGTTGAAGCGATCCACATTAGCTATAAGAATTGACATCTTTCTCTCAGTGAACGTGGTTGAAGCAATCAACATTAGCTCTAAGAATTGTCATCTTTCTCTCAGTGATCGTGGTAGAAGCGATCAACATTAGCTCTAAGAATTGTCATCTTTCTCTCAGTGATCGTGGTTGAAGCGATCAACATTAGATATAAGAATTGTCATCTTTCTCTCAGTGATCGCGGTTGAAGCGATCAACATTAGCTATAAGAATTGTCATCTTTCTCTCAGTAATCCTGGTTGAAGCGATCCACATTAGCTATAAGAATTGTCATCTTTCTCTCAGTGAACGTGGTTGAAGCGATCAACAATAGCTATAAGAATTGTCATCTTTCTCTCAGTGATCGCGGTTGATGCGATCAACATTAGCTGTAAGAACTGTCATCTATCTCTCAGTGATCGTGGTTGAAGCGATCCACATTGGCTATAAGAATTGTTATCTTTCTCTCAGTGATCGTGGTTGAAGCTATCACCATTAGCTATAAGAATTGTCATCTTTCTCTCTGTGATCGTGCTTCAGGGGATCAAAATTAGCTATAAGAATTGTCATCTTTCTCTCAGTGATTCTGATTGAAGCGATCAACATTAGCTATAAGAATTGTCATCTTTCTCTCAGTGATCCTTGTTGAAGCGATCAACATTAGATAAAAGAACTGTTATCTTTCTCTCAGTGATCGTGGTTAAAGCGATCAACAATAGCTATAGGAATAGTTATCTTTTTCTCAGTGATCGTGGTTGAAACGATCAACATTAGCTATAAGAATTGTTATATTTCTCTCAGTGATCCTGGTTGAAGCTATCAGCATTAGCTATAACAATTGTCATCTTTCTCTCAGTGATCCTGGTTGAAGCGATCAACATTAGATAAAAGAACTGTTATCTTTCTCTCAGTGATCGTGGTTAAAGCGATCAACAATAGCTATAGGAATTGTTATCTTTGTCTCAGTGATCGTGGTTGAAGCGATCAACATTAGCTATAAGAATTGTCATCTTTCTCTCAGTGATCCTGGTTGAAGCGATCAACATTAGTTATAAGAATTGTTTTCTTTTTCGCATTGATCGTGGTTGAAGCGATCAACATTAGCTATAAGAATTGTCATCTTTCTCTCAGTGATCGTCGTTGAAGCGATCAACATTATCTCTAAGAATTGTCATCTTTCTCTCAGTGATCGTGGTTGAAGCGATCCACATTGGCTATAAGAATTGTTATCTTTCTCTCAGTGATTGTGGTTGAAGCTATCACCATTAGCTATAAGAATTGTCATCTTTCTCTCAGTGATCGTGCTTGAGGGGATCAAAATTAGCTATAAGAATTGTCATCTTTCTCTCAGTGATTCTGATTGAAGCGATCAACATTAGCTATAAGAATTGTCATCTTTCTCTCAGTGATCCTGATTGAAGCGATCAACATTAGCTCTAAGAATTGTCATCTTTCTCTCAGTGATCGTGGTAGAAGCGATCAACATTAGCTCTAAGAATTGTCATCTATCCCTCAGTGATCGTGGTAGAAGCGATCAACATCAGCTATAAAAATTGTCATCTTTCTCTCAGCGATCCTGATTGAAGCGATCAACATGAGCTATAAGAATTGTCATCTTTCTCTCAGTGATCCTGATTGAAGTGATCAGCATTAGCTCTAAGAATTGTCATCTTTCTCTCAGTGATCGTGGTTGAAGCGATCAACATTAGCTATAAAAATTGTCATCTTTCTCTCAGTGATCCTGATTGAAGCGATCAACATTAGCTCTAAGAATTGTCATCTTTCTCTCAGTGATCGTGGTAGAAGCGATCAACATTAGCTCTAAGAATTGTCATCTATCCCTCAGTGATAGTGGTAGAAGCGATCAACATCAGCTATAAAAATTGTCATCTTTCTCTCAGTGATCCTGATTGAAGCGATCAACATGAGCTATAAGAATTGTCATCTTTCTCTCAGTGATCCTGATTGAAGTGATCAGCATTAGCTCTAAGAATTGTCATCTTTCTCTCAGTGATCGTGGTTGAAGCGATCAACATTAGCTATAAAAATTGTCATCTTTCTCTCAGTGATCCTGATTGAAGCGATCAACATGAGCTATAAGAATTGTCATCTTTCTCTCAGTGATCCTGATTGAAGCGATCAACATTAGCTCTAAGAATTGTCATCTTTCTCTCAGTGATCGTGGTTGATGCGATCCACATTAGCTATAAGAATTGTCATCTTTCTCTCAGTGATTCTGGTT
The DNA here is from genome assembly GCA_016746295.1 of Potamilus streckersoni. Classification (NCBI taxonomy): domain Eukaryota; kingdom Metazoa; phylum Mollusca; class Bivalvia; order Unionida; family Unionidae; genus Potamilus; species Potamilus streckersoni. The sequence goes on from JAEAOA010001812.1 coordinate 221,683, forward strand.
GAAGCGATCAACATTAGCTATAAGAATTGTCATCATTCTCTCAGTGATCGTGGTTGAAGCGATCAACATTAGCTATAAGAATTGTCATCTTTCTCTCAGTGATCGTGGTAGAAGCGATTAACATCAGCTATATGAATTGTCATCTTTCTCTCAGTGTTCCTGATTGAAGCGATCAACATGAGCTAAAAGAATTGTCATCTTTCTCTCAGTGATAGTGGTTGAAGCGATCAACATTAGCTATAAGAATTGCCATCTTTCTCTCAGTGATCCTGATTGAAGCGATCAACATTAGCTCTAAGAATAGTCATCTTTCTCTCAGTGATCCTGGTTGACGCGATCAACATTAGCTATAAGAATTGTCATCTTTCTCTCAGTGATCCTGGTTGACGCGATCAACATTAGCTATAAGAATTGTCATCTTTCTCTCAGTGATCTTGCTGGAAGCGATCAACATTAGCTATAAGAATTGTCATCTTTCTCTCAGTGATCGTGGTAGAAGCGATCAACATCAGCTATAAGAATTGTCATCTTTCTCTCAGTGATCCTGATTGAAGCGATCATCATTAGCTAAAAGAATTGTCATCTTTCTCTCAGTGATAGTGGTTGAAGCGATCAACATTAGCTATAAGAATTGCCATCTTTCTCTCAGTGATCCTGATTGAAGCGATCAACATTAGCTCTAAGAATTGTCATCTTTCTCTCAGTGATCCTGGTTGAAGCGATCAACATTAGCTATAAGAATTGTCATCTTTGACTCAGTGATCCTGGTTGAAGCGATCAGCATTAGCTATAAGAATTGTCATCTTGCTCTCAGTGATCGTGATTGAAGCGATCAACATTAGCTCTAAGAATTGTCATCTTTCTCTCAGTGATCCTGGTTGAAGCGATCAACATTAGCTATAAGAATTGTCATCTTTGACTCAGTGATCCTGGTTGAAGCGATCAGCATTAGCTATAAGAATTGTCATCTTGCTCTCAGTGATCGTGATTGAAGCGATCAACATTAGCTATAAGAATTGTCATCTTTCTCTCAGTGATCGTGGTTGAAGCGATCAACATTAGCTCTAAGAATTGTCATCTTTCTCTCAGTGATCGTGTTTGAAGCTATCAACATTAGCTATAAGAAACTGGGTCCTTATTCTCCCAGGGCGTTGCTTACTTGCGTTTGCAGCCTTGGTAGGAAATGAGAGAACAATGTATGGATTTTAAATAAACGAAAGAAAAGAAACTAAATGTGTTGATGGTGGTTTTAATTAACAATAAGTGTCTTGTCATATTCATTAGAAATACTACGTTGATTCAAACACCTTTTTCTGCAACACCGACTAACTTCTCCAAACCAAAAGCGATGAGACGTTGGGCAAGTGTACTGCAAAGGTAAAGGAAACTGACGAAAATTATCGAACTGTTGTTAATTCTCAACAAATGTTCAATAATAAAGTAGGTTATGTAGCGCCATCATTAACATTAACTGCAATTTGTTTACTTAAAAAGCTTTATTAATCCGGTAAGCATTTTATAAGCCACCCAGCCACACTTATGCAGATCTGTCATATATTATCTCCAAATGATTTAACTAAGGTCGTTCTAAGACATATCAACATTTTCATATTTGAACTGTGTGTCTGTCTATCTGTGTATTTGTGTGTGTGGTGTTAGTCATTTGCTGTTTAAAAGAAGCTATTCAAGGTAAACAACTTCATTAACCCTTTAGAAATATGTTTGACTTGTATTATGTCCCTTAGACACATGAAAATGGTTATTTAACAACACTTAACAGTTTTCTCTGAACAATACAGAAAAAAGACAGCTCCAGTTACTAGCAAAGAATATTGCTATACCCTGGGTATAGCACAGTCGTAGCAGTTATTTATTTATTTATCTATGCTATTAATGGCATGATTAGTAAAGTTTGTCATTTCGATGGGCTTGATGGATCGAGTGATGACAATTTTCACATCACATAAAATAGTGTATCCCTTATTAGTAAACGTAATAATTCACTTGATTTTCTAATTTAAAAAAAAAACAAATTAAACCGATGACATACTTAACGCCAGACAGTTTATTTGATATTAGGTTTCCTAACAAAAGCTTTATTAAAAATCAATTGTCATTGTGATGTTACCTTCCGTCAATGAAGTAGTAACGGATTGGCAAAGTCAAGATACTCAGGGGCGGATTTCCCCTCAAAGATTATACCACGAGACACAACGAGACCTATTCATTAAGTTTTCTACAAGTTAGATGGTTAAACATTATACTCTATAGACGCTTAAAATGGAGGAGCTTCAAGAGGTTTCGCATTCCTAACCAGGGTCTCCCTTCCAAAACATCTTGCCTGCCCGTTACAATATTTCAGGATCCGCCTATAATACTATCAATTTGTCTGAATTGTTTAAATATAACAGATGAAGCTAAAGCCAATAATGTGTTCCTCTGTTTCTTTCTTTTCATTTAGGTGTTCTCAGGGTACCGTAAGCGTACCTCCGAGAAAGAAAGTGGCAGTTGAAATGAAAGTCACCGAAGAGAAATTAAATTTTAGTTTCAAAACCTTGGTCAAGATGATGGGAAAGGTGGTCGCTACCATAAGAACTCGGAAAGAAAACGAAATTGTCATGGTCGTTGAGGGAAACATAGCAGATATAGTGAGAGGAAAATCACCGAAGAGCGCAACGATTTTGGGGAGAACAGTAGTCTGGGAAATAGAGGGGTTGTCCACGTTCAGGTTCGGTGTGCAACAAAACACCGAGGTTAAGGAGGAATAAGATGTATAGACACGATCTCCTTTGTAATCAGTGATGTTACCGTATTTGATTCCGATCTTAATGCAATCTGCTCTCAGAACAACTATCATGTTATGTATCATCTAAAAGGAACTGACTTGTCTTATAAACCACGTGTGGATGATCTAATGCAAGACTTACCTATATTGTTGATTGCTCCGGAGGTATCATTCAATATGTCTTAAAACCTTCAAAAGTTGTTATTATGGATAATGCAACACATATTTGGGATGTTTCTGTATTTATTTGTCAATCGTATTGCACTGTATTCTTTATCGAACGTAAAGGCTCTACAGTGTAATTTTTCCATCCGGGATTTTTGTGATCATTAGGTGAAAACTATGCTTTTATCCTTTTGATTGTAACCATATTGTTGTACCTTTATATTTATATTTAAAAGAATGACTTAATGATATAACCTTCAAATCTGAAACACCTTCCATTTCAAGGTTTTGCTCCCAATAAACTGATTTAGGTGGTAAATTCAGTTGCTTTGTTTTCGCCGTATGATAGTTATTAGAAGTCTTTCATGGCATCAAACATGTTAATAAACGAAATCCAAACCTAGTTTATTAGGCCACGAACAGCAACATGTGCAGATAATCATCAGGTAAACTTTTGTTTGTATGTGGTTTTGATTAGCGAGAGCTGGAATAGATTGGAGCTACATCAACATCAACGTAATTAATTAAAGAGAATTGGCATCACGTGACCAATTTATAGCATAAGTTAAAATGTAATTAGAATGTAATTAACTGCAATGTACCTGCTACACGATTTTCTTGAAAGTAGATTTAGAATAAAAATAATTCTTTCTATTTGAATGTTGTCTATATCATCTTACTATCGTGATGAAAATGATGTTTACATGTTATTAGAACACCCAGAAAATGTAGGTTACACAAATTGTTATCAAATGACCTGATAATATTTAGAACAATATATTAACGCTTATTTAAAAGTACAGTATTTACATATTTTTATGACTTGACCCGGTTTCTAAAATGTATATCAATAACGAGAGGTGAAAGACTGTCAAATGAAAAATACATTTAATATGCGCGTGTACAACGTATGCAAATATTCGGAACTAATGTACTTTGTCATATATATATATTGAATTTATGTGTTAATTTAATAAAGTTTCATTTACAATTTCAGTATAGCTGAATGTCAGATTTGAACTCTTTTGAAAACTGTAGTTGAATATGCATGCGTATATTTAAGCTAAAGGTCGATGTGTCAAAATATCTAATAAAGCATAAATAGGAGACAAATGATATTGTGTTTTATTATATATTTCATGGTGATATTGCAATATATAAGTGGGAGACGCATGATACTTTTACATGAGATCTTCGGGTATTTGAAATTATTTTTCATGATTTACAAGCAAAATTATACAGGGAAAATGGTTGAAAATTGTTAAAGTAGGTATTTTGAGATAATTTCACATAAATTTAATTCAAAATATTATTGCGTTTTGCTATTATGAGTCATGAAAAAAGACAGATAAATGTGCGTAAAGTAAAATTCGTCTTTACCAAAATTTATCCTATTTTAAATTTCATTTAAATTAATAATAATGAATATTCAAAACATCATAAACATTTTAAGTTGTCAAATTATTATAATTCTAATAATAACAGTTTCCATTCGAAATATAAGCACGAAAGTTTAAAATGTGTGTGTCTTTCTAGTCACTCCAAAAATATAAGGTATGTATCAGATACACATATCAAGAAACTGTTCATTAAATCTATTATTGTTTTCACTCAGTTTTCTTCGTTCCCTTCTGGTCATTAAAATATATCATGAAATTATTACAAATTTGTTTGATTAACTCTATTAAACACGTACATTCGTCATTTTAGTATTTTTCTCCTGTATTATTCACATGATCATTTATCTGATATAGTCATTATGATTTACTTCATATTTTATAAGAAGATAAAATGATTATACTTTTTATGCTTAATTAAGTCAATTCTCGAAATTATTTTTAAATAAAACAAATAAAGAAATGTATTTTAAAACAAATGTTCAAACAACTTAAATGTACACTTCTTTGTTCAAGTAAATAAGCCTGAACTTATATACAGTCTCACATATAGAAAACAACATTTTAGCCTATCAAATTGATGGGACTGTTCACGTGTATTGTTTAGGTAAAGTATGTATTTCAGTAACGTCAAGCAAATGCATTGTTAATTAATTCCATTTCGGCATCAGATATTTTGAATAGTCGTTCAGAATTTCCAGATATAATAAGAGATTTGACTTTACGAAGGATATTATGTTCGTCAATCCAGACAAGATCGGGTTGTTCCGGCCATTTGAAGGGTTGTTTTTTGTTTTTCATGAAGTTAATCTCACAGTCTTTGTCGTCCATATAAATTTCTTCAATACTTCCAAGTTACCATTTTCCATCGTATACGGCAAGCTCTATCTGCTTTTACAGATCTTCTTTGAAGATTTCTACTTGACATTCGATTTTGTTAAAGTTTATGTTGTGATTTTGAATGTTTGGTAGGTTTGGTAGTACCATCTAACGTCTTAGATTTGGGTCACATGATTCCACCTGGGTATATATATATATATATATATATATATATATATATATATATATATATATATATATATATATATATATATATATATATATATATATATATATATACGTACCAACTGTGGCTCCTATGGTGGTGTGTTAGGAAGCGGTATATAGTGAAGACGTCCCCTGCAGTGTAGCAGTATAACAACCCGCCAAAGCAAGCACACTTGGTCGTATTTCGTCGTTTGATAGGAGAGAGCCAGGCCAGGAATTGAAAAGAATAGGGACAAGGTCTTTCGTCGACCAACAGCCCAGTCTCTCTCTCTCTCTCTCTCTCTCTCTCTCTCTCTCTCTCTCTCTCTCTCTCTCTCTCTCTCTCTCTCTCTCTCTCTCTCTCTCTCTCTCTCTCTCTCTCTCAGCCATAAGACCTAGTCGGCGATCAAGACTGCGACATAGTCTGAGACTTCGACTCAGGCGGCCATCAAGACTACGACAAGTCCGCGACACAGTCGGCGACTGTGCCAGAGTAGGTGACCATGACTGCGACCACTCAGCTTCTCTGCGACAAGTCGGCGACTGTGACCAAGTCTGCGACCAAGACTGCAACAAATCTGCAACCAGTCGGCTATCCTGCAACCAGTCTGTGACTCTGCTACTAAGTTGGCGACCAGAGAAAGACCAGTCGACGACCGCGACCAAGTCAACGACTAGATAAAGGCCAGTCGGCGACTTTAGGACACAGTCGGCGACCAGACGAAGACCAGTCGGCGAATCTGCGACACAGTCGGCCACCGCGATCAAGACCGCATCATGACTGCGACAAAGTATGGCCAGTCGGTGACTCTACGACCAGTCTGTGACCATAAGACCAAGACGGCGACTGCGACTAGTCTGTGACCAAGACTGCAACAAGGCTGCGACACAGTCTGCGACCGCGATCAAGACCGCATCATGACTGCGACTAGAGAAATACCAGTCGGCGACTTACTACCAGTAGGTGATCCTGCGACCAAGTCGGTGACTGCGACTAGTCTGTGATCAAGACTGTGACCCAGTTGGCGACACACAAGGAACCAGGAATAAGACGGTATCCCGCTGAAGTAGAAATCTGTCACACTCTGGAGTGCCAGTAATCAAACAGATTCAGCGGAGTATTAATCCTAATAAAAGACCTGTCATAAAGAACCCAACATAGCGAGATTCGGAGCAATGTAGCTGAGGAAATGGTTCCACTACAATATGTTATGCTCTGTAGCGTATAAATCAGTACTTTATACACAGTGATTCCATCGCTTATAAACAAAGAGGTCACTATATTTTAATATATGATTTCTACCTCTTCTTTTTCACTGATTCCTGAACAATAAAAACGTAAGTGTCAATCAAAAGTTTTAATTTGAATCGCTTACATATAGTTGGTCTTTATTACATAGAGTTTAACACAATTTTACTGACTTGTTCTCGTTATACTTGATGTTGTTTTCTTCTTTTTTTTTTAACTGAGAATTGAAATATGGCGGAATGACACTTTTCAGCATGCAAAGTTGGCCGGCTATCATCACGTGTTCTGTAGTTTAGTATATCTTTGTCACGTATATATCGGTAACGCACGTATTATTAAGCATTATTTATGCTAAAATTTGTCAAAATATTACTTTATATATTTATCAAGATTTTAATTTTAGACTTATGAAACATGATTACATTTTCGAAGGGTTTATTCAATCCTTTGATTTTCATTTAATATTATTTGGACCAAGTAACGTAAGTATACCGTATTTTCTCACCAATGAAGATCACAACATATGGCACGTGAAAAATTATATGCATCAACAATAACCATTTATTTGGTTGGTTTATTTTATAATAAAACTTACTAGTGAATTTTGAGCGCCTTTTATACTCCTCAAACCCTCGTTTTACAAAAAAAAGCAAAAAAATAAAAACAAACACAAAAACAAAAAAAACAACAACAAACAATCGCTGTGCATAAAAAAGGGTTACTTATGATACTATCATGACCTTGAATGTTCAGGGTATAATTATCCAAAATTTTATTTTAGGTTTCTCAAACATTATACACGAATAATTCGGAGACTTTTTAAATTCAATTTTAAGTTTTATTTTTCATCCTTATCTGACAGAATTAGCTCATAATTCCACTGAAGACAGTAATGTAGGTATTGATATACATCATTTAAGTTGCGATATATTCAGTTCCAATGTATGTGTTAGGGAAAGAAAAGTATATAATGAGTTAACGTGTCAGCGACATTGAATTTTTCCTCGTTAGTGAATTTGGGTGTGCTGCAGTGGCAATGACACTGGTGTCGAATGAAAGAAACTTCAGCCCCATTTAGAAAAAATTTCTGCACTTTAATATGTTATTGAAACTAGTTTTTCTGTATTTAGAACTCTCTCTCTCTCTCTCTCTCTCTCTCTCTCTCTCTCTCTCTCTCTCTCTCTCTCTCTCTCTCTCTCTCTCTCTCTCTCTCTCCATCAGGATATATAAATCTTAAAAACTTGGCAACGGTAGGCACTTTAATGTATTTTATGCAATAAGGTGCAATCAGGAAAGGTCTAAAAAAGGAACTCCAAACAGCAAAAGGTAAACTTCATGTTTTTATAATTAGCTTTCTGCATGAATCATGGTCCTGTGTTACACATGCAGTATTATACACTTATAATACTCTACGACACATGCTATACGCTTTTATGTAAACACAATAGAGATTAAATACAGTAATAAACTTTTCTAAGTAGCAATTTTACTCTCGTCACAATCTTGCTTTAAAATTATGTTGACTATAGTTAGCAATTGTAAATTGAATTAAGTGGCAATCGAAAATTGAATACAGTGTCCGCAACCGAACCAGATTGCAAGCTTTTCATGACAGCGTTTAAATGTATAAGACTATAGACTTTGGGATTTACAAGTTACTCCGAGCGTAAACTTTATGTCTTCCTAGCAAATCTTTAGTAATAGACAAGCCATCCACATGGAACTTGGACAGAGCCTTCCAGATATCACTGTGCCAGGCCATCTCAAAGGGAATATCCATATTACATGCCGCACATAAAGCTTGTACGATAGATGTTTTATATAAGCTCATCATCAGAATCGGATATTCTCAGTGCGAAAAATCACTTGAAGTACAGTATTACCGTCAGTCTTCATTGTGATGTGACAATGTCGATTTGCATGTACAAAGGCCGCAACACGCAGTTGAAATTTGTGAATTCAGTACTTCTATGTTTAATCAAACGTAGGGTTTTTTTTTGTTTGTTTGTTTGTTTTTTTTTTTGTACTAACCAGACATTCTTCATAACTAAGCTAAATTATTAACCAATATATGTTTGGGGTTTTTTTTGTACTAACCAGACATTCTTCATAACTAAGCTAAATTATTAACCAATTTAATTTTCTGCCCAGATAAAGCAAGCGATTTCAAGTTATTGAATCAGCGATCAGTTTTTTATTTTCATTCGTTTCAGAAATCGCCAAACACTTACCCTCTTTGGCCAAAATAGGGACACAATTGAATTCAAAGCAAAATACCTGGTTACATGTTTAATCTAATAAAAAGGTTTCACTGGAAGAGCATCCTTGTCTGTAAGAAAGCCCTGAAGTGAACATTATCTCTTGACGAAACGAGCTCATTTGAAGTTCATCGGGTGTCTTTATAATATTCATAGGATTAAAATATGTTATATAAGAGTGTATTTTACACTGGATTTTCTAAAGCTAGAAATAAAATATCTACATATGAATCCAGTTTTCGAAACTACATTTATATTATCCTTTTAAATCTTTAAATATCCGTCAAATAAAACAAAACGAACACGTTCAAGGACCATCCCATTAAGAGGAATGGTCGTTGTGGCTCACTTGTTTACGACAATTATTTTATTTTCTGCAGAAATAGTTGAAAAGAATAATTTTGTAACAACGTCTCAACTGCTGCCAACAGCCGGTGGAACCACATCAGCCTTAATTTAAATGTGTTATCTTGTATCAGTCAATTTCCCCTAACATATCAGTTTCTAAAGTATATATACTGTGAGAGCAGTGGTAAAAATGTGTGTTGTAGAAAACTTGTCTGGCTGATGAGCAAAATAACAAATGGTCTTAACTCGTAGTAATCGGTATTCTTTCCTATGTCCGTATTAACTGTAGCAATCAGGGTTTGATGAGCTAATTACTGAGCTAATTAAACTCTCATTGAGAGCTGAAAGACCAAACACCAAATTGTACAAAACAAAAATGTTTTGATGACGTAAGATTATGTTAACCTGATGCTTACTTTCACAGGCATAAATAATTATTGTTTACGCACGCACGTACTAGTTCCTAGCTGTGACTAAGTAACTGTTATGTGTAAAGATAGGCCCTTGCAAGTTAATCTCTATGTCAATCCATCGAAAGTGTGTGCTTGCATTTTTGTTTAAAGAAATATGGACCAAATGTTATACAAATTTGATCAGACGTGATGTTTCGATGTAAAAGCTAAAGCGCTTGGTTAAAACTAAGGAAAATGGATGTATGCTTGACAAACTGTGTTGGTGAGTTTGTGGTTTCTACACATGCTCTAGGCCGATTACATGATGTATGCGAGCTATAGTGGTAATCATGCGTCAAGAGACACGAAGAGAGTAGAGAACAGAGCAAAAAGACATTTTATTAACGTTATCTGTGAACTTCAAGCGAAATAAAACATTAATTTAGAAAAATGTGATTTTATACTGCATGGTTAATACTTGGCATAAGCATAGCATTGTATCCCTTATCACACGTTTGAGCCAGCTGCTTGGAGACAGCGGATAACCCAGAGTGTATTTGACTCGCTGTGGTGCTGTACTTGACTGGAACTCTTCAACCAGCACCATAAACAGTTTCGGCTCCAAGATGAATGCTTTGGCCAAATACTCCTGCCCTGCCTGACTTTATAGATTGTTAGAGCAGCCTCGAATCGATTGAAACACTATTGTACGACAGCCCTTGAAAATAACAAATTTACAATCCTTTGCATTTCATAGAGCCATGGTGCATTCAGCACGTGGTGTCATTGATAGAAACTCGGGAATCGTGGTGATCTGAAGCTCAGTTTCGCATTGACTGCTCAGCTGTGTAATGCTACGTCTGGCCTAGAAAATGCAAAAAAGTTTGGCCTGTAAGGACGCACGCATATAAGTGGCGTACTTCGAATGCATCCATCCAGTTACCGGACTGCATTTGATCAGCAGTTTGTCGCACAAGCCTATTTAGCCATTTTAAGGCGAACTAAAACTTAGATGCGCGAGGATTGGGACTGGATCTAGTTCATTGCTAGGGTCTTGATATCTCCCAGAAGAACTCGTCTTGAGGTGGGAGAAACATTCAGCGCCAAAGTACATACGATTAGGATCAGTCATTAATGTCCGGATCTATGACAACCGCTGCTTTGAGTGAGAAATTCTGTTTTGCTATGCATCTCATAGACGAGCACACATTTCGGGCAAGGAGTAGGCGATCCTGACTTTACAGATATTGACAATCAAGTGTTATCACGGTTGGCGCATTTGGTAGCGAAATGGCCTCTAGCCGCTACACATCAGCGCGAAAGCAAGTTCACACACTGTGGAATAGTGCTTATCACAGACAGTGAAAAGAACCAGACAATAAAACACAAGAACAGCTCGGCGAAGACAACTGAGCGAAACGCCACAAACATAGTACAGACAAGTACTCCAATTCTGCCCACAATGCATGTAAGTAGTTAGTGGGGACAATATGGCAATATGTTATATCTATGTAAAAGAATGGGTATATCGAATGTATTGACAAGATTTATAGTGACAATTGGGTCAATCTGTATAGCGACAAGGGTAAATTTAACATGGGTAATATTGAAAGGAGTCGGTTTGTTTAGCGACAAGGGGATTCGAAGAGGGGTGACGTTATTGGGTCAGAACACTGACAACAATGCGGCAAGGGGCTGACCTGAGTACGTGATACTCTAGGTAGGGATAAATACAATTGATACACAGATATAGAAACATGTATAGAGATATAGATATACAAATATAAATTTATTTAATGACGAACGCTTCACTGTATATCTAAAACACAGACACACAGAGATGAATACACACACTAATGTGCACGCACACAAACAGACACGCATAAGCGTACGCACACGCACACAAGCAGAATTATAACCATACAAACACATAAAAGCGTATACGCAAACACACAAAATAAACTACACTACACACACAAATGTACGAACACGAACCACACAAACACACACAAACGAACACTAATTATATGATTAGCAACTTGATAAGTCTCTCTATTCTAACTATCTAGTTAGCCCTGAAAAGGACTGTTCTTTTCGACTCTAAATGTACCTGGTTAATATGGTTAATAGAGACATCTCTTAGGTCAGGTACCACAGACACATCTGCTCCTGTCATTATCCCAGTTCACAGTTGTGATTGGAAGCGCAGATGCAGCTTGAGCTGCTTCGTTACCCTAATCTTCAATTTCTGGGATTCTGAAGACTTATTTAATCTATTTTCTCCAATGACTGGCCCATAGATGTTGTGGTTGGTCTCGCTGCTGTTCCAATTCTCTGTGCTGCCTCTCCAATTCTTTGTCCCAAGTTTGTATTTTAAGGCCTACAAGACTTGGTGTTGGACGTGCTAGATGCTCTGGAGCTTGTTGGTGTGGAGGAGTCCTCACCATCTGGTTCACTTCACATCGCGGCCTTAGCATTAGGTGTGACATGATCTTTCCTACTACTCTTCTTTCCTTTTTTCTCCTTCTTTTCTATCCTGGCACATTCCTGGATTGTCTCCATGACCAGCTAGACCTGGGTGCTTCTGGAATAATCCATGTGCATGTGGGTTCCCTGAGTGAAAGTGACAATATTTGCGCACTTAATGATGAAACGAGTGCACATCCAAGTATTGGTTCTCCTTTCTCCTAGTCGGCTTGGTAAAGAAAACAGATGGCATTCTTATGTCATCCATACAAACTATCCCAGGGTTTCAGTGGGTTCATCAGCTTGTAACGTTCAACGATTTGTTTAATTTTCGGGATCTGTTTTCAATTGGTGATCGTAGTGGTGCTCTCACATTTCCACCATTTTGTATTGTTTATTCAATTGAAATAAACAATTTAAACTTGTCAGCACCGCTGACAAGTGGCATCGTACAAGCCCTCCATGGTACGTTGTAAAATCTGATTTTTAGTGTCACATTGTGGATAACAGATGGGACATCCGTGAGATAAGCAACCGTTTAACTCGTATAAAGTTTTGGGGTTTTATAAGTCTTAACCATTCACCGAATACGCTCCTCTGGTATTTTCACCTCCATCCGTTTCGGGCATGTATGATCAATTTGTCTTCCTTGTCGCACAACTGATACAGATAACTCATTGCTTTTACCGAGAATTCACGTTTGACAAAATTGTTCGTTTGAGGGCGGCTGACAGCCAGACTGTTTTTGTGCATGACGCGTTTGCGATACACTAAGGGTAACGCTTTGGCAATGATTCAGTCTTGCTTCAAATGATCGATCCGTCCGTGCTCTATAAATAATTCTTGAAATTGTCCACAGCAACGCCGTAACATGTCTGCGTCGGAATGACAATACTTTAACATTTTTTCCTACAAGTCCTTAGGCGTAAGTGCAGTACCAAGCGTAGAAATCTTCTCGTTGTTCGGACCGCGTGTTGTCGGGGTCATAGTAGTGATCATCAGGCAATTGGGGTTGAGCGGCGTGTTGATTGGCTTCCGATTAAAAAAAGATGGAAAATAACCTTGAGCTATTTCTGACATTTCAAACGTGTTAGGCATTCGGCTCAAAGGCATGGCCAAGTAACTATTTGAATTAAACTGCACTTGTCCCATATGCATGGAGATGATTTGGGCTCCGTTCAATGTCACTTTAAGACGTTTGTTGTTTGGTCCGTCGTATCCCTAGAAATTTTGAGCCATCACCGTGACATAACGATGGCAATCTACGTTACGTTCATTGTCCTCTAGGTTCCACGTCTCGTCGAAGGCGCTTAGATCCATTGGGCAGAAACGGCCAGCGTGTTCGGTTCTCGAAAGATATGTTCACGCCCATCAGAAATCTTGCTACAGTGATAGCAATGGCAGAAAATCGGTTCTTGGGTGCACTTTTCGCACGCTAAATGAGCCAAGTAGAAATTAGGAATGTGAACACGGGTCTCTTGCATGCATTAGAAATCGAAAAAGATGAAATTCTTTCTTCTTCTGGTCATCTTCTTGCTCTTGTTGAGGTTGGTATTTCTGAATGTAGCATTCTTTTCATGTCCACAATTTGGTGACAAATAGGAAATCGTTTCTTTCCTGAGCATATGGGAGTCTTGGCATTATAGGCACTTATACCTTGTCCACAAGTAGGGCACATACTCATCAGTTGACAAAACTTTTCTGCTGTGAACCTTGGGTCTTGAGATGGTGATAACAGGTATGGGTGAAATAAAGTGCGCTGACAAACAGGACAATGCACTCGTTCTTGTCCTTCGTCAAGACATGGTTTAGAGGACAGACATCGTAGACATTTCGATCCACAATGCTTGTGTTGCTATTGATTGTTATAGCCATATTTACATTTCTCACAGTAATAACTGTATCTGAGGAATCCGGTGATACTAGTAATGGCATCGAAATTTCCATCGTGATAATAGACGTGAATGTATTTTCTGCCTTTGATATAATTACCTCAAAAAAACAGAGGTCCGAGCACTTCTTGAAGGTGTACTTTGAAGGTGTAGCGTGCAGCCACGACGTCTTGCAAATTTTGCATTTCAGGAATCCCACAGAGTGTATCTTGCTTGCTGTCATAGGAGTTCTGCTTCTCTTTGTTTGGCTCGGTACGTTCATTGAATCGATCTCCAGGCATTTTTTCAATCTACCATGTCTTTCATGTCGGTATATGTTCGTTCAACCAGGATGGCATGGGCTTAACATATCTTGTCTTGAGGGTTATTAATTTGGACCATGCTGCGCTTAATGCTACGAAGGTCATCCACCAATATCACTTTTTGCTTGTTCGGTCCCTTTGGGAAGAGAAACGTAGGCCATATACAGAGTTTCTTTTACATCGGTGATGTGAAATATGCCTTTGGACATCTATACGTGTTGAATATTGTTGATGACTTTGGAAGTTGTCAATTCTGTTGGCTTGCTAAATTCGATCCAAACGGGGGACTTCAGACTATTGTAATAAATGGAGAGTGTCAATCGATCGTCTTCTTGGCTTCACATTGTCGTTTCATTGCTGTTCATAAAGAGTTCCACTTATCAGTGATGAACTCTTTTGCTTTCTCAACGGTACGTCTGACTAGTATTCTTTAAACTTCACCGTCTAATTTTGCAGGCCTTGGTTCTAAATTTTCTAAAAGAGCATTTATCCGTCTCTTGAGTATGATAACACTTTTCGTTGGTTACTTGTGGTGGACTTTGGTTCGATGTAGACTCTCTATGTTAGTATTCTGGCTCATTCATGTCATCTTCAGAATCAGTGACATTCTTCGAGCCAAGATTTCAGCTAATGTGCGAAGCGATATGTCACGTTTTCGCCTCTTACTTTCCTCTCCTTTCTCCATGAAATAATGAGATTGTTTCATCTTAAATGCAAGAAAGTCAAATGACTACATTTTAAGCGACGTGGTTCCCTTTATATCAATGGAAGGCCAGTGTATTGCCTCATAGTATTCGTTTTACTCTCAAACCGACCAGTAAGATGGAAGAGCCAACTCTTATAGAATTTATGATCAGAGCTTTGCGAGGTGTCATACGAGAGTTTTAAACGGAGAAACCGACAGACTACTTCCCTTCCTTTCGAGAGAAAAGTCAAGACGTTTGCCATATCTGTTAGAAGTAAGGACACTGGGCTACAGAATGCCAACAACGTCAAAGCAAGACAAGGGTCAAAAGAGACAAAGGTCAAGGTCCCTGCTATCATTGTAAAGAGAAAAGACATTGGTCTTCAGGCTGCCCTAAGAAACAACAGGAACAGAATGAAGAGAAGTGTTCCTAAAAGGAAGACGAGGAAGGAATAAGACGCCTCAAGAAAAAGAAAAGAAGACGAGAAGAAAGTGAGGTAGAAGAGAAAACCCATGTGACAGTGAAGAAATTCAAAAATGGAGAATGAAAAGACAATGAAAAAGAAAAATGACCTTTTAAAAGTGGCGTGTTTTGAAATTGGATAGTAAATGTGTACCAGCAAATATAACAGAAAGAAAAACATAAGTGTCTCTTGGTTTTCATTTCAGAATAAGGAACTACACATTTGCACTCCATTATGTGGAAAAAGAGATTTTCAGTTTTATTTGATTTTGGTAAATCAATACTATCTCTTTTCGAGAGAAGTGGATGGCTCTGAAAAAGACCGTTAGATGTTTGTTGTTTTTTTTATCCACTAAATCCCAATTAAAATATGTTCTCTTCTGGAAGAAGGACGAAATTTGCTTTTGTAGCCGCTGCTATGCCATTACTTGTGGTCTCCACGGCTGGTGCACTCCATGTTATTTACTTCTGTTTTCCGTCATACTCTAACTCTATGGGATTGATTCACTGCACGCAAACGCTAGCGTACCTTTATAGGGAATGTGACGTCACAGGCAGATCTCTTCGGACTGGAAGACAGACTCCACACTGACTGAATT
Source organism: Potamilus streckersoni (assembly GCA_016746295.1). NCBI lineage: Eukaryota > Metazoa > Mollusca > Bivalvia > Unionida > Unionidae > Potamilus > Potamilus streckersoni. The sequence goes on from JAEAOA010001812.1 coordinate 237,710, forward strand.
TTATATTGCGTGTTGGGATTGGTGAAAGAACTCAATCCGTTTCGATTAGCTCTTCCACTATAAATAACCTCGGTTCACCTCATTCCCATCACATATTTTTGTCACAAGCTGTGGAGTAGCGTATAATCGTCTACCGTCCTATTGTTGATGCTGTTCAACACGAATACCCTATGTGTGTCAGATCATCATGGGCTATCACCCAGATGACTGAGACAGCCTTTTGAAAGCGAATGATCTATGTGGAGTCCTGGCAAGGCTATCTGAAGAGTCATAATCTACGGCCCAGATGGCAGACGACGTTTGAGGAAGAGGAGATCCACGCGATGCTTTGTATGTTAACTGCTTGGTGTTAAAAAACATTACTCTCTTTCCTAAAACAAATTTAGTCTAGTCTATTTTTGGTGTGATAGATTAATGTGTTTATATATACATTATTTCTCTATTGAATTTGTCCATACCTAGAGTATCACATATTCCGGTCAGCCCCTTGCCAATATGTTGCCAGTGTTCCGCCCGAATGAGGTCAAACACTTGCAACGTTGTTGAAAATGTCCAGCGCCGTGACGTCGTTCCTGTTTCATTCCCCTTGTCGCTAAACAGGCCCACCCCTGTTAAAATTCCCCATGTTAAATTTCTACTTGTCTATAAACAGACCGACCCATTGTCGATTTAAATCTTGTCGCTGCTTTCGTTATACCTATTTTTAATATAGATATCTATCTTGCGCCCTATTACACCCATTAACTACTTATGTAACCTAAAGTCGGACATATACCCATAAATATATAACGTGCCACTTGTTATTGATAACCTGCGCGTCTACGACGGTCACCTCTTTAATGAGGACATTGGATTGGAACAACTGAGATGGAGAACATCAGCGCCATTCCAAACAACAGAAAAATGCATCATTGTTCTCTCTAGTGCAGTTTCGGTTTTTTGACAGCCTAGTGTATATGAACAGCTACTGCAAAAAGCCCACTTTTAACAGCCATTGCTTGTACAGACGTGCCAAAATGTTGGCTTCTTTTGTGGCCAAAGGACTTAGCTTCCTTGTAACAGTAGTAGGAGAAAGTAAGAATCCGAGCTCAACAACCCCCTCCAGACCACCAAACAAATACAAAATACCTAGGTAACGTAATAGAAAACCTATTGCAATCAATAATTGCGTTAAGAATCCGAGCTCAACAAATACAAAATACCTAGGTAACGTAATAGAACACCCGTTGCAATCAATAATTGCGCTAAGAATCCGAGCTCAACAACCCCTCTAGACCTCCAAACAAATACAATAGAACACCTGTTGCAAAATACCTAGGTAACAGGTAAAATTTAATTACGTGATCTTCCAGAATAAGCAAAATGATATGTCAGACTCAATCTTCCAAATCATTACGATTTAGCAGAGCGTGGCGATTGTGGACTAAATTAAGCATTAGAATTCCAATAAGGTAAGTGGTATTATATCTTAATTTTATGTTATATCATACTTCTTTTGATAATCTTTCTCATATTTGCTGATCCTCATGGGTAGAATATCTGTTAACATGTTGTCAATAATACGAAATTCACGTATTAAATCGTCCATACTATATTTTACTCCTCGTAGGTAAGATCTTATTTGATCAAGTAGTTTTTTGTAAGTTATAATTGATGTTAAGCAGCCGTGCTTTTTTATCGAAATTTTAGGTTCAACTTTTTTACAAGCTGCTGTAAGAGAAACACCAACACCGGATATGATTAACAAAAACGGGTTTAATGATATACAACTTGAAATTATGCCAGAACTAGTCATTAACAAGGGTAGATATGATATTACTCGAAGTATTTTGTTATAATATTTGTAACATTTTTTAACGCACCAAAGTTTTTTATGATAATATTTGTAGTATTGTATTAGTGCGTCAACATCCTGTCCTGGAATATCTTTTGAAATATGATTGAAATCAACTATACTTTTTTTCATTATAATATTTGTTCACATAATCTCAGGCTTGATTAAGTAACTAGTTGAGGTGTTTCAGCCACAAATTCCAGACAATACCAATATGACGCAGCAGTTAATTTTTTGTCATCTGCTATTAGCATAAAAGTTTCTTCAACATCTTTGTTCAACACAATAGACACAGTTCCAGAGAAATTATCAGTCGAGTGACGCCATGGAAATAATGTAAATATATTAAACTTTGCACTGCTCAACACGGACAATCTATACACACCAGTGACCTCTGCAGTATGTTTGAGAGTGTTATTTTGCGGCGACCAAGTAGACATTCCAGAAGCAACAGTATAGACAATATTTTTAATCTGCTTGTGAGGAATTTTAATCATACTCGTTTTCTCAACAATACTAGGAATTCCACTAATAATATCGTTGAGTTTTGTGTTAATATTATCGAGTGTAATATCAACAGATGGCGGACTTCCAAAAAATTCGTTATTGGTTTTGTTTATGTTTCTGCGAAAATTTAAAAACGTGGTGATGTGATTAGTAAAATCAGTTTTGAACTTAGTAATTTCATTGTTGATATCATCAACATATTTCTTTGTTACAGCATCAAAATCAGATTCTGGTGTTCTAAGATTATTGATGCCATTATTGTTCATGTTGAGAAATGCACGCATTATACCGCCACGCACCGACACGTACTTTGATTCCTGATCATCAACATATTTCTTAGTAGCAGCGTCATTATCCTCAGTTGGGTTTCCAAGGTATGTGATCTTGTTCTGGTTCATAACAATGTTTCCCGTAAATAAATCACCTGCTTTTCTAACATAATCGTTAACTGACCTACCCGAATCTTCTATCTTACCTTGATTATTAAAAGTAACAATATTATTAGCAACTGCAGTAGGATTTCGTACTAGTACATCTGATAGTTGTACATTACTCGTCTTTAATCGTCCTTGTTTGTCCTGGAAAACTACAACTTCATTTGGATCTACACTTGCAACGTTTAACAAATTGTTGATTTCATTTTTGAGCTTATCAAGAGTTGCATACTTGGATAAGTCACCCTGGTAACCTTCTGTTAATAAATCTACTGCTAATGTTCCAAATTTTGTATAGTAGCTCATTATACATACCGTTCTACACAAAATTGTTGGATTAATATAACATAAAATTATACGATGGCGAAGATAATAAACTTTGACACCGAGCGATTGGTGAAGCATAAACATAACAATGAACTTCCAGACTGTCATTATCTTATTGTTGGGCGAACTGGATCTGGTAAAACAAATTTGTTATTAAATCTTTTACTCAATAATAACTTTAACTATGATAAGGTGTATATTTACACCATCAACCCCCAACAAGACAAATACAAATTATTAAACGAGTATAATGATAAACTTCGTGATGAACTTGGCATTGGTGATGATATATTTTTGATAAAACAACCAGAAGAACTCGTTCCAGTGAATGAACTCGATTCGTCAGAGCATAAGATAATCGTCTTTGATGATATTCCGCTAAACAATGAGGAAATGAACAAGATTAGATCATATTTTTCACTATCACGTAATAAAAGATGTAATTCTGTTTATCTTGCCCAAGGTTTTTATAATGTTGATAGGTTTATTAGGCGAAATACGGGTTGTTTCGTATTATTTCCCGGACTAGATAATGTGGATGTGAGAAATATTGCAAACGAACAATGTGGTGATGTTACAAAAGATAAATTTATCGAATTATATCATCGAGCAACTAAAGATAGATATAGTTTCTTTTTATTTGACAAGCTAGCGCGTGATCCAACCAAGATGTTTCGTTGTTGCCTTGAGACGTTTCTATGATATAATTTTGTAAAGCGTATAAAAATAATGGACAAACATCAACAGAAAATCGAATTACTAAAAAAGTTTCTCGAAACTCGAGCGGCTTTTAAGAAAAAGGTGGAAGAAGCTCGACGTTGACAAGTTCAAGCAGAAGAAGAAAGAACCAAATTTTTCAAACCTGTTACTGAGGCAATGCTTGGCAAGCAGCCAGAAATACCAACATTGTCTCCGGAAGAACTAGCAAAAATGAAAGAAAAGGGTTTGTTTGGTTTACTAGGAGAAAGATCGAAAGAAGAAAATAAAAAAATTGCAGAAGAACTTGTAAGAGACATTGTTGATCCTATTGCACGACAGGTTGAATTTGATAGATTAATAAACGACCCTCTTGCACTTCAGCAAGCTATAACAACAAAGGCTGTTAATCCCGACGAGTTAAGGAGGTTAATAGAAAAAGTGTCAGAACAAACTGAGGAATTAGCTGAGAAACAAAAAACGTTACAAGAAAGTATGATAAAAATAATGCCTCTTGAGGATGCTATAATATTTTATAGAAAGAAAGCTAGGGTAAAAATAGACGATTCCGAGTATAACGAGTTTATGGAAAAATATGATATCACTGATATTAATAGTATTCGAGATTGGCCAAAAGAAAACTATGATAATTTGATAGAAAAATTAAGAGAAATTATAGAAAATGGTTTACGTGCTGATGAAGAAATTAAAAATAAAAAAGATAGAAATAATTTTCTAGTATTAGTTGATCAGATAAGATATGGAATTATTGCTGAAATTTTTCTTAAAACATCAATACAATATCGAAATAAACCAGGAGGTTATAAGAACAGTTGGAAATTTAAAAGATTGTTTGATAAATACGAAGATGTTCGAGATAAAAGATTACCGGAAAAAAAAGGAGGTGGAGTTAAAGTTTTTACATCAAACGCAGACATAGTCGATCGGCTAATGCTGTTGATATCCTCTAAAGAAGCTGGTAATGAAAGTGTAGAGATTGATAACGAAATTATTGATATACTTGATCATCTAAGATCGAGTGGATTACTAACATCATCCGAGTACGAAATTTTACACCGCGATCTTATCTAAAATATTAGTATAATGCAAACAACATTATTGCTTGATTCGTCACAAATAACAGGAAACAGCGCGAATTTTACAGTAAATTACAACCCACCAATAGAACTAGATCCTGCAAAACAGTATGAGATTGGATTAATTTCTTGTACTTGTTGGAACGCCATGCCGAATATTAAAACTGGGATTAATGATGAAATTTTAATCGTTAATGTTAAACAATCTCCAACATCACAAAAAGAGTTTATTGATATACAATACAAACTACAGATTCCACAAGGAGCTTATAACATTACTGATCTAAACAGAACAATAAAAGAGCTTCTAACAAAAGCTGGTGGGAATGCTGATAATTTCGAATTAGCGGCGAATTATAACACCTTACGAGCTAGGATAACAGTGAAAAGAAATATGAAAGTCATCTTTGAAGAAAGAAGTTTTGGAAAGATGTTAGGTTTTACTAGAGTTTTATACTATACCACCGGTGAAGATAAGTCTTTGACATTTGATGGAGAACTACCAGTAGATATCACAGAAGTAAATACAATACTCATCAATTGCTCTATCACATCTGGATCTTATACGTCAAAAGGCAACCGCGGGCAAACGATCTACAGTTTCTCACCAGAAGTCCCATCAGGTTCTCTCATGCAAATCACTCCGCGACAGATTATCTACTATCCAATAACACCTGAGAATCAAATTACAAGCATTACAATGCAACTCACAGACCAATCTGGACGACAAATAGACGTGAACAACGAGATAGTCACGTATTACTTACACCTACGCACTGCCTAGGCATGTGATTTTGTGTACATAATTTTATAAAATGAGACGAAGAAAAGTTTATCGAAGAAAAATTGTAGGTGGATTTTTTGGAAATATATTTACAACAATTGCAGAGAATATTCCAGGAATCGCGCGTAAAGTAGCACCCATTGCACTTGACGCCGGTAAAGCTTTCGCTACAGGAGCGGCATCTTCAGCAGGCACTGCAGTAGGGCAAAAGATTGCTGATAAGATTAAAGGACCTTCAACAACACCTACGGTGTCGGAAATAAACGAGTAATATCAGATATTGCGCCAACAGAAGAAACAAAACGAGCTATGATAGCTACAACAAAAAAAATTATTGTCGCCGAGTGGTGAAGAAATAGTACGTAAACTTGTAAAGAAAACAGCGCCGATGACCCCTGCTGCCTTTTAATTTTGTGTAACGATTATAAAATAAATGTCAGCTAAAAACTATCTCGACTTTGCAGAAGAAATTGATACTGACGATGCTGTAACAGAATTAGAGTATGTCGAGTATCTCGATGAGAACTCGAACGAACCGAATAAAACTGGGTTAGAACTTTTAACACAAGAGACGAGGACGTGTTTCTACTACCTCATAAGGCAATGCTAGAAGTGCGTGGCCGAATATTAGATGCAGCAGGTGCTGATATTGCAGCTAATGTAGAAATCGCTCTCGTCAATAATGGTTGGAGTTGTTTAAGAGTGCACGATACCAACTGGCCAATCAAACCGTAGAAGATATTTCAATGCACTTACCCATAGCGAGTACCATACTCAACATCGTTTCGTTTAGCGATGACTATTCCAGATCAATAGCCACAAACATGATGTGGTTCAAAGATACTGGACTAGGGACAACTACCTCTGGCGAGTTTATTTCAAGTGGTGCTTTTGAACACGGAGCTAATGCCGATGCAGATGTTGGAATTGTAAGAAATTTTCTTATTGCTAATGCTAATAATTTTGGTATAGCCGCACCAGGTGCAGCTGCTGATGCAAACGCCACAAGAGTTTCACTTATTGCCGCTTGTCGTAATCTTGGTATAACTCCACCAGGTGCAGCCGCAGATGGTGTTGCGATGTTAAATTTTATAAACGGTGTTATTAGTGCACGTAACATAAGATATAACGAGGGATTTGCTAAACGAAAAGCATTTGCCGCAGAATCTCGCCAAATAACGATGTTTCTTCCGTTAAGTACAATCTTTGGATTTTGCCGTGATTATAACAAAGTGTTTCGAGGAATAAAACATACGCTTATATTAGATCGAGCTGATCAAAACGATTGTATAATACACGCCGATGGAGTGGCTGAGGGACAGTTTTCTATTACAAGATTAGCACTGTGGATGCCTCGCGTTGTCCCTTCATTAGCTAAAATGATGGAGCTCGAATCTTTACTAGCCACCTTTACAAAAAAGATACACTTCCAACAGAACAGGATTTATCAAACAGCCATTCCCAACGCGACTGATTACACGTGGCGTGTAACGACCACGCCCAGCGAACAACTACCGCGACACTTGTTCGTCGTATTTCAACGACAAGCACGTCGTAACAATCAGGAAAATAAACAACTCCATATTCGATAACCCAGACGTTAGACGAATATTTGTGAGAGTAAAATTCCAAACAGTATCCCGAACGTGCAATCGAATGTAATTTTACCATAGACGCCACCAGAAACATCTCTCGGCCGTACATGTATCTTATGGAAGCAATGCAAAAATATCAGAACGCGGACTGTTGATCTCAAATATCAATAGAATGATTTCGAACGCTCTATCCCATCTTTTAACTTCGACGTATCAAAACATTTGGAGCGTGTTGTGGGATCGACTGCAGATATTGAGTCACGTGGACACTGGGCGCTGTGCCAGGTGAACAGTATAACGTATACGCGCTATTGGTTAGTGATCGATTTCTGACCATCGATTCAATCAAAGGAAGAATGACAGTACAAGTTTAATCTAACAACTTGGATATAACATTATGAAAACCAAATACACAACTCGAGAAATATACCTAACATCTGGTCAAGTTGAAAAATTATCAGCAGCTGTTGCTAAACGCAGCTCTGTTTCTTTGATGATCTCTCCGGAAACTTCAAATAAAATTGCAGTAAAAGTCATGCTAACGCAACAACAAATCAATAAACTCGACAAAGGAAAACCATTTGTGCTGAAATTATCTGTTTCTCAGGTAACTGCAATGTCAAAAGAAGGTGGATTTTTTGGACCAGCGTTATCAATAATAGCTAGCAAAGTTTTACCAAGTACTGGTACACTTGGACTTGCGGCTGCGTCAGGAGCAGTCCCTCTGGCGCAACGAAGAAAGCAGTCGAAGGTCGTGGTGTCAAACAAATCTATCGTTAATTTTATGTAACAGTATAAAATAAAAATGCCAACGAAAAAAACAAAATCATCGAAAAAAAAAAGAAAACAACAAAACGCAAACAAACAAAACAAGGAGGAATTATTCCTTTCGCTCCACTTCTAGCGGGACTAGCGGAAGTCTGCTGCCAAACTTACTAGGAATCGGACGCGGATTAACTCTACCAGGGACCAGACGTTATTGAGCAATTTTGACATCATTGAAAAATTGAAGGACGTTGTTGGATTTCGAGGAGTATTTTCCAAGGATGAACTCGATGACGTACCAACAGGCGGTTCTTGTGTTGTAAATATTGAAAACTTCATGATGGCTCTGGCACCCACTGGGTTGCTGTCCACGATAACAATTATTTTGATTCGTTCGGACTTCCTCCAAGCGATCTCATAAAAAAATATATTTTTAAAAATTTGATAAAATAAATTATTCGTCTAATCAACTACAGCCGATTGGAACATCAGCTTGTGGTTATTATTGTATCATGTTTTGTCAGACAAATGCACCAGAGCAAAAACTCTGGGAGTAAAAGCTCTGGAAGTAAAAACTTTTTAAAGTTTATTTTACAATTTGATGAGCATCCTTCTCATGCGAATGATAATATTGCAATCAATTTTATCTAAACTCCTTGATATAATAATGTCAACATACTGTCTCAAATGCAAAACTAAAACAGAGAACAAGGATGAGATGACGGAAAAAACGAAAATAATAGAACGATGTTAAAAAGTATTTGTGCAATCTGTGGTAGAAAGAAAAGTATGTTTTTGAAAAAACAAGTAGGATCTAGCGTTGATAAAGTTATCTTGATCGACGATTAATCTTATGAAACAAAATAAAATAAAATGAAATGCAATTGTGATTGTGACAAAGATCTTTGCATAGAACAAGATAAAATCATTACGTACTGTCAACGTTGTAACAACAGAGAATAATAGGGTTAGGTATAGATATACATAAAATTATTGGAAAATTACCAAAACCAAAAGGCGGTTGGACTTTGCCAGGTCATCGTTATACAGGTCCGTGGAATCCGCTAGATCAACAACTAGATGAAAACGATAATCCATTGCCAGGACAAGAGCCTTATAATCAAGTGGATGCAATAGCAATGCGTCACGATATCTGTTATCGTGATCATGAAAACTCGAAAGCAGATTGTGATAAAGTAATGTTAGACGAATTATATGATATGGAGCCAACAAATCTACGAGAACGTTTTGATAGAAGATTTGTTCAAGGAATGATAGGAGCAAAATATAAACTTGGACTCGGAGAGTCTCGTCAATCGCCTCGCGATCGGGGAAAAGAATTATACGATGATCTTGCAGTCGAACTACACAGACCTAAAAAAAAAAGTTTCCGAGACGCAAAGTTGTTGCAAACGCTGTAGATGACATTCTGGGCAATAGATTTGGTAGATGTATCCAATCTGGCTCAGTTTAACGTTGGCGCTGATGGCGCTCCAAAGAAGTATTTGTTTAACGTTATAGATGTTTTCAGTAAATACGCTTTTAGTGTGCCAGTTTCAGATAAAACAGGAACGTCAATCACTGATGCGCTAAAACAGATAATAACGAGTACTGAAAGAAAACCAAACAAAATCTGGACTGATCATGGAGCCGAGTTTTTTAACAAAAAGTTTGAACAGTTTCTAGAACAAAATAATATAAAAAAATACGTTACAGGAAACGAAGGCAAAAGCGTTGTTGTCGAGAGATTTAATCGCACGCTAAACGAAAAAATTACATAAACATATGACAGCTAAAAACACTAACAGGTACATCGATGACCTTTCTCAAATCGTAGGCGAATATAATAACACGAAACATCGAACCATGAAAATGTCACCCAATGACGCTATCAAAAATCCAATATTAGCAAACGAAAACATGTACCGCAGACATAAATTTAAGGTCGGTGATAAAGTTAGAATCTCTTTGACTAAAAAGATATTTGAAAAAGGATTTACTCCAAACTGGAGCGAAGAAGTATTTGTTGTTGATAAAGTACTCTTAACAGTACCTGTAACGTACGCGTTAAAAGATCTGGCAGGTGAACCTATAGTAGGTAGTTTTTACGAACAAGAACTACAAAAAACTGAACAAGATGTTTTCATTATCGAAAAAAGTGATTAGGAAAAAAGGAGATAAAAGTTTAGTCAAATGGCGTGGGTATAGTGATAAATTTAACAGTTGGATTCCAACCCGGTCGATTTTATCGACTGCGAAATAATGCTATTATAAATTTCCTCATACTTTCGTTTGATAGATTTGCATTTTACTGGTTTACATAATGATATTAGATATTGTCTGCGATCGTCAGAGATCGTCATAAGATTAAAGAGTTTGACAAATATGAAATCGAATTTGATATTTTTCTGTCGGTCTGGAATTTTAATGTTAAAAAAGGTCTGATTAACTGCAAAAATACCTGCTGTTCGGTAACGGTAAAATTAAATTTTATAATTTTTTTTAGCAATGTGATACTTGACATTATATTTTCCAGTGGTTGGTCTGCTATAATTATATCTGTTAACGACGGTGACTATTTCACCATCATCAGACTCGTTGTTATATAAAATATCATCTTCGTTATAACCAATGGATTTGTCTATCATATCATTAGAGATTGTGGAGACCTTATCGCTAGCAAGTCGTTTCATCATATCCATATTATAATATACTTTTTATCTAATTTGTTGTTATAAGATGACTGACAAGGTCAAATATCACCAAAAAGTTAATATAATAAACTACCACGAACTGACTGAAGCGGTAAGAAAATGCTTGTCAGGTTATAGTTCATATTCCGTTGAGATTTTTTGTAATGCAAGGTGATTCTCATAAAATATTACTAACAGAAGCAGAAAAAAATAAAATTAATGAAAGTGCAGTAGTGACGCTAAAATTTGATTGCGATGATATTATAGCATTTGCTCATCATTGTTTGACTAAAACCGAATTACAAAATATTATTAATCATCATATCTAAAAATAATACTAGCATCATATTTGTTTGAAAAAGCTGATTTTGTTGCTCCATCAGCTACAAATTTTACTGCTCTGGGATTTATATTATAATATTTCGCCGCAGCTGTAATTGATTTGAATTTGATCTCCTCATCCGTTTCAAGGTTTAACGAAATAACAGGTTTTATTGGGCATCTAAATTAATACCACCACCTCGTCCTTTTCTCACATTTTCCTGTTGGGTCACTAGCTCCAGATTTTCCAATCGATTGTCTTTTTTACATTATTGATATGATTAATAACCAGACCATGGGTATAGATCCGTTGAACACCTCGTAAACAAACCTATGACCAGTATAACAAACTCGATCTGTCGATGTTCCTCTAACAGTCACACTGATATATCCCATATTGCTCATATTATTAAGAACTTTTTTTCGTTTTTCTGTTTCTTATAATACCACGATCGTTAGCCTCGTATAAATCAAAGACCGGATGCGGCTGAAACTCATCTTGTAAGGATAAATTTTCAATATTATCATCAGTGACTTTACCGTTATAATGATATACTCGTTTCCCCTCTGGAATGTCATCGCAAAATAACGTGTAAATAAAATCTTTTCTAAACATCGTAATTCTTTCAGTATTATCTCCCTTTACACTAATCGTATAACCCGCTGGCGTTGCTTTACCAACAGATATTCCAGTAATGATATTAATATAACCGAACCAAGTGCATTTCCAGCGTACAGATTGTACTTCGGATAAACATGATATACCTCTTGCTCACGTGCGCTTGTCAGATTTACTGTCATTATATTATAGGTGATATTTTTTTATCTCTAATTGTTGTTTAGCGCATGCGCAGTGTGCGGTAAATTATCAATTAGATATTAGACTATAGTATAGCGATGTTGAAATTGCGTGATATAGCCAAGAGAAGTCTTATGGGAGAACCTGATAAAATAGCGACTGCTTTTGCAGGTTTTGATAATAGTTATCAGTTTGATAATCAAAAACGTTTTAGTAAATTTTTCTGAAACAAATCTCTTTCATCTGCTACAGACGACTGTAAAACGTGAGCTTGAAAAACACAAGGGTTTAAGATTGTTAGTGCAATATCGTGTTATATTTTCAAAACTACTTGTGACGGAAGAATCTACTAACAAGGAAATTGCAGACCCTTACATCAACGCAAAATCTAGACGTGTTTTACTTGGTAGTGATCTTTTGTCACTATCTAATAAAATACACCAAGAAATTTGGAAAAAAATAGAAGAATTTACCGAATTAGGTTCGGGTTGGAAGTTTGAAATGATCAAGGAAATTTTGTTTCACACGATGAAATATGACGCATTACGCGGTAGTTCGTATATCGACCTGCCACCAAAAATAAAAAATAAACAGTGTTGTATAAACATAAAAAACGTCGATAGCAAATGTTTCCAATGGGCTGTTCTTTCCGCGCTATTTCCAGCAGAAAAAAATGCTGATCGTGTTGAGAAGTATATCAGTCACATGTCAAGATTAAATTGTGCTGGTATTGACTTTCCAGTGGCAGAAAATCAAATACCAAAGTTTGAAAAGCAAAAATAATATTTCGATTAACGTTTTCGGATTAGATGAAAAAGAAAATGTCTATCCGAGGTATATTTCAGAAAAAGCTTCACAATCGACTATCAATTTACTGTTTTATAAAAATCATTACGTTTGGATCAAAAACTTTAACAGACTAGTTGGAAGACAGTATAATAAAAATAACAACAAAAAGTTCTTTTGTTATCGCTGCTTGCACGGTTGTAGAGACAATGAAACATTACAAAAGCATTTGCAGTACTGTAGTGACGTACAAAGAATAACAATGCCATCTAAAAAAGATAGCGTGTTACAGTTTGTCCATCATAATCATAAACTAAAAATTCCTTTCGTCATATACGTCGATTTCGAATGCTTACTTCAACCTGTACTTGGCGTAGAAAATGATCCTAACCAATCGAGTACAAGAAAAATTCAAAATCATGTTCCGTGCGGAGTAGCGTACAAGGTAGTTTGTTGCGCTGATTCGAGGTTATCTAAACCGATCAAATTATATCGAGGTAAAAATCCAGCTGTCTGGCTTCTCAAGCAGTTGATTAATGAAGTTGATAATATTACTTATCGTTTGAAAAAAGTAACTCCAATGTTAAAATTAACACCTCAACAAGAATCTGATCACGAGCAAGCGAAAATTTGTTATATTTGTGAAAAAGCTTTTGACCCTGACAACAAAAAAGTACGTGACCATTGCCATTTGACTGGACAGTATCGTGGAGCGGCTCATGACCAGTGTAATTTAAAATTTCATGCTCCAGATTTTATTCCAGTTATTCTTCACAATTTTCGAGGATATGATAGCCATATTATAGTAGAAGCTTTTGGTGATCCTGATATAAAATCTCGTCTAAAACTCGATAACATCATCAAATGCATCCCAAATAATTTTGAAAAGTACATGTCAGTTACGCTAGGTAAATTACGTTTTATTGACAGCCTGCAGTTTATGGCAGCATCGTTAGATGAGCTAGTAAGAGGTTGTAGTAAATTTAATAACCTAAGAGACTGTTTTGGAGATAAATTTAATCTATTAGCTAAAAAAGGAGTTTTTCCATACGAATATCTCGACGATTGGAGTAAATTTGATGAAACATCTTTACCTAGCAAAGACAAATTTTACTCGCAACTTAAAAAAGAAATATAACTGATGACGAGTACAAGTATGCACAAGATATTTGGAAAGAGTTTGATTGTGAGACTTTTGGTGATTATCACGATTTGTATTTGAAAACTGACGTGTTATTATTAGCAGATGTTTTTGAAAGTTTTCGAGAAGTGAGTTATAATAATTACGGACTAGATCCTTGCTGGTATTATTCTGCCCCGGACTGTCATGGGATGCTCTGTTTAAAGTTTAGTAAGGTAAGGTTGGAATTACTGACTGATGTTGATATGTTCAATTTTATTGAAAAGGTATCCGAGGCGGTATTAGCGTGATAACGAAGAAGTATGCTGAAGCAAACAACAAATATTTGAAAGAGTATAATCCTGACCTTCCTTCGAAGTATATAGTTTTATCTAGAGTGCAATGACTTGTACGGGTATTCGATGGCAGAACCAATGCCTCTTGGTGGCTGTCGTTGGATCACGGCTGATCCCAAAATTTTCAAGACAGAAAAAAAGATACCCGACGATGTTTCGTATTTCGTTGAAGTTGATCTCGATTATCCAACTTCGCTACACAAATTGCATAACGATTACCCTTTCTGTGCGGAATCGATGGTTATAGATTATAGTTTGTTATCAGAAGAACAACAAGCGTCAGCATTACCAAGACAACATTCTATGGTAAAGAAGCTAGTACCAAATTTGCTTCATAAACGTAATTATGTTTTGCATTACAAAGCTTTAAAACAAGCAGTCGATGCTGGTCTCGTGTTGAGAAAAGTTCATCGCGTACTAAAATTTAATCAGTCACCGTGGATGAGAGGTTATATTAACTCAAACACTACAAGAAGAGCTGCGGCAAAAACTGATTTTGAGAAAAACTTTTTCAAACTGATGAACAATTCTGTTTTTGGTAAGACGATGGAGAATATTAGGAAACGCGTAAATATCGAACTAGTCAATGATGTCAATCGCAGAAACAAACTTGTGTCAGACGATGATTTTGTGAGCATGAAAATATTTAATGAGAATCTTGTTGCGATACAAAGAAGAAAAACAAATCTAAAACTAAACAAGCCGATCTATGTTGGAGCTTCAGTGTTAGATTTATCAAAGTGGCTGATGTATGATTTTCATTATAATTTTGTTAAAAATCAATGGCCGGCTAGTAGATTATTATTTACTGATACTGATTCGCTCGTATATGAAATCGAATGCGAGAACGTCTATCAGGACATGTTTGATAATAGATATCTGTTTGATCTTTCTGATTACCCACGTGACAGTAAATTTCATGACGACACAAATAAAAAGGTTATTGGTAAGTTCAAAGATGAAATGAACTCGAGCGCTATCAAATACTTTATCGGATTACGTAGTAAAATGTATGCCGTATTGTTAGACAATAATAAAATAACAAAAAAAGCAAAAGGTCTGCCTCGTGATTTTGTTAAAAAGTTTATAAAATTTGATGACTACAAGTACGCGCTTGATGGTGGTGTTAGTTTTATAAGAGCTATGTCAATTCGGACAAATCATCATAAGCTCGAAACAGATGTCCTTATCAAACGCGGTTTGAGCAATTTTGATGATAAACGTTATTGCGAAAATGGGGTAGATACATTTGCACTTGGGTATTGTCATGATGATAGAGATATATTTGACATTATCTTTGCAAACTAAAATTTTATCTAAACTTTAAAAATAATGTTTGAAAATTTGACAGTAACAAATAGCTACAGTAGCAAAATCAAATATCTAATGATGGACGGCAAACCATTGACAGTTGAAATTAATAATGAAACATCAGGCATATGCTTTAGTGGTACCCGTGACAAGTTAAAACTTTCGCTCATCAGATCTGATGACAGCGAGTATTTTAATTATCTCGAACAATTGTATCAAAAGTTGCTAGCGGAATTTAACAACTTTCACTGTCCGATTAGTCAGCATAAATACACCAAACTTACAATTGATCTTGATCGGTCAAAGGTGTATTTTATCGACAAAAAATACCCTCTTAACAAATCACAAATAAAAGATTTGTTTGAGTCCCGTCGTTATGTGAGCGGTAAAATAAAGTTTAGCCTCTATCACCATGATAATGAAATATTTTTGATATCTACAGTTGAGACATTAACAGTTGGTAATGAGGTATAATACCACGTACCTTACTGGAATTCTAATGCTTAATTTAGTCTACAATCGCCACGCTCTGCTAAATCGTAATGATTTGGAAAATTGAGTCTGACATATCATTTTGCTTATTCTAGCAAATCACGTAATTAAATTTTACCTGTTACCTAGGTATTTTGCAACAGGTGTTCTATTGTATTTGTTTGGAGGTCTAGAGGGGTTGTTGAGCTCGGATTCTTAGCGCAATTATTGATTGCAACGGGTGTTCTATTACGTTACCTAGGTATTTTGTATTTGTTGAGCTCGGATTCTTAACGCAATTATTGATTGCAATAGGTTTTCTATTACGTTACCTAGGTATTTTGTATTTGTTTGGTGGTCTGGAGGGGGTTGTTGAGCTCGGATTCTTACTTTCTCCTACTACTGTAACAACTAGCGATATCAAATTCGGCCAGCGCATACATCTACGTACATCACCTAGCCTCATGTCTCTGATAAAATAATAGGCCTAACCAAGATGCGTGTCGTTAGTAGCTGAAACATTAAACTGTGGTCTGGGATTTTGGGCAGTGCAGGCGTGTAAATCTGCTATATGTCATTGCCTGTCACTGCCTTATGAGATATTGCATTTGTGGAAATTGTGATCTAAGAGCACAACAAACCAAAATGATTGCACCCATGTGCTCAAAATCTCAGCATGACTTAGTAGAATATGCGCTGTGTTTAGCAGCTATTAAAATAAGGAAACGATTTTACCACACTTGACAATAGCTTCTGAAAGTACAATGAATGAACTACCACATATATAAAATGTAAAAATAAGGTATATGCTCTAAGGAAATGAAAATATCGAGCGTAGCTAGCAGTATCTTGAAAGCTTCATATTTAAACTAATGCCAAGCTATATAACCTCAAACCCAAATTGCTCCCATAAATAATACACCAAAACAATGGGAAAAAGTTATTTGAATAATAGCCAAGAAATTGCAAGGTCTTTTTTAAAATAGCCTTTATAACTAGTCTGGAAACGCTTAGCAATATTTTTCCTTTAATAATATAATAATATCCAAAATATTAAACTGTAGAACAAAACAGTATTCAATTTCTTGGTTTGCCGTTTTGACAGCTTTAGATATATTAACTTGTTTCCCTCTCACCAATTCGTCATCACAAATAAAATGCACGCACTTGCAAGGCTATGTGTATTTATTACGACGACATCACATCATCAGCTCTTATTTTTGCATCTGAAAGCGAAAGAAAGTCCGATAGCTTGGGCTAATTGCCATTGTCGTAGGGCTTCCCACCAGTTATCAGGTAATACTCTGATTGACATTGACGTCTTTACAAGCTTTTCTCGCCAGCTCTTAGCAGCGCAGCAACCGTCTGGTAAGCTGTTGCACTGTCCTTTCGTGGTGGACACTTTCTTCATTGGCAGCATTTGGACCTATCTTGAAGAAGAGACAGCTAAGCCAGTTATTCAACAGCATTAACAAGCGCCCCTTCAACCACAAGAAAAATCTCGAATTTATTGTCTAATAGCGACTGCAATCTTGCACTCGTGCAGCCATCGCATCTATTTCCTGTAATGGAGAGGCGTCAGCGTGGAGTTGTTTCATCATTGCAACATTTTTTCTTTTCTTTATTTTACCGCACGCAACATAAAGTTGCCACATCGCGCGCCATAGCACACTCTCGAGCAGCAAGTAACGAACTAATGGGACAGGATGAGTTTGTGCGCATAAAGAACTTGCCGAAATGTTTCCTTTTATAAAAAAAAACGTAGGTCTCTGCTGAGTGCCATGTCTAAATGATATCGTTTTCTATCAGCGTGCTGCAAAGTGTTCATTCGTTTTTTTTAATAGAAGATGGTTATCTACGAGGCTCGCGGACAATGGCGTTATACTGTTGTATGCCGGCATGGTGGCTGACAAAAGCAAGAATAAAAATAGCTGTTTCTTTTCGCCAGTAAGAAACTGCCAGAAAAAAGAAAGTTGATCGTTGTCCCAATCGTCCAATACAAAGACTCTTGCGTCTTTACAGTCGCGGGTCCACATCCTATTGTACGTCTTGTTAGGACCTATAGAAAGTCGTAATGGTGATGATACGTTTGAAGTGGCCCTCTTAAATGCTGATTTGATGTATGGCTAAAATGTTACATGAACATTCGTGCGTGTTGCCCGAAAAGCGGCGGGGTGCTTGACTTACCCTGAAGTTGTTAGAAGACTTATACATTCTGGCCACTTTGTGCGCTGAGCAGTTTTCTCTATCTATTTCTCAATTTTCTCCGTTACGCTCTCACTTGCGTTTTCAATGCGCCTTCTTGACCGACTTATGGCGTTTGTTTCGTTGATCTCATACCGACAACAAAACCAATCCAATTTCGGTAGAAGGCAACAACATCAACTGATGTTAGCTCCTTGTTCTTGTTAGACACTCTCAATATAAAGTTCACAGATTTTTCCACTGAACACAGATCTGCTTAGAGACGCAAACATTACCCAAATTAATGATCCATGCTACAACGAGGCATTTGGGGTTTGAGTTCGTACAAGTGTTAAGACTCAAACAGGACTGAGTCGGCTGAAGCATAAAAAAGCTCCTCACAGCGCGTGACATGGTGATATCAGTCGACAATGGCAGCTACAAAAGATTACTCCTTAGCTAAAGGATGCAGGCCACAGTTAGAGGCTGCCATCACTAACTGAGACGCTCTTCGCAGCCAACGCTTGGATTTAGGTAGACCATCGAGAGAATTCTCCAAAAGGACAATACCCTGGCGGCTGTGAACATTCTTTCTTGAGCAGAACATCACGGTTGCCTCAAATTCTGAAGCCGTTTTTGTGGAGGCACACCGACAACATCTATAGACCTTCTACTAAGCCATCCTGAGAGAGAGAGAGAGAGAGAGAGAGAGAGAGAGAGAGAGAGAGAGAGAGAGAGAGAGAGAGAGAGAGAGAGAGAGAGAGAGAGAGAGAGAGTTTTCCAATGATCTCAGTTGAATATGCATTAAGTGACGTTATTTTCTTGCTATAAACGTACATTTGAATAACATTTTTCTTGGTCACCGGTTAAAAATGTTCCTACTGTTTCCAGACCAACATCTAAGTTTTTTTTCTTTTCAAAATTGATTACAACTCATTTACAAATTATACTGGTCTTTAAGAAAAACTTTCAGCCCGTCTAATCTAGGCATATTCGTTTTCATTTTACATATATAGATGTAGTATTTGAAAGAAGAAAACAAATATAAAAAGATTGTCCAGGTATTCTATGTGAACGTTCTTCTCTGATATTAGAGTTTTTGCACTTCGTACAGTATATATACGTTCATATTATTCCGAATCCAGTCGTCCAGTTTATCACAAATACAACACTATTTCTGAGAAATATTTACAAAGAGGTACATTTATCAGTATCAGATAATTTTATTTGTTACAAAAATGAATTCATTATCAACATCCCATAACTAACACGAGATATGTCTGGAAATGTGGTCTGTACCATTAACGAATAATATTAATAAGAAATGTGTCAAGTTAAAGAAAATGGAATATTAACTGTCACAGTTTGCAAAAGATGCCACTTTAATTCTCGATGGATCTGTTGAATCTCTGAAATCTTCTGATGAAGGAATAAATTTCTTTTCCAAGGATTTCGGGACTGAAACTTAACATTTCCAAGCCAAGATCGGTTTGGATAACTAAAATCTATAGTACAGAAACATTTTAGTTTGTAACGTTTTGCGAATCTGTGGTGTCTGGGTTTAATGGAGAGAAAAAAGAATATATTAAAGGAAGAAAAATTAAAAACTCTAAACAGTTTAGGTCTTGGCAGACTTCGGTGTATATAGATTTCGGTTGTGAGTAGTTCCACTGTATGTATGTAAGTATGTACGCATGTTCTATACTTTTCATGGATGAGCGCATGACCGTTTGGTTAGGGCACTGCTGCACAATACATAGAGCATATGTGCCGTTACTAGTGACTTGAATCCGAGTCCTGCATGGAAAGATATGTAACTCTCTAACCTGTTATTGATTTAATAAGACGTTCCTTTTCTTGTATACCTAATAAGTACTGTAGTATCCCAGGGAAGGTCTTTCCTCTCTGACTAGTATATGTTATTTATTTAATAAGACGTTCCTTTCTTGTATGCCTAATAAGTACTGTAGTATCCCAGGAAAGGCCTTTCCTCTCTGACTAGTATACAGGTGTCTATGAATAATATAGAGGCCACATAATACTTATCTCCAAAATTGCTGCCAATCAAAAAGTACTATTATTTGCCTTGCTTCTGAATATTTTTGATATTTTAGCTCCCTTTGCCATTATTTAATTTCTAATTTTCTACCTACCCACCCATCTCCAGAAGCATATTATAAATGTATCTTATGCTCTTTCCATTTTCAGGAGACAGAATCTCAGACAGGTAATATTATAATAGATTTTCAAAACAAAATATGCTTAATGCAGGTTCACCATAAATAATATACTTTGGGTTGCTTTTCTTAAATCTAAATAACGTTTATACAAAAATGTAAATGTATTCGTCTAGTATTTTTTAAGCTGTTATAAACACCATACATCGCAACAATAGTTCAATATTGGAATAACAATTTATCAAAAAGACGCATTACATGGCGTGTTAACAAAGGAGTAAATTTATAAATGCATGTATATCTATGTAATAAAATTATATTTGTGTGCTATTTGTGGTGAAATTGGTAACAAAATTAGTGTTGCTGATGTCATACGTTTAGAATGTGAAACGAAATAAAAAAAATACACTAATATATAAATATTTCATGAACACGAACGTCTTCTACCAAGCTTTCAATATGAATTCATTATTCAACAAGTTCAGGCAGACGACCGGTGGAATGCCAGTCACACGTATCATGCTAAGCAGCCGAGCAATTCGAATCACAAATCATGTGACTAGGGCCGCCAATCAGATCGACTCAATCTGTGGCACAAGCTATTGATTGAGCAATTGAAATAGTGCAGATCCAGAGCTAGCTATACTGTTGGAACTGGCATCATTCTCTATCGGAAATATTAACTTGGACACGGTCTTCTATTCAATAATATCATCACTTGCAGGTAAGCAAACTTTACTTTTATTAAAGAGAAGTTGTTCATTGTAAGAGACTACCAATGTCTGTGCAATGTAGGCCTAATATTGTAGCAGTAGGGGTGAGTTTACCTTTTAGCAGCTGTTCGTTTGTAATCAATGTAATGAGGCAGGTGATATTGTTTATATTATTGATTAGAATAATATGAATCATGTACATCAGTAAGAAACCGATAACTGTACATTTCAACATCAAAAGGCTAACCTGCATAAATATTGATCAAAATTACTTAACAACTATTTCAGTTTACCTTGACTTACAGAAGAAAGAGAAAACCAAATAATGTACTTCAGAAACAAACGAAATTTTTATCCTTTCTGACCATAGTTTTTCAGTCTATGAATGACTTTAAAATGTATTAATATAGTTATACATAGGAATTTTATATTTCATTCTATGTATGCAAACATTTCACAATTACAGAAAAGATAGCGATAGACTTTGCCAGCCTACATTTGTATACTGAATGACGTTGAAAATCGAAATTTGACAGAATACATTGCTCCTTTAGAAATAGCAGAAATTTAAAAACCACATTTTTAGCTTAACGAGATCGTCTTAACTGTTGAAGAGGAATCTGTATTACTTGATCGTTTTACCAAGGAAAAGTCCGTCTTTACTTCTGCAAATGATATCCCTTGCTACTGCTTTCAAATTTATATCTATTTGCCTGCTCCAACTTCAGAAATAAAAGAACACAAATCGTTCTAAAATTACCACGACGATGATCTGAATTACTGGGTTTCTTAAATTCGACAAGAGTACTTTACATATAGGACTCGGTAGGTCTAAAATGTGTACATGTGTGACTTTCAAAACGATATAAATAATGGTATAAACGGGATGATAAATGTATAATATATACACATGGCTGACAAGGATTCATATTTGTTTAAGCTGATCATAATCCATAATTAAGATTTATCAGTTCTGAACTATGCACAGGAATTTCAGCTCCGCCATATTGCCTGTGACGTTTCCTCCAGCTATTTCATACTCATGATCCATGCGGATGATATGTTCAATTTACTGACCAAAGCAAGCCATTTGTTGTGTATTTACAAATACAAGAAAATGTAAAAAGTACGACAGAAATAATCCAACCAAATTTCAAGAAACAGTAGATTTAATGCAGCTTACGTATGAAGAACGAATGGGTCCAGTTCCTGATTAACCTCGACTTTAAAATATACATTAATATGAGTATTAATGATTGGTGACACATATTAGGATGCATACAAAATTGTGCCAAAAATGTGTATACTCTCTCTCTCTCTCTCTCTCTCTCTCTCTCTCTCTCTCTCTCTCTCTCTCTCTCTCTCTCTCTCTCTCTCTCTTACACACACACATACACACGCGCGCGCAGAGACACACACAAACAAAATGCATGTTCACACAAATAAAACTGCACATTTGATACACAAATCGGTTTGTCATAATTAACTTAAGAATCTCGTTCAAATGTCCAGTCGTTATTCACATGGGCTAATTATACCGAATTACCATTAAATCGGTCAATTTAGATCATATTAACGACTTAGTATGGTGGTAGATGCATCAAAAATTAGTCTCATCATAGTTCATTGGTAATCGGTAAGTAAATATTAATTATCAAATATAAATAGCTACCATAGCAAAAGAACCCAAACGACAGTTTGATTCATTTAAGGGCGATCTTATTTTGCCCCCATTAGACTTCATACTGTCAACTTTTAATGTTAAGCTACTGAAACACATTTACAAATAAAACAAATTAAATGGAGAGCTAGCTGCCTACCAAGCGATACGTACACAGATGCTATATAGAAATAAAATATAGTTGACATATTGGTGAAAATACTGTCCCTTGTCAGGCATTGTGGAGACTATCTGCTTGCTCCAAGAAAGAAATCTCTCATATATTTGCATACAATATCATTATCCAACTTCTTTCCCTGCCCAACCCCCATACAAGAAAAAAACCCCAATAAAACTGAAAGATAACGAACTGATCAAACTTCGTTATATACAGCTGTCTCATATTTCACCTTTAAAACAATATATTTTTCATGGTGTGTTTAACTCCAGGTGGATCAATGGTTAGTATGTGTACATGTTTGTTTCTTTAAATTTCGAAAAAATTTAATGTCAAAAATTTTTTAGAAATATTGTTGAAAACTTGTTACTTTCATCCAGAGCCACAATATCGGATTTTGCTTTTATATGCATTCTTATATAAAATCTTGTTAAAACACTTGATTGACGAAGATACGGCAAATACACGGTAAATATTGGTGTTTTTTTAATTGCTTATAGTATTACAAAGTAGAATTAACATACATGTATGTATGCTTTTGGTTGGAATATTCAGTCGTCATATTTGAATATTTAGTGTGTTAGAGTAATATACGTGTTTTTGTTAGTATAAAAGGAATTATGTTTATAATTGTTTTTCTGATCATACGCGTCATACAAATAGTACCAGATATTTTAAATGAACTTTGTACGTGTTCACTAAGGGACTCATGTTTGAATATATAATGTGTACACTTATGTACATCCATTCATTCATATACATGCATATGTGGAGGGTTTTCCTGTTGTATTTCGCTTGATTTGCTTTGGATGGGATAGATGAGTGGCAGATACTTATGTTCCAGTGAATTCCTGTTCACTATTATCTCAATCTCTGGTGTACCTTACTCACTTCCCTCCAGAAACAATAAAGCGGGCGTCCGTAAACAATGGGATGCATTTGTGTGGCTGTCAATGGCTGCCCTAGCGAACCCAGGCATTCAGGTCAGAATCTAAAATATGATAGTTTTCATAACATTTATGTACATACATGAAAGTGGATTACTCGGCGGTATAGTAAAAATGTATATATTGCATTCAGTAAATGTCAGACATTGCAGAGCTTCATAAACTAAATAGTTACCATATGCGTATACTTTTGATAGACACATACCTACGAATGCGCGTTTAATTGCCAAGAAGAATCTCCAATAGTCATTCGCAATATTTGCCGTAAGGAATACATTGGTCTAGATGTCGACGAGCCAAGGTTGAATGTCGTCCATATTTTCTTGTAAATTCATTCTGTTGGGGTTTTTTTTTAGGATAATTACTTAGAAAAAATCGCGGATGGTGTTAAAGGATGCGAACAAACTCTCTGAAACATTTAAATTAATTTAAAAAAGTGGTTATTTTGAAAGATTTATCGCAGAGTAATTTTCAAGTTCCATAAAATAATAATTGTTTGAGAATAAAAATGGAATCATCTAAGAATTATTGATGATGCATAAAAGATACAGTGGAATGCCTAATGTCATATATAGAACAAGAATATCGATTGAAAAACGTACTGAAATTTTCATGTAACAGATGTTTGAATGTATGACTAACTTACAAAGTCAACTGCCGCACGAGTAAGTTGAACACAATGACTTTAAATATATATATATATATATATATATATATATATATATATATATATATATATATATATATATATATATATATATATATATATATACCTATTTAAAAGCCGAATTCAGCTGCAAACAACATAGACCCTGATTTGCCGTCACACAATGCACCAGAAGATGATGATCAATGTTGTTTATTCTAATAATACCTCCTTACAAACTGCAAAGACCCATATCTGCCGGTGTATTATGCGACGCCATATCTGGATATGTTCAATTCGACCCATTGCCGTCTTTAGGCATGGGCACACTTGACAGTTGGCCATGGCCTCATGCTTCTAGGGGCATTATGCTGTGGGTGGGTAGGGGGCCCCAGTGCATCGCTTTGCCCAGAGCATACAATGTTGTTAAGACGGCACTGACTTGACTTATAGGCAAGTATATACGATAAGTGTTAATATCTGAACGATAGTTACTCCCACAGGGTTTATAATATATAGAACCAGTTGCATGTATAAATTAAGTTGACATTCTCTTTAAAAAACAAAAATGTAAGAACTGTTTTATGCCACAAGTACGGTTTTTATCAGAGAAGAATTTTGTCAGTCTGGTTCTTACTGGATGCCAGATCTCCCGTGCGTGTTAACCTACAATGTACTGGAATCATCCCCATTTCCATCCTGGGTTAACCTATAAGACACACGGTACTAATGGTATGGAAAAATTGGAACCAGCCTGGAAATTGATGAACATAAGATAGAGTATATATGGGTTTGGTTGGCCAGGATTGTTTAATAATGTAAGTTATGTTTTAGGATAAAGACTCTTTTGAGAGCTTATCCAAGTTGTAAGTGAAAAAATAGACATTGTTTTATTGATGGAATTTTAGTTCTTTAACAGTCTAGAGTTTGGAACACTCATCATTAAAATTAGCACCTGACAGTTTGGTGCAGAATTGAAAGCATATGTTTTAAACACATGCTAGTCCAGAAACTCTGCGGCTCATATCCTTTCCTCTACACATAAGCTCACATCCAGTTTCATCTGTACTGATAAATGTAGGTTTGACCATGGGCACTCAGAAATTTTAAGTTATTTAATTTTTTTATATCATGGTGTTTGCATAGGTTTACTATGGGAACTGAATTAGTACCGCGAGTCATATAAGGTACTGGAATCATCCCCATTTCCATCGTGTGTTAACCTTCAATGGACTGGGATCATCCCCATTTCCATCGTGTGTTAACCTTCAATGGACTGGGATCATCCCCATCTTCATCTCATTCAAATAATATTTAACACAAAAAAAGATGTAATAAAGCACTAAAATAATGAACTAATGAATATATTTTCCTCCAGAATTTTATTATTGTCTTTATAACAGAGAGGATACAGAACAGAACTAGGACACCGTATCATTGTTCCCGTGTTCTCATAAAGAAACTTGTCAACTAATATGACTCTCGACTCGGATATATACACACCTCATCTGACAGTAGGCAGTAAAACTGTAGAGGCCAGTTCATTGATGTAAATGGTCACTTCATGACACTTGAACGTATAATAAATCAAACTCCAGTACAATTATATGCTGATGTCTTCAAAATGCGCAATGTGATAAATCTATTTATATACATAAAAAATACATATTCCAAAGTGAGCTTTAATGTACACAAAATTTATATATTTGATTTGAGACGGATAAATAGATATAAAGAAAAACTTAACACAAATTTTGAAAATGTCAGTGGTTCATGTTTTTTTTTTCATTTCTTCTTTACTTATGCCTGTCCTTTTATATTTTTCTTCATTTTTCTCTTAAAAAATTGAAGATGTACAATTAATTCAAGCTATCCAGCATCGTCGATAGCATTTCTCCAAAAAATTTCTGCGATTTATATAATTGGGTATTTTTCACGATTACATAAAGGAAATGGGAAAATTTCCTGAGTAAAATTGATTGAATCGATAATTAACTCTCTTTGTCTATCTTATAGAACTGTCGACATGAAATACATTGTTTTTTTTAACATGACTCGAAATGTATGTTTGTGTGTGCGTGCGTGTGTGTGTGTGTGTGTGTTATGTTAAATACACTAAAAAGATTGGCGCTCTATTAGCCATAGTTCCATTCACACGATTACGCTTTATGGAAAGCATGGAAAATGAGACTAGAACTACGAGAAAGGGGATTAGTATAGATCACTGTGTTCGAATATGTTCAGATTACAATGTTTACCTACAACTTTCAGTATTTAGGACATCAAAGAGTTCAGCGGATGAATCCCAAGAAAACTGGGATTTAGGACTAACCTAAGTACTGAATTGAAATACAGGTATCCATTTTTCATTAGCTTCTTGTTTTATCGTCGACTTAGAGTCGGAAAATAACTGCCACGTGACATAATAAAAGGCGAAATAACAGAGCTTTGTGTTTGAGGAGTTGTAAAATACCAAATGATTGTAGATTAAAATCCTATAACATTATTCCCCACATTACTTGCATGGTTTTAAAAAGGTATTCATTGGTTGAACAGCCGGCATTCATTAATTTGTCTGCTCAATGTCGATGTTAATAGAGCCTTTTGTAAATCAGTGTACGATCGAAAGATAGTCTTGGCTGATATATTGGCGTGCATGCAAAGCCTTCAAATGGCACGGTGCCCTTTCGAAAAAGCCCGATGTCGTGAAATGTCATGTCGGTGTAACTCTGATAGCTGATGTCACTGTTCTGATTACAGCTTTATCTCTTTAGTAAAACATGGCTGGCTACTATCTACCTCCGTATCTTTTTCCGTGCTTGGTTGATCTGTACTAGTATTTTCAATTCTCATTTCAGTAGAGAAAAGAAAGTTATGTCAAACATGTCCTCAATCCAATACCTATAATTAACTCAGTTTTTCCGTTTCCTACAAAACCTGTTCTAAGGTGAATGAAGCCTTTGCTACCGGTCCGTTGCAAACACCCAGTACTCACAAATCCATTTTACCCCACCCCGTTACACCTTCCAAGTTTCGATATTGATTAGAAACGATTCCACAATCTTTAACTAGCATTTTGTTGCTACTATTAAATATTTTCTTTAATTTGTTCATTATCCAGGTTGTCATTTGTTCTTATGAAGATATGATTTACTCGATACTTGCCATACATAATTTACTCGGTACTTTCCGTACATAATTTACTCGATACTTTCCGTATATAATTTACTCGATACTTGCCATACATAATTTACTCGATACTTGCCATATATAACATAAAATCCTGATATTTATTTAATTTTCTTAGGGGGTGGGGGGTTGGCAGCATCGTGTCGTGATAGCCATAAACAAAGTTTATTGAGGTTTTGTTAGCTTTTTGAAACATTTTCTTTTTATAAATTGCCGATATTAGGAATTTAATACTAATCTGGATAAGATCCAAATAAATTTAGTTTTAGACACAACACCCACCCACCTCCAATTTTAGATAACCATATTGACTGATAGGCGGTGTTGTGCCATATTGAAGATCCCTCGACGATGTAGTATTTTAGTTGGTGCTCCTCATACATATTCCTAATGAATTTGTTCATTTTATGATCTCTTATGAACTCGACTGACTCAAATAAGTGGCCACAACTACTAATGAAAACAAATACTAGCCAGAGATGAAAATAAGAGACACAGACCTTTATTACCATGTAGGAAGACAGGTGGACATACTTCAATTGAGTTGACAAATTTAACAAGTAGTGGAGGAATCAATAGCAAATCCACAACAAGATAGTTCTGTATTGTATGCTTTATTTATGGTTACAATCAATGTACAATATACATAATCCAAACTCCACGTATATCGACTATAATTCATTGAAAAAGCGGAAAACTATGCATTAAACACAGTATTTAAACTTCGGTAATAAAATGTTAATAACTATGTTTCACCCATAAATAACGGGAGCATTAACACAGAAATCTCATCCAAACACCCACCTCAGCAAAAAATATGACGAAAATAACTAAAGGTATTTATGATACGATAATGTGTGCCGGAATCAAGGCTTTTTGTTTTAAAGGGTCACTGGTATATCACATTGCATGTAATTGCTTCTGTACGTACTATCAACAGAATTCTACGAAACCTCAGACAGTTGCGCACAATTCCAAAAATCCTTCTGACAAAACTAAATGAATAGTTCTTCATAACAGAAATAGGGCAAAGGAAACTGTCGAACAAATTGTTTGATAAAATATTTATATAGATTCATCTTTTTCATGGCATAATTTAATTTACATATCAGAATACAAACACAATGGATCGCAGACACATCCTATTTGTTTATTAAACTTTATCAAACTGAAACTCAGATTGGCATGCTATCATTTCCTCTATGTGAGTTTTAAGTACAACCTGGAATGGCTGACAATTCAATATTATCGTTAGTTTGGTGGGAGTTTTAAGTATAATTTTACTAGCCAGGCTGAAAGCTTGTCGCCTCTCTTGTCGTGATCGCTCCCTCACCTTGACAATAATTCATTTTCAACACTTCCATCTCACAACGGCTTTATTTTGCCCAGCATTATAGTCCGAGCCTACTAACCCGTTGGTTTGTACCCCCTGTCGATCTCAATAACGGAAACCTTTAATTTGATAAAAAGTGCAAAGAACTTAGTCAATTCATTCATTGATTTATATTTTCTAACCAGACTGTGAGTAGAATGTCCTTAATACCGTCATTGTCTGCACGTTTCATGCTTAACGGAAGTTGTCAATATTATAGACGGACATGCCTAAGACTCATTTCCAGTTCATGGCCAAGTCCATTTCCAGCAATGGGTGTATGCGAGACTAAAGATGTACATACATATGTCGTCTGCTTCCGATATTTACAGTGTCGAATCAAGCAAAGGAAAAGAATAAGAAAAAAAAATTGCCTTTCAGGTGAATTTAACAAGTTGAACAAGTTGTTTGATTAATATGTTCATGTTTGCAAAGTAATATAATTCCAAACTTGACGTTATGGTAATTTACGAAGTTTTCCGGCGGTTACCGAATAGGATGAATTACGTCATTATGCCGTCGGATGGAATTAAACAAACAAATAGTGTACGGAATATGGCGTCATGTTAGTATGGAAAGTCAGTTAAGCATGAAACGTGCAAGGGGATACCTGTATTACTGCCATTCTGGTCACAGTCAGGTTAGAAATTATAAATCAATGATTCAATTGACTTAGTTCTGTGCACTTTTTATCACGTTAAACGTTTTAGTTATTGAAATCGGTAAGGGGGGGGTTTACAAACCAACGGGGATGTAGCATCGGACTATAGCACAAACTTTATACCGACTGCTAAGAGACTGCCTTATGTCCTGTGTGTGTGTGTGTGTGTGTGTGTGTGTTTGTGCAACACAATCACTCGATGACGGTTTAAAAGCTGGTACCGTTATTTAGACTGGTGTAATAAATTAATGTTTCTTTATTTCTTCGTTTTCTTATACAACAGCTACAACTTTTTTGCAAGAACGAACGTGAGCAAGCTTGACGCACTCTGTGCATCACCACACTAGTTTCATTGGCCATGTACGCACTCCAACTATCAGAATGTGATCCGCCATTTTGTTCTTTCTTCCTTCTTTTTCTTTTTTTCTTTTTCTGTAAAGAACAGTAACTTAGGCCAACCATCAGTTAATCGAAAAAAGTATTAATGGAATCCATCGCTGGCAGCATGATGATTAGTAATTCTTTTAAATTTGTAAGTAACAAATCTGTAATTAATTACTCCTTTGAAAGATAAATATCACTTGTGTCAGCTTGCATGTCCTGATCTATTTTAACATAAAAGTCTACTTTTGTCTAGACTATAATGTAGAATAAATTAGAAAGCGAGTTGTTGTTCAACTACTGATCAAAAGATGGTGTCATTCAACCGGCAGAAATGTCAGTTTCTTGAGTTTTCACTGTAAAGTGGAATTTTGATTTAAACTAGATTTCCATCTATGCTGTGTCCAACACTTTTGAAGAAGCAAGGCAGCAAGGCAAAAATCGGGGAGAATAAGTAGTCTTTTCTGCACATTTATTTACATCTAGTATACCTGTTACTTGTATGCATACTTTTGAAAACTTGCTTTGACGTTAATCGTGCAAGGATGTATTGGTTCAAATCTCTACTGCTGAAAAATGCCATGAAGATATAAATTTACCAAAAAACAACTTCAACAGTGCTACAGTCAGTTGTCCAATATGCATCACCTTGAATCTGTATGTGCTAATATATGCACCGATTTGTTCTCGAGTTCAATTATATGTACCCGTGACTTCACTATTTCAATTCCTATTTTGCAAGGCCGACTCTATATCGTATTGTACTGTACTTTATTTACTATACTGCATCGCACTCTACTATATACATTATTCATTTTTTATTGAAATACGACGCAAACCTTTTGCATAAACCAACCCAGTTAAATCTCTCGATTCGGATATATATATATATATATATATATATATATATATATATATATATATATATATATATATATATATATATATATATATATATATATATATATATATATATATATATATTAATGAACTTAAAATCACTTTGAAAGAATGGTATCCTATAATCACTTTGAAAGAATGGTATCCTATAGTACTGCATGCATACGGTACCTTTCTGACCAATAGTCGACATGAGTCTGTCATCGTTTCCTTTTTTTTCCCTTGTGATACCTTAGCGCACACTCGACTCTTTCTCTCTTTCTAATTGAACAACTGGCGTTATATTAGTAAAAATATGTTTGTTTTTTTAATTTTCAATAAAGATGCTATATCTAGTGCACGAACAAACAGTGGCCGTCACATTGAACGGAACTGTTGGACCTAGCAAATACGGACAGGACTGTCGCCGGTTCGTGCTAGATGAAACACTTGGAGGTGGGGGAGAGTACAGCAAACTTCACGAAAATGACACCATGAGTGGTCGTCCTTATCGCTCTCTGAATAGGGGCTAACTGCATTGACCAGACGCAAACTGCTAGGGGCGTTTATGTGCTGGACCAATAAGTGACAAACATTCGTATAGAAAGATATCAGCAATTATTCTACGATAATGTTGAAAGGTTGATTCAAGTGATATCCTACTTTTAAGTTATTACAGTGGTAACAGGATGTGCCTAGAGCCTTCGTAACTCGGACACTGGATATATGTTGGTGGTACGAAATTTACTACGTTCTCCCAAACCTCGCGAAGCAAACATGACCGATGTAAACAGAGTTGGCTTAGGCCGATTGGTCCCATTTGGCTTCATTCGTTCATTCGTTCGTTTGAATTCGAGTTCGAGAGAGAAAAAAAAATTATAAACGCATGAATCTATTCTCTTGGTTCTATATATTTAAATTGTACAACTTTATGCACACAGTATCTTAAAGTTTTTATACAGATGGTGGTAGGTATGAATTGAGGGGACCATGTGGTTAGTTGGCTGTACTGTTACATTTCGTTTTGTGTCTGGCGAATTGATTCAGGGTATAGTTTCCGTTGCCGTACAGGAAGACGCAGAGAGAAAAAAATATTAAAAGACCCGTAACTATATTATTTGACACTATATCATTTACGGTATACAGGAAGACGCATGGAGAAAACAAGTAAAAGACTTTAAATATATTACTAGACACTATACCATTTACGATTAAAATGAACACTGGATAACACTTTTATCAAGCAAATAAAGAATATAATGTAAATAAAAATCAAAATTATAATGCTCTGGCAACATACCTATTAGGAGAGTATATGTGAAAGTGAGAGTTGTCTCTTAATAATTGGCACAGTCTCATGACTTCGCAAAATTAGGACATGCAGTTTACCAATTAAAATCTGTCTTGATGAACACCCTTACACGAGATAAAGATGGCGCCGAACGCAAGGATTGTGCTGTTCTTTTTATTTTATCCAAGAACAATTAAATATCACATAGAAAATAGAATTATTTTCCGAAAATGCTGGAAATTATGTATCCTGTACCTGATTCTATTAGAATTCTATGTAGATCAGTGTGGCACAACCCCCCTCCTCATTTTGGGTTAAGTTATTTCTGCTATTACGAATATAGATGCATCTTAGGCCATCACCGAATTAATTATCGCTAGAACAGGTGTGAACTGGTCTGAGAAATCGTTTGGATTATTCCGAATTTATTCCATCTAGGTGTATCGAGAGTCATTCTTACTGAAAATCATATCGGCGTAATTACAATGTCCCGATGAATTTTGTATCCTGTTTAATATCAAAGAGTGGATTAAGCTTATTGGATAACAAACTACATGCACATTGTTTCTGTTTACAGTAGGACTGATGTTTCATGGACCGTTCCGTACACCCGACATACTTTTGTGCAGTCTGATTTGGACTGTTTGTTCACTATTTCAAGCTTGAATTAAATTTTTTTAAAACAAATTGCCTTTCATTGCTTGTATTACTGGCATAAAAGCGGTAATTGTTTTAAACGAAAACTGATCTAGTTTATATTTCCTTTAATTTATTCATCTTCTGTATATTTCATCTTCACTCATTACCTTTCCTCTTTTCTTCATTCTTTAGTTCTTTGTTGTTGTTCCATTAGTTTCTTTATTAAAACAATAATTTTTCTTTTTTAATCTTTGTGAAAATAGTATCAATGTTTCCAAAAAGAATACTACATCTAATGTATGGATTTGCATTGATAACCATCATGGTACTGACGACTCATAATCACAATAGTTCTCATGTAGAATAAACTCTGGTATAAAAACTCATACATGAAACGGCATAGAGCCATATTCTCATTACTGATCGTGAATACTTGTAGAATGCTGCATTGGCATACCTTTTCTCCAAGTAATTAGGAAACCAGGTTGCTGCTATTCATTAATCATTTTATCATGTTATATAAAAGCATTCTTTTTATTTGGCCACACTTAATGAACTCTGCAGACCAAGGAAAAAAAAAAACACACACACACACACACTTCGTCTGTCGCAAACATACCTGACTCAGTAAACACATTAACGACTGTACAAGCCATTTCATAAATATCAACTGTTCCAACACAGTAAGTGCCATTGTGTGAAAACGTACCGTTATCAAACATATTCTGTAGAAGCCAGTGTGTAAATCTAACAAGTTAAAGTACACCAATCATTGTGTGAATTCTGTAGGGAGCCAGTGTGTAAATCTAACCCATTAAAGTACACCAACCATTATGTGAATTCTGTAGGGGTCAATATGTAAATCTAACACACTAAAGTACACCAATCAATGTGTGAATTCTGTAGGAGCCAGCATGTAAATCTAACCCATTTAAGTACACCAACCATTGTGTTAATTCTGTAGGGGTCAATATGTAAATCTAACACATTAAATTACACCAACCTTTGTGTGAATTCTGTAGGAGCCAGTATGTAAACCTAACACATTAAAGTACACCAACCATTGTGTGAATTCCAGCATGTAAATCTAACCCATTAAAGTATACCAACCATTGTGTGAATTCCTACTTCATAACATTAAATGCTCGTGGAAAACTATAAAACCTTGTAATTACCTTCCAGGACCACTACACGAGACATTGTCGCTTTAGGTAATGAAAGGAAGGAATTTTGTTTTTGAGGTGGTCTCTATAAAATTAAGCAAATGTGCCAAGTTGTTTTCCAAAACTGGGTTAAAATATGCCAAGGTGTTTTTCAATACAGGTTATAATGTGCTAATTGGTTTTCATATAGATTCAAATGTGCCAAGGGGGTTTTCATACAGGTTTAAAATTTGCTAGGTGATATTTTATACAGATGCAAAATGTGTCATGGGGGTTTTCAATACAGATTAAAAGTGCGCCAAGGTTTGTTTTTGTTTTCTTTTTAAAAAGATTTCAAGTGTGCCAAGTTATTTTACACAGGGTGTTTGACCAAATGCAGAGGTTCTTCCAGATTTGAGGTAATGAACAATACTTTCTGACGTTTGTTCACTTATTTTCACAGGACTACAGTAAAGTAGTTATATAATCAGGAAACTTAGGAAAATGAAGAGTAAATAAATATTCACAGGGAAAAAATTAATTTCGTTAATTGTTCATTGTACTTGACGTTGGTCCCCTGTATCACAGTACGCAGCTTTAGTGATTTGCCAATAAAGAAAATTCTGAAGTTTTTATAACATGAATTTGGGTTGAAACTTATAACGAGATGAATACACAGGGGACACGTTAATGAGATGCAAACCATAGAGTCTCAACAAATTGTTGTTTTTTGTTTTGTTTTTATATACAGCGTGAATTTTACGTAGTATGATGTGTGATTTCTTAATTAATTTAGGCAGTAAAAATGTTGGAAATCTTACAATTAAACGGCATAATTTATGTGATCCACAAAATATGATCGATACTGTATATTGTGATCCACAAAATATGATCAATACTGTATATTGTGATCCACAAAATATGATCGATACTGTATACTGTGATCCACAAAATATGACCGATACTGCATATTGTTTGAACCCGGAAAGAAGTTTGCAGGGGAAGATGAAAGAAATGTAAGTGTTCAGATAAAGATTTGAAGGAAGAAATTGCGGACATATTACAACAAAGTCAAATAAAAGCATCTATCTAAACTATAATTCATTTGAGAGATACTGGCATTAAACACGTCTGCCTGTCAACAGTCGATAGAAGATAAGAAAATATTATGGGCTAACGTTTTACAGCCTAAAATAAACTTTAAAAATCCATCGACAGTATGACCACGAATTTAGTCTCGTGCAGTTTTTTTATTTTGTTGTTTTTTATTTGCCGAGATGAATTCAATCCCGCGTGTTTATCTATCAACCCATCTAGATACCAGTCTACCAGAAAGGCAACATAAATTGTACATGTATGTTTTTTTTTATGCTTATGTTTCATCTGCATTTCATGTTTATTTCATCATCCCCCCCCATTAGACTCCATTCACGGGAAACTTTCATCAATGTGTGATATGTACACTGTTTTGGAAACTTCAGTGTTATATATATATATATATATATATATATATATATATATATATATATATATATATATATATATATATATATATATATATATATATATATATATATATATACTGTGTTAGGAGTCTTATCAAAATATGTTTTTCTTTAACGTTAATATTAATTAATACAAAGGTGAGTTGTACGCAAGTTGTATACCAGGATAAAATTATTTGGAAGTTATGGCTAAAAGACTAAATTTATTTTCTAAATGGATGTATTTTATCTTGTTTTTTTGAATCTTCAGATACTTGGAGGCATTTGAACCAAATGTAGGATGTATTTATGGTTAGCGAGATGATCTTGAAGCTGTTGGATAAATTATGTAAATTTTCTTCACAAATTTCAACATGTTTAGAGATCATTGTTAAATCCCAACAAATACTTTTCAAAATTTGTTCTTATTACAATTAGCATAATTCTATCAAGGAAATGTGTGGAGTTTCTCTAAGCTGAAATATGGCAAAGGTATAAATTCAAAGTGTTATGCAAGTTTAATGTTCTTGACCTACCATTTTTTTTCTTGTCCATTTCTCATGTTTTTAGATGACTTATAGCACTTGGATACTGGAGCTTAAGCAAGAAATATATTTTTGTAGCTATAGGCAGCTATAGCAGGACCTATATAAATACTTGAAAACCAGCTTTCATTTTGGGCATATTCCTTAAAGTTAACTCAAATATTTCGAAATATTTAAAAATTGTATGCAGTGCGGTGCATCCGGTTAGCCAAGTTTCTTTTAAAAAGCTCTCCTTTACTGATCAGAGCTCTCACTTCTGTCCACTTGGGTTCGATTCTCAGGCTCGACCTATATGGGTATGTGAGAAAATTTGCCAGTAGCTTAATCCAGTGTGGTAGTAGGTTCTTCCCAGGGTTTTCCACGGGTTCTTGCTCCACCACTTGTACTGGCTGCCATGTATAGCCCCTCGTGTGCTGAAAAAATGGCGTTTAGTCTACAACGACTACATAAACAATGCAATGCATCCCGTTTATTTGCTTGCTTTTGTCGCACACAAAAGTCAATAATCAAGGTAATGTTGTTACTAAGTGTAGTTTCCTCATTTACTTTATCGGAGCAGCCCACATTGTAATCTGCGTAAAATGAAATTGAATATGACCTGGTGCTTGTGGATCAATGTGGTACAATACAAATATTCCTTTAAATTTCATTAAAACCACAACGTCATCCATTTTAATACGCTGACTATGAAATATATGTATAGTTTAAAACGAGAATAGCATACAGTGGAAACAATTCATCTCACTGAAAAATATAACATGAAAGGGGATATTTTGAGTTTTAGCATGTACATTCATGAACACAGACACAAAGTGAACTGAGTGACATGAAGGAGACGGATTGTATTTTGTTAGCTTAAAATATGCGTTAGACTAAAAATTGGAACCATATAAAACAGCTTGTCAATAATTACAATGCATTAAGTCAGTAAATATTTTAACACCCGGGTCACTGTAGTTAAGCTCATATTGATAAAATAAATGTAATAATTTACGATTAATTTGTCATTCTTTATGTTTAAATTAAAACTAAATTTGCATGGCTAGTATCTCATCACATAAAGGCTTGAAAGTTATCTAATGCACAAGCTTCTTTGCATTTATGTGTTTAGTCCTCGTCTTATCCATTTATGTGTATTATTTACATCAAGACATTGTTTTTTTTTTAATAACAAAAAATTGTCTATGCAACATATGCATGTAAGAGATATGTATATAAACTGCCATATTAGCTGTAAGAAAGATAATAATTTTCAAGGAAATTGTATGCATATACTCGGAATGGATCTACAAAGTACATCACACAACTTCCTGTCATTCTTAATTGCTAGTTTAACTGGGTCATTATTTCATGGTATTACATGCCCATCCTGTCCGATTCGCTTCTAAGTATGCCGTTGTTTTATTGTATTACAGTTACACTGTATTGTTTGCTGGAAAATGGCGATAAACCCACAATAGCCTCAAACAACCTCTTTGGATGAAATGGCCATACTGTCAGATTCAGTTTAATAGGTCTTTATTTCATAGCATTAAATTGCCATATTGTCAGAATAATTTGCATGCGTGCGCGTGTGTGATTTGGATTTTTAGCGTAGCTTTAAAATATTTTCAGTCATACGCTACGATGTCGGCAGTGTGGCAGTTCATAATGATGTCTAGCAATGGGACATCGTGCTGCAGACTTTTCGCGACCAGTCACATTATCCTGACACCAGGCCAGTAAGTCTAACACTAACCTTTAAAAGCTGAGTGCCAAGTGGTTCAGCTGCTAGTATTG
Organism: Potamilus streckersoni; assembly: GCA_016746295.1. Classification (NCBI taxonomy): domain Eukaryota; kingdom Metazoa; phylum Mollusca; class Bivalvia; order Unionida; family Unionidae; genus Potamilus; species Potamilus streckersoni. The sequence continues at coordinate 275,473 of JAEAOA010001812.1, forward strand.
TTGCATAAGTCTTTCATGTAACTCATCCGGTGTTCGAAGCCGCAACCTTCCGCTTCCGAGGCGGACGCTCAGACCACTTAGGCTACCGGAACATTGATTAAACTCTAACTAGGTCCTAAGTTCATTGAAATAAATGACCCACCATGCTTCCATATTCAAATCTAACCAGGTCTTTATTTCATTGTAGTAAATGACCACACTGTCATATTCTAGTATAGCTAGGTCATTATTTCATTGTAGTAAATGACCGCACTGTCAGATTTAATTCCAACTAGGTCTTTACGTCATCGCAGTAAATGAATATGGTGTCAGATTCAAGTCTTTAGGGGCCCTTAGTTCAGATTCATTTGTAACAAGGTCATTTTCTATCTCCATAAAATAACCATACTGTCAAATTCAGTTGTAACAAGGTTGTTATTTCACTCCATAAAATGACCATACTGTCAGAAAAGATTCTAACTAGGTCCTTCTTTCATTGCATTAACGGCCATATTGTCAAATTGAATTATGATAGGTCCTTATTTCATGACATTAAAAAAACCTGCTGTCATATTCAAGTCTATGTATGTCTTATTTCACTATATTAAATAAACATACTGTCAGATTCAAGTCTATGTATGTCTTATTCCACTGCATTAAATAAACATACTTTCAGATTCAAGTCTATGTATGTCCTATTCTACTGCATTAAATAAACTTACTGTCAGATTCAAGTCTATGTATGTCCTATTCTACTGCATTAAATAAACATACTGTCAGATTCAATTAATTACTACCTTCTTAAAAGAAATTGTGGGCTCAACGGACATTATTTATTATTCCAAGTTTTCCCGATATTAAACTGACAGAAGTTGTAATTTCATCGCACTGTCTAAAGCAGGCCTTTTCCTGAAGTGGTACTGAGACCACAGTAAACAGGATTCTAAATCAGAACTTTCTAAGTTCGGACTTTATCCTCAGTTGACTTGACAGCAGTATTTAAAGCACACATCTACATAAAATATTGAAATCGTTAGTGAGCAGATCAACAGCTTGATTTTAAATCGTATTTATATTCTTATTCAAACCATGTTACCAAACCTGGATCGATTTTGAATCAAAATAAGAGTGTCAGGGCAGACACCGAACGCCTTGTTGGCAGCAGGCAAAAGCTATCATTGGAACTAGACTCTATACAGGTGGTCACTTTTTACTGCCATCAGACTATTCAAATGTACATGTCCTATTCATGACATTATCACTAATCGATTTCTCGTTCGTAACCGAGTAATTATAAATAAAAAAAATCACGTGAACAGCTTGTGCTTGAGTGCGAAAACAGGAACTGACGTAGCGAAAGATATCCGCTTTCATCGTGTGATCCGGCATTTACAAAATTCCGAACAACAAATACATGTTTTCTTCTAACATGACATAAATCTTTTTAAAGACCACGAAGCTGAAAATGCAGCATCTATTGAATGTGTACGCCATAAGAGCATTTATAAAGTAATATCTTGTCTGTACAATACCATCACTGACTGAACTACAGAAAGTTATCTTGTGGCAATAGCATATATATTATAAATCATTTTTATAGAATCTCGCCAAGCAAAATTTACATTTAGTTGTATAATGGCTTTCTCCCATGCTCTTGGTAAACACGAAGAACAGTGTCGTTTGTCAAAAACAGGAATGCTCCAGCTATGCTGATGAAATGTGGGAATACTCCATTTGTTTTTGTTTTGGCTGGGTAAGATAAACGTGTCTTTCCGACCATTAAGATAATCATTTTATGATTTCTATACTATTGTATTCTGTTTAGTTACATTTGTTTTAAAACTTCAAACCATTTTCACAATGACTTATTTCACTTAGTCGTCATTTTAAAGAGGAGCTGGGCGGGGCAACTATATTTTTATACAGAAACGCCATACATTTTCGTATTATACATCATCTGAATCATATGACATCTCGCATTCTAACATATGTACTTGATTTACTGCTATAAGGAATACACGATGCAGTAAAGTGCAAGAATAGCGTTTGTGTTTCTTTGTTTATAACCTTCGAATAACACGTAATTTATGAAAATATACTCAATAAACATCTTCATTACGTCACATACAACAATGGACAACAATCTTTGACAGGTAACGGTTTCTTTCAACTCCACATCATTCACGAGCAAAATCTCCTAGATCGCACCTTACTAATATTATCACAAATTTATGCTTTTTAATAAAATGCTACCAACTTGAATTGGACATTTCTTTACCTTAACTGATGTAATAAAACGGATGTAATATAAACAAAAAGAGGATAAAATATTAAAATGGATGTAATATAAACAAAAAGAGGATAAAATAATATAAACAAAAAGAGGTTACAATATCCAAACGGATGTAATATAAACAAAACGAGGATAATATATCCAAACGGATGTAATATAAACAAAAAGAGGATAAAATATCCAAGCTGATTTTGCAAAAAAGGCACTCCGCTTAGTATAATTATCATGGACTTGATAATATTGCATTTCAATTGTTACTATCCTATGCTATTGAAATAAGTAACAGTAAAGAGTTAAGACAACAAGCTTTGTAAAATTTAAAAAAATAATTTATTTCCCTCGAATAAAATAACTTAACAGTTTTACGAATGAAATCCAAAAATAATCCAAGAATTAAAAAATAAAAGTCCTAGTAATAAAACGTCCTGAATGAAACCGAGTTCGAATCCCGATGAAATCCAAAATAGAAGACAATGACGTCTGTTGTAACCTTCAAAGCGTAGATGTGTTAACAGTTTCTTGTTCAATCACAGAAAATATTTCAGTTTTGAATTCCATATAAATCCCATCAAATGTCTTTGCCCAAGAAGTTTGAAGGAGCACTTATGTGTTTTTAGGAAAAGAATCACTTAAAATTTAATAAATTAAAAATTCAGCTACCGGTCACAACATAACAACTTAACGTGCCAATTGTTTAGAGCCCGACTAACAAACTTTTATCAAAAGCAAGTTATACGCTAATTATTCCCGGTTTATTTTGTTCTGTAAAAAAATATAAGTTTATAACAAAAATACATGCCATCCGTCAAGTAATCCAGGTATGACCTTGACTTAAGTTAATGATTCTTACTCTGAGAAAAATAATTTTTGTTTAAAAATGTTGTTTACCAAAACTGTCACTAATTCTGAAACGAGGTCAGCAACTAGATACAGTGTTTCTATTATTATCTGTTTATCAATAAAATAAAAATAAAGACAAAACAGGCAGATCAAACAACTCAACTAAATTATGGACAATACCAAATCCAGTGAACAAAGTTACATTACGATAGCATGTAATGAAATTAAAAAAATAAAACTAACAAACAAATAATTGAATTAAATTTACGTAACAATATAATAGGTTCATCGATTGGGGACTTTCTCTAATCATTCTGTAATAAACACAAGAGAGTAACAGTTCTTCGACTGGGGACTTTCATTATTGAGACAAGGAATGCCCCCCAGAATTATTGGTGAGTTGCAAACATGTAGTGGTCAGCCATTAAGTTGTACGTATGCAGGCCAAAACATGTTTAGAGGTGAAATCAGGGAAGTGCCCTTTGCCCCTTCGTGCGGGTGCCAAATGATTAAGACCATCCCAACACACGAGAGTCAGTGCCGTTTTAAGGCATGGACACGCGAGGCGCATGCCTCACATGCTCAGGGCCCTGCCCACCGAAGATCAAAATTTCGGTGTCGGTTGTGTTAGCAGTTTAGTGTTTGTGCCTAGAGCCCCCAAACTTCTTAAAACGGCTCTGATGAGAGCAATGCCTCTTCAATTGGGGACTTACTTTATTTAAACCATCTCAACACACGAAAGTAATAGTTCTTAGAATGGGGAAATACTCTATTTAAACTACCCAAACACACGATAATAATAGCTCTTCGATTGGTGACTTATTGTAGTTAGAAGTTCCTGTCACACTAGAGCAATAGCGAAACTGCAACCTAAACGAGTGACAATTTAAACCAGTTACATATTGCCAAACCATTAAACAGCAAAATTATATTTCAAAGATAATGTCAAGAATCAGAATTATTAGACTACACTATACATGACTATATTTGCACACGATCAAGTTAATAATATCAGCCTGGAAACTACTGTGCCCAATTTATGAGGAAATTTAGAAAACATAACAAAGATAAATTTGTGATGGTCTATTTTGGCCTGAGCCCGTGACCAATACGTCATATATGAACGTATATTTTAATGTATATAAGTGATAGATGAAAACGGGATCGTTGGCTGTTTGTGAATGATAGGAACTTTTAATGTAACTTTTAGTTTATAGTCATATAGCTACGATGTCTGTAGCGTAGCAGTTCATTGTGATGTTTAGCACTGGTGCATCGTGCTACAGACATGTAGCATCATGTCACGCACAGTCACATTACCCTGACACCAGGCCGACCAGTTCTAACACTAACCTCTTAATGCCGAGTGCCAAGGAAGGCAGCTGCTGGTACCATATTTATGTCTTTGGTATGCCTCGGTCGGGGTTCGAACCTGTCACCTCCCGCATCCGAGGTGGACGCTCTAGACACTTAGGCCACTGGAACGGTCATATCACTGACTGTACCGAGTGAGTGCAAAATCCAAATTATGCATTTAATATTTCCTATTTATCATACTGCTAGGTTGAAATTTAAGGTTCGAACCTGCTACCCCCCGCATCCGAGGTGAACGCTCTAGCCACTTAGGCCACTGGATCGGTCATATCACTGACTGCACTGAATGAGTGCAAAATCTAAATTATTCATTTTATACTTCCGATTTATCATACTGCTAGGTTGAAATTTGCGTCAACTTCAAATTATAAATGAAGCAAAATCTTTGTGACAGAAGAGAGACACAGGGCACATTTCCACCTGGCTAACTATTGTATCAGCATTTTCAGATTAAAAAGTTTTTAATAATGAAATTCTGATGTGCATACTTAAGTACAATGGTTCTGAGATCATTATAGAGTTTGATTCAGCACCTTATAGCTGGAGCTGTCCATACAGTTAAGTCTTTAAAATATAACTGTGTTATAGATGACAATGTTTCGTTTATGACAATACTAATTTACCTATATAAGACTGATTCCTTTTCGTTTTTAATAACTCGATTATTGTTACTGGTAATGAACCTAGACAGAATGCCTCGTCAGCACTAGTCGCTATTGGTTCTGAATGTATTGGCCACCTTTTTATCATCAGATTTCATTTAGATGTATCACACGTTTTATTCACGACGTTCAATCGATATCTGGTTTGCAACGAAATAATGACATTCAAATTAAGGGCATACTATGTTCGTATGAGCTATTACAGAAAGCAACTTTCGCGATGGCGAACACTTCCGGTTGAGTCACGTGTTCTGATGAAGCTTGAATATTTTTAAGCCGTCGTAATATTCAAGTGTCGCAGCATAATGCACGTTCTTTCAGACACCAAATTCTGAAATTAAAGTCCTGTTTTGGAGCAAAGTATGAATTAAAGGAACAGTAAGTTGCATATGACATCGTACTCCGGTATTGCATTGTCTGTATGTGCGAAACTACAAGAAACTAATAAGGGGTGGATAATCGGTTGGTGTACACTAACTTTATAAAAGGATAATATAAACTACACTTCTAATACAGGCTATGCACACTACCTACCTAAAACGGCACATGCTCACAACCATTCTTAAAGGGCTAATGCACACTACCCTTATAAAACGCCTTTTGCACATTATCCACGCAAAATATACGACAATCTGATAATAAGTTATAAGTTAGATCACTTTCAAGGACAAAATGTATACAATTTTGAAGAGGTGATTTGAGTTTTTTTAAATTTTAACTTCGTGGTGTGACAAGCTTAAACACTTTATATAGTTGTTGTTGTTGTAGGGTTTAACGCCATTTTTCAGCACAAGACAGGCTATACATGGCGGCCAGTATTAGTAGTGGAGGAAGAACCCTGAAAAACCCAGGGAAGAACCATCGACCCACGAGAAGCTAGTGGCAGGCTTTCTCACTTACCCACGTTAAAATACTTCATATAGAAGGCCCCAATTGTGGTAACATAGTAAAAAGAAACAAGGTAGTCAAATCTCTAGTCATAACTAAGTGTGATATCTATAATAATAATAATAATAATAATAATAATAATAATAATAATAATAATAAGAATAAAAAGTTTAAAAAAAATAATGTGGCAAGGTTGTTATGAAGTATGGATTAATAATAGGTAATCGAGAAATGTTAGCAAAAGCCTGTCCAAAGGTGTGTGATTTGGATTTGTCACGTAGCTTCAACAATTTCTCAATCATATCGCTACAATGTCTGTAGTGTGGCAGTTTATTGTGATGTTTAGCACTGGAGCATCATGCTGGAGACATGTAGCATGATGTCCCATCCAGTCACATTATCCTGCCACCAGGCTGACCAGTCCTAACACCATCTTCTTAATGCTGAGCGCAAAGCGAGGCTGCTTTTAGTACCACTTATGTTAGTTCTAGTTTCATCTGACCCCTGCCACCCCATTTTTGATATTTTGACATTTATGTTGGGGTCAGAGGAAACTCGGACTATACTTTTGTCAGTCTTTGGTATGACTCGGCCGGGGATCGAACCCACAACCTCCCGCATCCGAGGCGGACGCTCTAACCACTGGAGCGGTTGAAAAGACAAATGCGAACAATTGGCAACTTATTAGTCTATCGCTTGAGGAAGAAACATGACATTACCATGGGAATATGATGATAAAAAAGGAAATGAATTAAACAAATTCGTGGCCAGGGCACCATTAACCATGTCTGCGTTATATTTCGTTAGGTCTTGGCGTTTCGCTAGTGCCAGAAACATAACAAGTGAAACTTAATCAACAAAAATTTATTCCCTCTCATTATACGACAGAATGTAATTTAGAATGGCTACAGCGATGAACCTCGAGATACTGAATGTCAATGTGCAGTTTTCTCTGAAGAACGATGAATAAACAATGACAGAAAATTCCACTAGGTGCAGATAACAATATTAGTCGACTTAATTTATGGAAATAGGGATATGTGTATTCACGGAGCTATCCTCATCATTGATTAACATCCATCGAGACGATGGAATATCTTACAGAAACAACATTATTCAAAGTAATAGTGTTGATGTTGTATAAGACAGAAGTCACTAATTGTGGAACGCACGTGGATGCTGACAACGTTTAATACAAATTGTTGATATTAAGAAAAAGGTTTGGTTTTTGTTAGTTTAACAAAACATTTCAGCACATCATATACCATACATGACAATCAATAAATTTAGTTGGAGGAAGTAGCCAACAAGAACCACCACCTACCCATGAGAAGTCACTGGAAAGCTTTATCACATACCCACGCTAGTAAAGCCGAGATTCGAACCTACGCAAACAGAGGTGAGATGTTAGTGATCTGTAAATGCGACCAGGCAACACTTGGTCCCGTGGAGAAAGGAAATACATTCTTTTGTTAAGGTGGAGAAAAACAAACATAACACAATTAAGGCAGTGAAAAATAGGCGAGTTAGCAATGAAAATTTTGGCAATGCCGCGCATTTATAATTCTTGGCGTATATTCCTCCAACTTTTTAAAATCTCCATGCTAAATATACTCTTTCTTTAAAGCATAGTCAGTGTCAGGCCGGGCCCTATTGCAAGGAGAACGAGGCAACCGCTTTGGGCCCTGCGCTTCTCCGCAATGCAAGTTTTTGCTTGGTGCCCTGCGCTCATCGCATGATGTCTTGGGCCATGCACATCCTACGGCCGGACCTGTTCAGTGTGTCCCTGAATTTACAATATTACACTATCAATACCACGATTTGGATATTATTTTTGTTAGAAACTCCTGCTACCACCAACAGGTTCGGATAAATAATAGTTATAAAAATTTCCGAAAATCTTCTGGGGAAGAAAAGACCAAAATAAGTTAGACATTACACTGGATGAAGGTTTTTATACATTAATCTGTATACGTTTATTACAGTAATGTCATATGAAGTGACAGCATGACGGTACAGTTAAGTTAGGCCGTGGAATGCGAATTATCCACCGACCCTGAGGTCAAAACTAGGTAATAATTTTGGTTAAGGTTACAGGTTGAGACTAGTGCAGAATTAAAAACTGTTTAACATCATGAACGTGGCTATTAATTTACGTACTTTTTGTTTTCTTTTAAAACTATCTGTAAGAACTATTGTCACTCTGTGTAACTTCCATTCTCGTTTATAATAATATAAAGTAGAATCAGGACATCTCCCCCGGACTCCCCCCTTTGACTTCTCACCCATCAGATTGATCTCCTTCCCCCACAGCTATTCTCCCACATTATCTTTATACAACTTTATTTGTATATAGTAACATTTAGCTTTGATGTATACTCGCATCCCGCATCACCATTAGTGCACAGGTATGACGGTTGTCACTTGATATAAATGCATTATCAAATGTAAAATATATAATTTCCTGACCCCCCTATCTCTCTCTCTCTCCCACCCACCCACACACACACACACACACACACACACACACACACACACACACAATCATGTATCTTAAGGGTAGCTTGACACAACATTTGAACGGTGAACATAAATTCACACCCATATTTAAGCATTGCTAGTTATAAAAATATGGGCATTGTCTATTTGTCAGTCAGTTGCTAGTATTTTTACAGAAGGTATAACAGGAGGTTTCCTTGAAGTATATTGGTGAGGCTTGAGTCTAACCTTTATTTATAGTGCATTTTTGGTATATTTAAGAAAAACAACAGATGGATTAACCTTCATTCAATTAATTGTAGTTATTTCAGTAAAGTACTCTGGCCTGAGGTTGACATAAGCGGATTAAGATATACCAAACCAAAGAAGTACAAAGACTGTTCTTCGAGAATTGCAGACACTGACTTCGACAATCGTGATATCATAGAATACTTAAAAGCAATTATTTACAACATTAACATTTAAACAATACATTTTTAATATATGAAAATGTTAACTTTGTTTAACACTACTGAGATTTTTTTTCAAATAAATTTTTTCTTTTAACATTACTTAATAAAAGTTTTTATATTTTATTGGCAAAATGTTAAATTCAGTTTGAAGATAATGGGGGAATGACTGGGGGGAGGTCCTATCTGATTGGGGGGAGTCCAGAGGAGAAATGTCCGGGGGGAAATGTGAGGGTAGTCGGGGGGAGATATCCTAGACCCATTTAAAGTGTTGGTATAAAGCAATTTTGATATACCATTACTATATCAAATTGTTATCCGCCCATGACGCAAAAATGCACATATATAAACATTCTTGAGACTGTCTTTAGCTATTCTAGATCAATTATCAATTTCACACATTAATCATTAGTGACGTATGAAAACAGCGAAAGAAGAAATAATAATCCCAATTTTCTAAATGAATTTAATAAAGAACACACTGACTTTGATATCCTTTCTGCTTTGTTCCCCTCCATCTCGCATGCATAACGGACAACTATACAGAAATGTGGAGTGAGAGAAAAGGATTTGGGCTGGATTAAAACCTTGAAATAGACATTACACCAAGTAACCTACAAGAATGTGCTCTCTCTCTCTCTCTCTCTCTCTCTCTCTCTCTCTCTCTCTCTCTCTCTCTCTCTCTCTCTCTCTCTCTCTCTCGTCGTACCAAGATACGAGCTAAATTCTACGAAATGACGAGCGTGGAGAATTTTAGTTTGTGTCATTCCATGATGTCTTTGGACTTATGAATGATGACAAAAGTCAAGTCAAAACGACCAAAGAATGTGAGAGAGAGAGAGAGAGAGAGAGAGAGAGAGAGAGAGAGAGAGAGAGAGAGAGAGAGAGAGAGAGAGAGAGAGAGAGAGTGTGTGTGTGTGTTATGGTCAGTGGTACTGTTACTAAAGCAGAAAAATAGCTTAAATCAACTGTAAACAAATTAAAATATTTTAATTACCTCTTATTGGTTCATCGTTTCGCTTAGTTTCGATTCCACATTCGATACTTAATGGCTAAGTGTTCATGTAAATGGCATAGCTAACCAAGCGTTTGTAGTACTCTACTTTCATCATTTAAACCATCTATCATGTTTAAATGTTACGTATATATTATGTTGATTTAATGTCAATAAAAATGGAAAGTAAAAAAAAGGAAAATGTCATCTTATCAATATGCAAAGGTCTTTGTGAATAGCCACAAAAGGCATAGAACTACATTTTGTAGCGGACATACTCGGATGATGTGAGTTCATTTACTCGGTCAATACATAGCTGCCTGTAGTAAATATCTTAACTTCGTTCAAAGGACAAATATATATATATATATATATATATATATATATATATATATATATATATATATATATATATATATATATATATTTGTATTGATATAAAATATATGTATAGCATGTACGTTATATCAATGATATACTACTCGTATAAATTTTTCATTAAAAGGAAACTCGGCAACCATCGTTTACTGAAAAATGTATACATCTGGTATATCATTGATACATCTTGTACATATCGGCAAACGAAAATCCTAATCCATAGTGCATGTTAGAATTCAACAGAACTAAATAGATAACTCTGGTTAATGTTGTCTAAAACATATCATTTTGCATAAATTTGGCTCCACGAGTCAATCAGGTGACATGGCAAAACTGAAGGTGTCTGACTTCTTAAATCTTGCAAGCTCGCAACGCATTAAGCTATGATATACGTCTAATTTGATATTTTACGAAAAAATGAAAGCTGTATATGGTTACATAAATGTATCCAATTAAAGAACAAAATGCAATTTGGAAGTATAAATAAGCAACCCCGGAAATCTGTAAAAATCTACATTGTCACTACTAGTCAATCATAAGTATGCCGAACTACCTGGCCCGGCTCTATGTGAGGAATATAATTAATCACCGCATCCATGACTCCACTACCTCGTTGAGGTCCGAGAAGGTGAATTCAAAATTAAAGATTAATTAAACACGAGGTCATGGCTGTATTCCCTTGCCCAGGCATAAGAGAATGCCTCATATTGTCCGAAAATATATCCCCGTTGGTTTGTACCCCCACCCCATTACCGATTTCAATAACGGAAACCTATAATTTGATAAAAAGTGCAAGGAACATAGTCAATTCATTCATTGATTTATATTTTCTAACCTGAATGTGAGAAGAATTGCTATCACACCGTCATCGCTTGCGCGTCTCATGCTTAACGGAAGTTTTCAATATAATAGACGACATGCTTGAGAACCATTTCCAGTTTCTGGACCAGTCCATCTTCAGTAAAAGGGCGCATGAGCGACTAAATATGTACATACATATGTCGTCTGCTTCCGATATTTACAGTGTCGAATCAAGCAACGGAAAAGAATGACAAAAAATTACCTTTCACGTGGATTTAACAAGCGGTTTCATTAATATGTTCACGTGTACAAAGGAACATAATACCAAAGTCAACGTTATTGTAATTTACGGAATTATCCGGCAGTTACCGAATAGGATCAATTACGTCTTTATGTTGTCAGATGAAAATAAACTACCCCGTAGTGTACGGAATATGGCACCTTGTTAGTATAGAAAGTCCGTTAAGCATGAAAGGTGCAAAGGGATGCCACTATTAGTGCCATTCTGGTCACAGTCAGGTTAGAAATTATAAATCAATGATTCAATTGACTTAGTTCTGTGCACTTTTTATCACATTAAACTTTTTAGTTATTGAAATCGGTAATGGGGTACAAATCAACGGGGATGTATTATCGGACTAGAATTAATTAATGTCACCAAGAACCTGATCGCTCACCCCGCACCTACAGGATAAATCTAACTTCTAATACTTTAATATGTATGTATGTATGTATGTATGTATGTATGTATGTATGTATGTATGTATGTATGTATGCATGCATGAATGCATTTGTGTGTGTGTAATCAGTATCTAGACTTTAGTTTATCTCTCTGATAATCAATTAATCAAACTGATCAGGAAGAGTTGCGCTACATTATGCAAGCCGGGTATTTATACGGCCACCATGCTGAAAATGTATTGCGAAATAAATGAGGAAATAAATCACTGATAAAGAAACCACTTATATCATTTGTACTTCCTTAGCCAGACGGATTATTTTAACACATTAGATAGAATTTTCATCGTCTTGCGGATTTTAAGATTTATGTTGTCAATGTTAGGAAAAAGTGAAAATGAATTTTTATTGCCGGTTACATCAAAACGGATTCGTTCATTTCTTCAATGACTTTCCGTTGTTGGAGGGGTTGTTCTGTTGGACTGTCAAAACAGAAATCGTAAAATCGCAATCTAATTAAACTAATGTTAGTTTTTGTTGAAAATCACATATTCATATTTAACTTTCACCACACTATCTGTTCACTAAATTGAGACACTATACAGCTAATAAAACCGGCTGATGTGTCATGGTTTAAAAATGATGTCTCGAATGTAGTCTACTAAAGTCCTAGGTGCCTCCCTAAGCAACTGTTAGCATTGTATAATTCATTCTTCTCATGTTTCGGAAACTATACGACGAAAACGTCTATTTGCTTTACGTGATCTTAAACGGTGGACCTTACGTTGGGGACATAAAGTTAGGAGTTTATAACTTCTCTAATGTCATAACCTCTCCCAATCATGACAGAGAACTTGAATCAAACTCGTTCAAGGTTTCTCATATATATATATATATATATATATATATATATATATATATATATATATATATATATATATATATATATATATATATATATATATATAAACGCATGATAAATTTGGTTGAAATCCACCAAGTCTTGGTAAAGTCGTGATGAGGAAACCAAAGTAATGGATGATGGTCAATTCAAGACCGTAACTCCGGCAAATGATGTGCAATTCTGCTAATCAAACTCATTTAAAAGATACGCTGCATGAACCAAATTAGGGAGGACTGTCAAATCAGGAGGCAAAGTTCATGTAAATGAAGTGGTGTAACACTGAAAATCAAACTCATTAAATTATTTATCGATTAAAAATTGAAGCCAAAACTTGGGTGTAACTAAAAAAAAAAAACACATTGATAAGTTAAAGTTGCAAAAATACAAGTTAAATGAATGAGCGATCAGGGCTTTAACTCCATTATAAGATTACAATGTAGGCTGAAAAGCTGCATAACTTTGATTAAAACAACAAGAATCATTCGTACAGTAATGCTGCAGAAACCAATCCAAATGATAACGATGCGGAGCAATAACTTATGCTGTTGAACACTGGAGATCAAAATAGTTTATGGTCTTAAAATATAAACCTTTTATAAAGTTGTGCTTATAAACCAAACTTAGGAGCTTGGTTAATCAGGACCATAACTCAACTAAATGATATCATGGAACCAGGGAGATCAAAATTCATTCAAGCGCTCCACAGTATAAAGTCATACGCCATTTTGAAATCGAATAATAGTGAAGTTAACAAAGTCACGAGGAAAGGCAACCATGATCCGTTTGACTCCTGCAAAAAAAGCAGTGGAGCGCTCTTTTTTGCTTTCTAAATCTCATAATTGTAAATATAAAGCTACATGCCAAATTGTATACGAGGATATGCCGAGGAAACAACAAAAGAGGTCAATCTAGACGTAGGGGTGGGTTGGGGCAACTCCTTTACATGATAATAAAGAATGATGAAAATTGAACTTGTTTGAGGTTTAATCATAATAAACAAGTTTGATTGGATGTTCTTTAAGCTTGTACAATGGTTGACTCATTGAAAGAAAGAAACTTTCCTCTTAAAGGACACATGGAAAAGCATGCTTGCACTCAATCGCATCTCTGGATTTTCGCTTACGATGTCTTTTCTTTTCTATATGGAAAGGTTATATATATATATATATATATATATATATATATATATATATATATATATATATATATATATATATATATATTGCAAGTAATATATTATCTTTGTCCTGATGCACTAAACGATTCTTTCATTTTTTATTTATAGATACAAGAAAATGACGAATGTCACCGATATTGAAGACGTCGTCAAGACATGGGCTTGGACAAGTTTCTGTAAAACCCGCAGTAAAGACCTTCAAAAGCTGAAATACGATGACGTACACTTGGATGTAAACTGGACCAGGGTCAGATTCATTCCTGGAGATCCGGACTACTCGGACAAAGAAATGGTTGAGAGTCCCAAGTCGAAGGTTGTCTTCACTTCTTCGTTTGAGAACAATACGGACACAGAACAGGAACATTCGTTCACAACAGAAAGAACCACTGTATGCACGTGCACCACTCTAGTTTCCAAAGGTTACACGAAAGGATTCCACCTAGAATTGAAATTAGGTCTACCGGAAGAAGTATGCTCGGCTACTGCAGGATTTGGCCGCGAAGTCAACATGGAAAGTGCGGAGGAAAACACGCAAGAGGAGACAATCTCCTGGGCTGTGAACAGCAATGTTAAAGTTCCCAGAAAGCATAGAACCACCGCAAAGATGGTAGTGAAGGAGATGCTATTTAGTGCAAATTTTAAACTTTCTGTTAAGATAAAAGGTACGGTAGTTGTGGTAATTACTAATATCAAAGACAACAATTCCTTCATCCAATCCGTCGAGGGAGATATTTCACAGATTTTGCAGGAGGAAGCAAAGAGAGGAAAGACAGGATATATAATAGAAGACAGAGCCGTGACATGGGTTGTAGAGGGTTCTACTAAATTTCGATTCGGAGTGGAACAATTTGTAAAATTAAACGAGGAACCTTTAGAATGAAGATCCCATAGCAATTTCTTGTATTTTGGGGGAAGCACAGTCATTGGAAAGGCAAAATTTAGAAACCTGGACCAGTTAGAGGTACGCAAGAAGAGAGAATTTTTAAAACTTTCTTTTATAAATGCATAGAATATGCTAACAAAACCTGGGTTTATTTATTACTTAAACAACCCAGTCAAAGTATAAGATGCTGGGCATCAATAAATCGTAAAGGAATTAAGTATCTGCTGTTTTCAGACTTGAATCAAACCAACTCAGGCCTGTCTGAAACTTTTCTTCAGAGGAATGCCTGAAATCACACACCAAGCTTTACGCAATAAACGTTCTTATTGCATTTTAAAAGAATATAATTACGGTACGGAGATAGCATTTATTGATAAATCACGGGCCATCAAGGTTTAACTTTCGACAGTTAAATTCCCCCACAGCAGTAGAACTTTTCCAAGAGTGATGAAACATGCTGCAATTTTGATGCCCTTACAATATTACCGGATTTTTTAAAATCACAATTGTGTACTCAGTTAATGCATAATAACACTCTAACAACCAATTGTCTTCAATATTTAACTAAGTTGTACCATACTTTACAAATTACTAAACTTTTAATGTCCGTTATAATGTTTCTGATGATACAGACCAAGATACAAATGATCTATTCTTGGTGGCATACATTATATTTTATTTCTTTAATGGTCCCTCTTTCCATCGCCTGTGGTAATATATTAAAATGTTGTTGTTTTTGGCCTTAACACCATTTTTCATAATACGATAGGCTATACATGGCGGCCAGTAATAATGGTGGAGGAAGAAACCAGGAAATCCGCGGAAAGAACCACCGACCCACGAGAAGCTACTGGCAAGCTTTCTCACATATCCACATTCGCCGAATCTTAGACTCGAACCCACGCAGACAGAGGTGAGATGGCAGTGATCCGTAACGGAAAGCGCTATAGACCACTCGGGACACCATATAGGAAAATATTCAGTAATGTAGAAACAAGCATTGCGAAAATTAAAATTTACTATTAACAGACCTATAAAAAGTGAAAATTATGCGAAGAAATGAAATATATTTAACTTGTAAACTTTTGTCTGCATAGTATGCATGTGCACACACACACACACACACACACACACACACACACACACACACACACTTGAATGCAATTCCTCTGGTTTGAAACATCTGGCACAGAAAATACGTTTTATTTTATACATTATATGCCTGCTTCCAAGAGAAGAATACTACATTATGACGAAAAGCTTAATGAGTGGACAGGATGCTTGTCAGTTAGGCTAATTACATTTTCACATTATTTTAATGACACTGTAGTGTTTGTTGACCTGGCGTGCGCCAACTCTGTTTTCGAAACATGAGACTGTAAATAGAACAGTTTACTTTATCAGTTTTCATTATTGTATGCCATTGTTGTTATTCTTGTGAGTTTTAATTTTTGATATATCTTCACCCTGTTCCACCAATTTGCAAAATATTCATTTTTGTTTTAGAATTAACCAGTTTAACCAATTAACCAGAGTAACATGTTTTATCTGTATTTTCGATGTTACAGAAGTAGAAGTAGTCTATGATTTTGTTTCCAGTCATCAAGGAGTTTGCTGCTTTAAACTCATAAGTTCCAGTCCTCAGTTATCATTCTTCGTAAAACCGTATTTTCTAAAATAAAAAAGTATATTGATTTACTTCACAATATATAGGCAATCTGACCATATTTAAGAGCAGCGGCAAATTGACAGAAACATTTCAAAAATGTTCTGCCAGTGTCACCATTTCCAACATCAAAGCCCATCAATTATGTGCTACGAATGGGTAGTCATAAACAAAGGAAAATGGCATGATATGAATAGTAGATTAATTATCTTCTTTTAGAAATTGCAGCTTGTATTGTTAGAGGTGACCTCAGAATCTTAAATCATCTCCAGTCCGTAATACCCTTTGTATTAGATATTAAAGCCTTTTCATCTTTTACTGCATTATAATAAATTGACAGAGGTGGGATTATTAGGACTATGGCTGATTCGGACCATGTGAAATATCATTAAGCTTCGTCTTAGATGTAAATGTGGCACATTCAAGTGATTAAAATATATTTTTCCTTATTGCCAATTTACATTGAGCAAGGAAAGAAAACTCAGATTTTCAGCATGATAATTATGTAGTTCTAGATGCAAGTAGAAATACAATAATGAACCCGTTTACCTGCATTGCTATTTTAAAAGCCAAACGTTTTCAAAGCAACTTATGCATTTTTATACAAAATTTAACAAGCTTAATTCATTTTATTCTGAAATAAAACAAGTGACAGAAAACGGTAAAACAGGGTCCATGCATTACAATTTTCTTTTTAAGTTTCTTAAAGCTATTAAGACATATGTGTAGAATTTATCTTTACATTGTATATTGTTCTATATGTCAGTACTAAAAGAAACCACTCTACACTAAAACCGATAGTGAGGTCCAGTCCAATTCATTATATAATTCAATACAATATATGTCTATATCCTGCGGATCTTCTGGACTTAATACAAAAACTTAAAACGTAATGAAATTGGTGATGTTATCTTTCTTGAAAACTGAAACATATTTTACTAATATAGGTCTGATATTTTGGTAAATATAGGAATGTATCTAGATTTTCATATCTTTTAAAGTACTTTTATTCTCAATTTACTGAACTCTAATACTACTGATATAAAATCAGTAAATGTTTTTCAAAATATAATATTTGTTGACAATAATCAGAATGGTTTCATATTTTCACTGTCTATTTAATACTTTGTTTGACCAATCTTATCTCTAATTATTTAACTGTGAGCATCTGAAGTGAGATGTTCTCACCAGCAATTTGCAAAGCAAGTTGCTTCTATAATCAAAAAATATTTTTGTAAATTTTTTTTTTAATTAAATTTTTTTAGAACACTAAATAATGCTGACTTTAAATAACTATATAATCATTGGTTCCATGGATGTGATATTAAATGAGTTAAAATAAACATCAGTTAAAATTCAAGTTTTAAATGGCTTTAATATCTGCTTTAAATACTATCATTAAGATTTGCAAAATGTTTCAAAGGTTAGAATGATATTAATATTAGTTGGTTTCACCCCTAGGATAAAAATTGAACAGTTAAAATCAAGTGCATAATGACATCATTTGCTCACCAATAAAAACTATTGGTAAACGTAATGCAAAAAATTGAGACATGAATTAAAAATTAAAGCCATGAATTAACAATGCATTGTGTACACACACACACACACACACACACACACACACATCTTTGAAGTCAGCCATACTGACTTGACTTAATGTTTCTAAATGTTTTATGCAAATGTGCAGCTCAAAGAACAACATTTTACAATCTCTTTGTTTGAAACACAGGCATAACTACAAAATAAAACTTATGTCCTATGCTGTTCCTTTATTCTACAATATTTTACACGGTCCGAATCAGATTTGGTTTAAACCAGTGAGGCATACAGCCAGAATCAGCCTGTAATTCAGTCTAAATCTTCCATGATACGAGTCAGTCAGGCATATGGTCAGAATTAGTCTTGTTTTATTTAACTGTCAGTGAATTACATATATCATTAGTATTGTTTCTAATTTTTACAGAAATCTGTCAATTTTCTTACATCTTCCTCTTAAAGCTTTCATCATTAAAATCTTGAACCAGGACCCTTTGGAAATAAGACATATATGGGCTTTATGGGCACTCTTAGACGATATGGTGTTCCATAAAGAATTTATGTATAATCAAATGACATCTTTGGAAATAAGCCCCATTAGGGTTGGAGTTTAATTGATGTGTCTTGTTTTACAAATATAGTATCTCTCTTGTACAATGGATTGGTTTGTATCATCATGTACAGTAATACATGTACTTTTTGTACCATTTTACATTGCTTTTTGAATGTGTTCTTTCTTTTAATAATAGTTTAATGCACTGCATATTGATATTCTGAAACAAGTCTAAGTCTTAATAGTTATGTTAAAATGGTTAATTATGTACATAACATTGTGCACATTTAAGTTCTACAATTTTGCATTGGTTTAGTTACATGCTACTTAATTGCATTTAAATATAAATATAGTGAAATTCATTTAATCATTGTTATTTTTGTGTTCATTATACAAAACTGGGTTGATGAAAATTCTGCTGATTTGTGATTAAATTTCCTGGTCATCAAATCTACTTTTTTTTTTTTTTTTACCTCCATCACATGTATGCACTGATCAGGCAAAAGACTGAAATTAAAACTAGAAGAAAAATTTTATAATTAAAGAACCACAATAAAAGTGCATCAATATAACAGATATCACTGCCAAAACGGTACATTTATAGGGCATTGTTTTAGGTTGAAAAAACATCCTTCTACAACATAATAAAAGCTAAACTTGACCTAAAGAGATTCTAAATATTAAATTTCACGCCAGATTTGGTTTCTGTGACTGAAGTCTCCTGAATTGAACAAAATTCAGATGCATCTCAAGAGCAACATACTCTGTCCATCAGGGGACATAACTCTATTAAATATTGAGGAGGGGATTTGTAAAACATCAAAACCCAGCATAGGTCTTCCTAACATCATTCCTGGTACCAAATTTCATTTGAATGCATGAAGTCCATCATATGATATTTTGTGAAAATGAAATTGGAATTAAAGGACAAAGTTCTAAGAGTGGGACAAAACTATCACAAGTTGTTGGAAAAAGGTGAAAATCAACTTGATCTAGATCGTTTAAATGTTAAGTCTCATACATATTTGATTCAAATCTTCAAAGGTTACTAAATGGAAATAAAATTCCATCATGACAAGTTGGAACATGACAAGATAACAGACATGGGTAACACTATATTATGGCCCCTCCACATATAAGGTGTGTTACGTTATTTGGATTTTTAATGTAGCTTTAACAATTTTCATTCATATCACTACAATGTTTGCAGTGTGGCAGTTTATAGTGATGTCTAGAACTGGGGCATTATGCCGAAGTCATAGCATGATGTCCCACCCAGTCACATTATCCTGGCACCAGGCCAACTAGTCCTAACATTCAATACTGAGAGTCAAGCAAGGCTGCTGTTAGTACCATTTTAATGTCTTTGGTATGACTTAGCCAGCACTGAAAAGGCACATGACAAGATGGAACAGGACACAACAGATAAAGATAACACTATATTATGGACTATCCACAGATAAGAACTCATGAGATCTGTAAAGCTATAAATAAAAAAATCAAGAGACAGATAAAGTAGGAGAAGGTAAACTCCGACTTCAAACCTTCGCTCTCTTGTGACTATAACCACACATGGGAAAGGCTAAGGGAGCAAACCCCAACAGAAAATCCATAGGCGGATTCTCTAAGGTGACTTGGCACTGCTTTTATTGTCATCTTGGCAACTATTGCCACATTGCTGATGCCATGATGTATTGGCTTGTCTGGTTTTGAGGCGCCAGAAATTCACCTGCCAGCCCTTCTCCAGTTAGTTTAAACAGGTTCCGCCAGGCTTAGTAGTTAAGCCACCCGTGAAGGCCTGGAGCTAGATTTGGTATCTCAGGCACAAGCCATTGGGGATTTCTAGGGGAAGTGGGTGCTTATCTCCCACATCTGCCACCGGCGATAGCAACCCTTGGAACGACTTGACACTGCTTTTAGTGTCATTTCGGCAACTCCTGCAACATCGCTGGTGCCATGACGTATCGGCTTGTGCTTTCCCTTGGATCCATCAGCTGCGTGGAGAGGGGTAGTCAGTTGCATGGGCAACATCTGATTCTCCATATCATCCTGCCCAGGCTTGTGCCCTGGAGAGGACACTCCAGCTTCACTTCACAGCGTCGACATAACACGGGAAGCAATAGTTACTGGTTATAAGTCACCACTTGATTGGCATAGAGTCAGATGCTAGGGGTTGCTTCCGACAGTGGTAGAGGTCAACAGGTTTCATTGGACAGCTATCGCCTGCCTCAATATGGACAGCCCCCAGCCAATAAGGTGCCGTCCAGTCGCAACTCGCCTGCCTTGCTGGGTGCGTTGGGCTTAAGGTACACAAGTACCTGACAAGTGGGCTGCAACTATTGCATAAGGAAACAACAAAAGAAAAGCAACAAGGAAATCAACAATCCTCAAGCTAGGTAACTGGAATGTCTGGACCATGCTGACTAGGCTCTCAGATGATCTCCAGGAAATCAGTGATGTTCGAAAGACTTCAGTCATCAACGATGAACTTGCAAGATCCATGTTGATATCACCTCACTACAGGAGACAGATAAAGCTACAAATAAGAAATCAAAAGATCGGTAAAGATACAAATACGAAATCAAGAGACCAGTAGATGCACATTTTTTAATAATTACTGCATAGCCAAGTAGTTGGCTTCAGTTGCGTATAATAATAATAATAATAATAATAATAATAATAATAATAATAATAATAATAATAATAATAATAATAAAACTACACATTTACTAAAAATATTCTCTCAGATCAAATGTATATTTTTTAACCAATGATGTATGGTTTAGCAAATGTATCTAACATGGGACTCAAACATGCGACCTATTGGTCACACGCCGCCCGTGGAGTTATTTCCTGCAGCGTGCAACATGCAACACACACTGAATTTGTAAAATAAATAATAATGCAAATTGTTTCTTTACAGCCAGTAAGTTTTGAAAAATGTCTGATTGTTACATCTTTGACTTCTTGTTTCCAACATTTCAACTAGCTACTATATATGAGCCATTGTATGAAAAGATTTCAGTGATGTGACTCTTGGCCCAAAATATGATACGGCCATCATGGTGATTTGAACCAGAGACTCCTGATCAAGCAGGTACAATACATGGCTGTCTTCAACCTAACTGAAATTACCTTGCATAATTTATCTTATGATATATAATATGCTTTTGCTCTGACGTCAACATCAAGTATATCAATAAAGAGAAAAGAGATTGTGGAGATTTTCAAAATGGGTATGATTCTACCAAGACTTAAACATAAATATCTTTCAGAATACAGTAAAACCTATCTTGAAAGACCACTGCCTAGAGAGACCACCTGTCTTGTGACACCAGATTCTCGATGGATGGATATATTTATTATACAGCGCTTGAACATCTCATAAGAGTCAGGTTGAACTTATGTTGATTTGACCAATTTGGATTAATTGAGCCCCACGTTCACAGGAGTTCTTCAATTTAGTAATTTTAAAAAATATATTAAACATGTTTAAAAGTTTATTTCCATGTGCTGTGCTTGTAGGGGGCATAGCAAATTAATCCCGAAAGCCACACCAAAATGATCGAAATTGGGTATACCATTTGCCAAGGCTGTTACTGACAAGAGAACAACTGTCTCGAGAGACCAACCATGTTGTGAGACCATGATTTTGTAGAAAGAGGGGTCATCTTTCAAGGCAAATTCTGAATTGTATATGCAAATAATTTTAGAAAATTCTGAGTGCATAATTTATTACAAAAATGCAACTAACTAGTGACCTCGTATGATGATCTTGTTAATGTCCTTGTTTCAAGTAGCGTAGAATGACATCATTTCATGAAACATCTAAGTTAAACACATAATGACATTGTTTGGTTTTACTAGAGTAATCCAGTTTCAAAGCAAATTTTATTCTATCCAGCAAAAATTTTATTTTAAAATATGGAGAGACTAAAACCCTAGCCAATGGTAGTAAATATTAGTCCCTGCATATAGCTGCTGAATTGCATCTATATATTAGTGTCCTGTCCTAAAACATTGGGCACTAGCTACTATATCCAGTTCCAGTCATGCAAAACTGACCAATACATATAGCTAGTGCCCTCAGTTATATTCATACATACTTGGATCAATAAACATTTAGTGTACCATCAGTAATAACCACAATGTGTAGAGTAGACTGTACTGTACAATAAAAAGAGATTGAAGAAAATAAAATCCCATGGGAAGAGTATTATAGCAAATGTAAGGATTGCAAAGAAGAGTTAGTATAAACAGAAAATTCTTTGTACACAATTACAAAAAAACAATATTGTCTGATGAGATTCAGGACTCTATGAAGTCATGTCCCATTACTACCTAGATAATAATGATAAACCTGCTTTGATGCATTGCCAAATTGGACTCACTTTAAAATCAGATTGAGTCACAAAATGTTAAAAATGTTATTTATTACAACAGATTACTAGTCACTAATATTTATATGATCAACCTATGAAACTGAGATGAATTTATGAAAGGAAGTGGGTGGGTGAGGTGCTGAAGAGTGAGTGTAAGTGTCTAAACTTCAAGTCTGGAGCAAGTTTGGTAAATAATAAAAAGCAAAGTTTCTTTTCCTGCATAAATATCGGATATATTTCATCTCATGCCCCCAAAAATATATTTTGAATTGTGGCTTTGCTACTTGTTAAAACGTGTTTTGTACAACAAAATATAACATATTTTCTAACAACTTAGGTTAAAATATCATCTATATATTTACCATCAGTGACTAGCGCCACTGGCAATAATAATAAAAAACCCACTTACAGAATTACAAAAGAAATTTGAGATCTAATAGTCAATTAAAACAAAAGGAGCTTGATACATGGCAACAGGCAACAAAGTCCAATTATCAAAGCAACCAGACTGACATGCATGCAACTCATCTGATTTATTTATATTTATGAATTGCTCATAGTAACTGCCTCCAGCTGGTGCAACTGAGTGATTGTCACACACAAATTGGATTACATATATCTCTGAGTGAATAAAGCACAAAATATCAAAAAGTTATTATACCAAACCTTTGTAACTAGAAATAACATTTGTTACAACCATGTCATGTGACAAGAGAAAATCTGAAGTTACTATAGTATTCAGCAACTCACCTGACAATTTGTACTCCTATACTCATTTAACAAATACAGCATGACAGATTTAACCCACCTGACATTTTGTACTCCTATACTCATTTAACAAATATAGCATGACAGATTTTAAATATGAACAAACTTTAACCACTTCAGCACATGTTGAACTTTTTTGTACATGTGTTCAAAGGAATTTAACTCCCAAAGTTACATAAATTTATGGAATTATTAGAAATTTATCACAAAGAAATATTAACATCAATCCTTTTGTTTTAATAAAATGACTTAAACCATCAGATATGGATGCAGTGTTAGTAGAGAAACCCTGGTTGGTTTGAAATGCAAAGAAGATGACTGTGTTAGGGACACTCTAGAAACTCACATAATAGCCTATACATTGTGGCCAGTACATTTGGTAGCAAAGACCCTAACATACCCAAAACTGACTAAGCCTGATACTCAGACTTGCATAGACAGGTGATATTCAGTGATCTGTCAAGGTGAATGCCCTAGACCACTCAGACATCTGAAATTACTATGTTTTGTGCATTTTCTATGATGATGGTACAAAATGACAGGGAGGAAGCTAGCATAGTAACTTGTGATTTTCTGTGATGTGGTTGTAACCAATTTAAATACTATTACAAGACATACAAGTGCATAAGTATCAACTAGTGCATGAAAGAACACAGCACAATTGTATAACAAACACTTTGGAACTTGTAGGGAAACAAGTCATATGAACAGAACAAAGAAGAATTTCACTTTAGAAAAAAAAGACTGACCCCCCCAATGCTTTTAGCTCAATCAAGTACTTTATCTTGATTATACATATGTGTCCTGACCAATGGCTGTTGCATGAAATGTCCCCCCCTTATGGAGCATGAAATATGTCTGCTACACCAACCACTAAATCATAAAGCAACATAATCAAGTGTTCAAGTCATAACTATATTCATGTTATACAAGGGATACTCAGTAATGATGCAGATAGCCCTGAATTATTATCAACAAAACTTTCCTCTTTCCCAACAGCCATAGATAATAGTATACAATCATTAGCATAAGCATTTCATTGCATACAAATGTTTACAATTAACATTTCCTAAAAGTTAAGATTCTTGGTTTTATATCTTAAAATCATTTCATGAAAGATTACTGAGTTGTTCTGAGTAGTTGTTATCTTGTGAAGGATCTTTTTTTCTTTCTATATATGACCTGATTCATCCCATATGCAAAAGTGTCCATTGATATTGTCTAACTCATGTTAAACAGGAGATATATTAATTGCAATACAATATGTTATATATTATAAATTAATACTAAAAAATTGCAAGTAAAGACAAAGAATGGATGCTAAGTTGGTCTATATGTTGACCCTTTCATCACCTTTACCATTTAGATGACAATGATAATATTTACATCTAACTGTCCTGTCCCTCACCCATATTGCTGGATTTTATCTGGTCACTGATTGGTCAGTAGTAACTGATTAATCATCTGCTGCCTGCTCTAGACCATTCTTGGACAGCACCACTGCCCAGGAATTCCTGAAATCTTCATTCTTCACTAAAGTTAAAATAATCTGTTCCTTTTTATACTGAAAAAGTGAGAAAAACATTGTTGTTGTACTGGTGGTGTTGCTTCTTGTGGTCTTAGCTACTAATCCTTTAACCCACAGATCATACAGAGTTCTATGTCTTACTTATTTGAAAATTCACGAAAAAGATCTAAATGAGAATCTACCCACACCAAATTATAAAAACAGCTGTTTAAAGCCTTTAATCACTGGAGATATACTGTGGACATTTGGAGACAATTATTATTTGTAACAGCTTGATTTTTCTAAAGAAATTGTTGCAGGATTAAAAGAAAATTAAAGTTAAAGTGATTTCAAAGTCTGAATTTCACAAATGAATTTATATATTAACTTTATTTTATGACATACTTTGACCTAGAATTCAAACCTAATGAAGCATGACAGAGATTTGTTTTGATCTGCAGATGAATATTTCCAACAGAATCTGAATAACTAATACTGATACAAAGCAACATTTCTAAATCCTGTTTGGAAGACTGAAAAAGTCAACAATCAAACCTCAGGCTATGCCTGTATTTCACTCTCATTACATTGCTATTTAAGATGCTTACATTTTTTAAGTGGAAGGTGTACTTATTATAGGGTGAATTTCCTCTTCATTGACATCTGCAACCTCCTCACAAATCATCAAACAAGAACAAAGCAATCCCTAGGGTTGAAATGATTAATTGATACAACAATGTATCAACTATGTTTTCATATCAATACAGATACTAATACAAGAGGTGAAGAATCAGTACAAAATAATAACTACCCTATACAACATACTACAGCTCTTGTAAATAATTATTTGCCATTTGTCTTTATAATTCTTTAAACTGAGAATTCGTCTGAGATGGCCACAGCAGGTAGGTGTACTCATTTCCATCAATGAAAAGAAGTACTACTGACAACACCCACTTTCCTTCTACAAAATAACACAATGGTTTAAAATCATCTCCACATCTTTGCCCATTCCATGTTAATTATTTGATCACATTAGACAACATTCAGCTACTGATATCATAATATCAACATCAAGAAGACATTCCAGATTTTCTCATGTATGTTTTAAGTATTTTATTGATCATTTAATAACTACTTTTACATTAATTTTTCCTCTTGTTTCATATTTTCTCTACTTGGATTGACTTTGAATGCCACACTTCAAGCATGTCATGAGGTGAAATATGTTGCATTCAAGTACAGAGTAAAACAATAATCATCAATTAAAACTTTTTTGTTCATTGTTTAACACACTAGATGTATTAGCATTCAAACTCAATCCAAAGTAGCACATAATCAGCAAGGGGATAGAGTAGCAAACTGCAAGAGTTTAAAGTTATAACTTATTAACTTGCAGAAGAGGATTGGGTAATCTCAATAATGTCTTTTTTCACTCAAAGTAATGAGTGCCGTTGGCTGCGTCAGTTGTTTTGCATCCCCAGGAAGTAACAATGTGATGGATCCGGTTGTTAGTCATCTTTACTCCCACATCAGACTTATTCTTGACAAGTTTTTCTTTGTATAAATAGATTACACTATTTTTTCACAGATACGCCTTCCAAATTTATCAGCAAGACATGAAATTGGTAATAAGATGATTTTAAAAGCATTCATGCATTGTAAAGCAAAAGAACTATTGACCAAGAAGATGCCTTCATCTGATTGGCCAAGATGATGCTTTCGTCTGATTGACCAAGAAGATGCCTTCATCTGATTGACTAAGAAGATGCCTTTGTCTGATTGACCAAGAAGATGCCTTCATCTGATTGACCAAGAAGATGCCTTCATCTGATTGACCAAGAAGATGCCTTTGTCTGATTGACCAAGAAATATGCCTTTGTCTGATTGAGCAAGAAGATGCCTTTGTCTGATTGACAAAGAAGATGCCTTCATCTGATTGACCAAGATGCTTTCATCTGATTGACCAAGAAGATGCCTTTGTCTGATTGACCAAGAAGATGCCTTTGTCTGATTGACCAAGAAGATGCCTTCATCTGATTAACCAAGAAGATGCTTTCATCTAATTGACCAAGAAGATGCCTTCATCTGATTGACCAAGAAGATGCCTTAAAATGATTGAGCAAGAAGATGCCTCTGTCTGATTGACCAAGAAATATGCCTTCATCTGATTGACAATGATGATGCCTTTGTCTGATTGACCAAGAAGATGTCTTCATCTGATTGACATGAAGATGACTTCATCTGAATGGCCAAGAAGATGCCTTCATCTGATTGAGCAAGAAGATGCCTTTGTCTGATTGACCAAGAAGCTGCCTTCATCTGATTGAGCAAGAAGATGCCTTTGTCTGATTGACCAAGAAGCTGCCTTCTTCTGATTGAGCAAGAAGATGCCTTTGTCTGATTGACCAAGAAGCTGCCTTCATCTGATTGACCAAGAAGATGCCTTCATCTGATTGACAAAGAAGATGCCTTCATTTGATTGACCAAGAAGATGCAATTGTCTGATTGAGCAAGAATCTGCCTTCATCTGATTGACCAAGAAGCTGCCTTCATCTGATTGACCAAGAAGATGCCTTCATCTGATTGACCAAGAAGCTGCCTTCTTCTGATTGACCAAGAAGCTGCCTTCATCTGATTGACCAAGAAGATGCCTTTGTCTGATTGACCAAGAAGCTGCCTTCATCTGATTGACCAAGAAGATGCCTTTGTCTGATTGACCAAGAAGATGCCTTCATCTGATTGACCAAGAAGATGCCTTTGTCTGATTGACCAAGAAGATGCCTTCATCTGATTGACCAAGAAGCTGCCTTCATCTGATTGACCAAGAAGTTGCCTTCATCTGATTGACCAAGAAGCTGCCTTCATCTGATTGAGCAAGATGATGCCTTTGTCTGATTGACCAAGATAATGCCTTTGTCTGATTGACAATGATGATGCCTTCATCTGATTGACATGAAGATGACTTCATCTGAATGACCAAGAAGATGCCTTCATTTGATTGACCAAGAAGATGCAATTGTCTGATTGAGCAAGAAGCTGCCTTCATCTGATTGACAAAGAAGCTGCCTTCATCTGGATGACCAAGAAGATGCTTTCATCTGATTGACCAAGAAGATGCCTTCATTTGATTGACCAAGAAGATGCAATTGTCTGATTGACCAAGAAGATGCCTTCATCTGATTGACCAAGAAGCTGCCTTCTTCTGATTGACCAAGAAGCTGCCTTCATCTGATTGACCAAGAAGATGCCTTTGTCTGATTGACCAAGAAGCTGCCTTCATCTGATTGACCAAGAAGATGCCTTTGTCTGATTGACCAAGAAGATGCCTTCATTTGATTGACCAAGAAGCTGCCTTCTTCTGATTGACCAAGAAGATGCCTTCATCTGATTGACCAAGAAGCTGCCTTCATCTGATTGAGCAAGATGATGCCTTTGTCTGATTGACCAAGATAATGCCTTTGTCTGATTGACAATGATGATGCCTTCATCTGATTGACATGAAGATGACTTCATCTGAATGACCAAGAATATGCCTTCATCTGATTGACCAAGATAATGCCTTCATCTGATTGACCAAGAAGATGCCTTTGTCTGATTGACCAAGAAGATGCCTTTATCTGATTGACCAAGATGATGCCTTCATCTGATTGACCAAAAAGATGCCTTTGTCTGATTGACCAAGAAGCTCATCTGATTGACCAAGATGATGCCATTAAAATCAATGACATATCAGAGTTAGATTCTCTTTTGGAACATTTTATTGCCTAATCTTTAGGAGAATTAGAAGGTATATTAACTGTTTACTTCTGTCTGTAATCTGCATACTTGAAATGCAAACAGTACATAAACCACTGACAGACCTTTTAAAAGTCAAAAGACAATCAAGTATATATTGTGTCTTTATAATGTATTATATTGTAGGTTGTTTATCATGAGTCATATCAACATGTGGCAGAGGTGTATCATTTCACACCTTGTAATCCAACACACCATTGTATCTGAGGTACAGCACCTCTTAAAGCTTAGTGTACAAAATATTTTAGAAGGTAGAGTGTTTTGGAAACTAAATCTGTGATTATAAGTGGTGTAATAAGTGTCAATTAATGTAACATGTCAATCATCTTGCAATATGTGTCAATCATTCAGTAATAAGTGTAAATCATTACAGAAAGAATTTCTTTTTGTTTCAATTGTTGGTTATGTCCATCTGTTTATAAGCAGCTATAACAAAACTTGTCAAATTTTGGGAGTTTACATTAGTGTCATTTTAAGTCCAGCTACACACAGTGGGTATTATGTTAGTGTAAACCCAGTCACATTAGTATTATTTTCATTTAGGTCCAACTACATAAAGTAGCAAGTGTTTTAGTGCAAACCCAGTGTCAATATAGCCATTAATTCAAAAGTAGCTTCAATACCAAGAGTCTTAAAATGTCTACCACTGATTTTTGTTTAAGACCAACTAGACATCATCAGACATCGTTTAGTGGAAGTGTAAAAGGCTACATTTTTATTCAGGTCCAACCAGACATCATTAGAAATTCTTTTGTAGAAGCTCACATTGATAATAGCATGGGGCAGTAACACTGACCGTATGTACAACTGGCCACCATAACAGTCACAATTAATGCCCAAGAAGGGTCTGATTCGGCATCATAAAAATTCCAACGAATGTCCAAGGAAGGTCCGACTCCAATAAATGTCCAAGGAAGAACTGACTCCAATGAATGTCCAAGGAAGGATGAATAGGCATCATAAGAACTCCAACAAATATCCAAGGAAGGATCAAATAGGTATCATAAGAACTCCAATGAATGTCCAAGGAAGGACCGACTAGGTATCATAAGACCTCCAACGAATGTCTAAGGAAGGACCGACTAGGTATCATAAGAACTCCAATGAATGTCCAAGGAAGGATCGACTAGGTATCATAAGAACTCCAATGAATGTCCAAGGTAGGACCGACTAGGTATCATAAGAACTCCAACGAATATCCAAGGAAGGATCGACTAGGTATCATAAGAACTCCAATGAATGTCCAAGGTAGGACCGACTAGGTATCATAAGAAAACTCTAATGAATGTCCAAGGAAGGACCGACTAGGTATCATAAGAACTCCAATGAATGTCCAAGGAAGGTCCGACTAGGTATCATAAGAACTCCAACGAATGTCCGACTAGGCATCATAAGAACTCCAATGAATGTCCAAGGAAGGTCCGACTAGGTATCATAAGAACTCCAACGAATGTCTAAGGAAGGACCGACTAGGTATCATAAGAACTCCAATGAATGTCCAAGGAAGGTCCGACTAGGTATCATAAGAACTCCAACGAATGTCCAAGGAAGGACCGACTAGGTATCATAAGAACTCCAATGAATGTCCAAGGAAGGTCCGACTAGGTATCATAAGAACTCCAACGAATGTCCGACTAGGCATCATAAGAACTCCAATGAATGTCCAAGGAAGGTCCGATTAGGTATCATAAGAACTCCAACGAATGTCCAAGGAAGGACAGACTAGGTATCATAAGAACTCCAATGAATGTCCAACTAGGTATCATAAGAACTCCAAGGAATGTCCAACTAGGCATTATAAAAATTCCAATGAATGTCCAAGGAAGGACCGACTCCAATAAATGTCCAAGGAAGGACCAACTAGGTATCATAAGAACTCCAATGAATGTCCGACTAGGCATCATAAAAACTCCAATAAATGTCCAAAGAAGGACCAACTAGGTATCATAAGAACTCCAATGAATGTCCGACTAGGCATCATAAAAACTCCAATGAATGTCCAAGGAAGGATGAATAGGCATTATAAGAACTCCAATGAATGTTCAAGGAAGGACCGACTAGGCATCGTAAGAATTCCAACGAATGTCCAAGAAAGATCCAACTAGGCATCACAAGAACCCTTGTGAATATTTCAGAAAAAAACAAAAAATATAAATAACCTGATTTTCAATATGGCCACCATGGCAGATAATACTGAATGAGAGAATGGTATCATTTTCATTTAAGACCAATAACCATTCATCCAAGAGTAGATCTTAGATTTTCAAGATAGCCATCATGGCAGACAGACTGAATGACAGATGAAGATTTTCAAAATGGCCAATTATAGCTGTCATTTGTCCAAGAGGCACTATTTTTATTTTGGACCAGCTAGGCATTATCAAAACCCCATGTCAATATGACCATCCATTCAGGAGGAGTAGAGATGATAAGATTTTACAAATGACAATAGTGGATGTCAGATCCGAATCATTTCATTTTGGAGCAACCAGATATTATAAGAAGCCATTCAGTGAAACTCCTTATTAATTTATCTGCTGAATAATAAGTAAAGTTTTAATAAATCTATATAATGTTATTAAAAAAAAAACAATGAGAGAAAGTAGATATAGGACAAAATGATACTGTATACAGGTTACTTTGATATTCAGCAGCCATAAATAATTATTAGTTACTTAACTTTTTGTTCATTAATAGAGAATTCATTTAAGATAGATGTCACAGGCACGGGCACATGCTATTGAAAACTTGTTGAAAACACATACTTGCATTCAATTAATAAAAGTTGGCATGATTCGAAATCCCTCTCGCCAATTCCATGCTAATTATCAGATCACAACTACATGTTCAGCATAAAGATGACATTCCAAATGTGTTGCACAATGAAGTACTATACTCATCATTTAATAACCACTTTTATCAAAAGTTATTCTGCTTATTGGCACCTTGTCTGCTTTGTATAATTAAATAGCTACACTTCCATTATTTCATGCAGTGAAATATATTACATTGACTTCTGATTGGTGGTTATCATTTGTTCCAGTCCGGTGTAAACAATAACCACCAATCAGAACTTAATGTAGCTTATTCCATATAAGACACTGGTGGTTATTAAATGATTTGTAAAGCACCAAAATCATACATAGGAAGCAAACTTGTATTCTCTTTTCATGTTGAGATATTTTGTCAGTGACTGAACATGCAAAAGTGAAAAATCAAAAATGGCACAGGATCGTCAAGGGGTTAGATTTTAAACTGCATGAGTTTGTCATGTTGCATAGTTTTCATTTCTTTTTAACAGAAGGGGAGTGGGTGTTGTCGATAAATTTCCTTCTCAACTAACAAAATCAAGACTGTAGCCATAACAGTTGCTCTGCATCTGCGATAAGTAAACTGTGATAGATAATTGTTGGTATTCATTGTTACTCTTACACCCAGAATTGTTCTAGATGTGATCTTCCTTGTGCAAGGAGACTACACTATTTCTTCCATGCTGAAGACAGCCCCCCCCCATGTCTTCCAAGTTTAAGTGATCACATGGTAATAAGTAAATATGTTTATAAAGAACTTGTGAAGTGCAAACAGCTAGTGGTGGCCAGGATCAGCCATGCATCTGTTCAGATCAAAATGATCTAAAAGGAAGAATTAAAACCACTGGCAACTAACAGGTAGTCTCATTAAACGTATTTAATCATTTTGCCATGGATGAAAATAGCAAATGAATAGATGCCATGCCTATGTCTGACTGCAATCTGCATATTGGAAATACAACCCATATGTCAACAAACACAAATGGGCACCACCTATGACAGACAAACCTTCTAGCAATGGAAAGACTATCAAGTTGATATGTGTATCAATAACGTGTCATATCTTAAGCTGTGTATTGTCATTCATATTAATACATGCCAAAGGTGTATTGTTTCACCACTATTAGTGACATCTTAAAATTTAAAGTCATAAAATTGCTGTTATTTAAGAAAAATTTTCTAAATCTTCATTGTCATAAAAAATTAAAGGAGATGTACCAAATGTAATCACTTAGAAATGGAGTCAAACTGCAACCAACAACGATCCTGATCTGCCATAGCATAATGCACCTACAGGTTCCACTGATTACCCCTAACAAAATGCACAAGCCCAGATTTGCAAGTGCTTTATGCGATGGCAGATCTGGGTCTGTGCAGTTTTCAGCTGGACAAGACTTATAACTGAGAATATAAGGTACTGATCCATTTAGGCGATACAACAAGAGTCTGACATTTTGTCCATATAAAAAAAAACATTTTGATTTTTGTATAGATGAAATATCAAACTCCTGTGTTGCCTTGATGGCATATTTCTTTTACAATATCCACATGATATCTGTGTCAAATGTACAAGCCTCTTAATACACAGTGGATTTAGTCATGCATCATCACAAATTGAGTACATGAAGAAATCCCTGCTTCAGCCATGAAAAGAACTACTTTATCCTTGCCTGAGGTAACGAAACAGTGGTCAGCTGTGGATGTATATATGAAAACTCATCTTCAGAAGCATATGTACATAGCAGGTTTTGCATTAGAAAAATATTAAAATGTATGTGAATGGAAATGCTAATAACAACATGAAAATCTATTTTTAAAAATGGAAAATTTAAAAACCAAGAAAATAAAAGAGATATATATTTTCAAATATATAAACGAAGGATAACTAACTGAGATGGAAAATGCCCCATTTATAGTATTATTCTGACCCAAGATGCTCTTGTAATGTGTAGGTAAAACATTTCTTCCCTACTGACCTCAGTCTTGCATTTGTCCTTATTAATTAACCCAGGCAGCTGACACACTTTAAATTCGTACTTGATGACCTGTCCTTTCTTGTCTTTTACATCAGCTTTGACCTCAAGAGTACTAGAAAAAACAAAAAATATAAATACCTTAAAACTATTTTCGTGATGTAAATGTTTTTTTATAACATGAAGCTATCTGACTGTTAGGGAAGAAACTGAAGAAGAGCAGGGACATATCCAGGTCTTTCATAGAGTTAGGTAAGTAGGGGCATATCCAAGTCTATCATGGAGTTAGGTAAGCAGGGACATATC
Organism: Potamilus streckersoni; assembly: GCA_016746295.1. NCBI lineage: Eukaryota > Metazoa > Mollusca > Bivalvia > Unionida > Unionidae > Potamilus > Potamilus streckersoni. Next base: position 309,574 of record JAEAOA010001812.1, read on the forward strand.
CAGGTCTTTCATTGAGATAGGTAAGCAGTGGCATATCCAGGTCCCTAATAGAGATAGGTAAGCAGGGGCATATCCAGGTCTTTCATGGAGATAGGTAACCATGGGCATATCCAGGTCCCTCATGGAGATAGGTAAGCAGGGGCATATCCAGGTCTTTCATAGAGTTAGGTAAGTAGGGGCATATCCAAGTCTATCATGGAGCTAGGTAAGCAGGGACATATCCAGGTCTTTCATAGAGATAGGCAAGCTGTACCATATCCAGGTCCCTAATAGAGATAGGTAAGCAGGGGCATATCCAGGTCCCTCATGGAGATAGGTAAGCTGGGGCATATCTAGGTCTATCATTGAAATAAGTAAGCATGGGCATATTCAGGTCCCTCATGTAGATGGGTAAGCAGGGGCGTATCCAGGTCCCTCATAGAGATAGGTAAGCTGGGGCATATCTAGGTCTATCATTGAAATAAGTAAGCATGGGCATATCCAGGTCCCTCATGGAGCTAGGTAAATAGGGGCATATCCAGGTCTTTCATGGAGCTAGATAAGGAGGGACATATCCAGGTCTTTCATGGAGCTAGGTAAGGAGCGACATATCCAGGTCCCTCATGGAGCTAGGTAAGTAGGGGTATATCCAGGTCTTTCATGGAGCTAGGTAAGGAGGGGCATATCCAGGTCCCTCATGGAGCTAGGTAAGTAGGGACATATCCAGGTCTTTCATGGTGCTAGGTAAGTAGGGGCATATCCAGGTCTTTCATGGAGATAGGTAACCATGGGCATATCCAATGGTTCAATTTCTAAGTAGGAGTGGTTTTAAATTGAGTAACTTTCTCAGTATTTGTAAAAGTGGATAATTTGTTACCCTTGTTTTTCTACTACTATGAGAGAGTGTACTTTTGACTGATCTCTCTCCAAACTGCTCCACAACCGATTAGTGATGATTTTAAGTAAAATATCCTATCATTCATTGATGATTTTTCACAAAGAATATTTGTATAAGTACTGTCATGCAGTCCTGTTAAGTTTATTGGTGCATTAAATACAAGTATGTTATTTAATCAAGTTGAATATGACAAGTTCTACTCAAAATCAAGAATTGTTACAGTGTTCTCTTGATCACCAGTATGAAAACTAAGGTAACTGAGGATGCCGTATTATCACACCTGATCTGTTAGATTGGCATGAGTAAATTCAATCAGTAGATCATCAAAAAAAGATAAAGAGATGAAATAAAATGAATTTAAATTAAATTAGGTTTTTCAAAAATATTAGCTGAAACTTTTAACATCTTTGGCCGAATTTACATAAGTCTTTCTTTCAATTATTATAACTGTACTCACAGTTGAGTCATATGACAAAGCAACAAAAACTTTCAAGAGAGTGAATGATTTAAAACTGATCAAAGATATGAGTCATATGAAAATATTCTGTATATATCACCAAGAAAGGACATTTTAACTAACTGTAATGCAAAAGCCATGAAAAGTACTGATAATAGTCTAAAATGTAACACTGACATATTTATCTACACCATTTCCATCATTTAATGAACAGGTGCTGTCAGACCCAAACTATCCAATCAGTATCAGTACAGGTTTAGGGGCTGTCAGACCCAAACTATCCAATCAGTATCAGTACAGGTTTAGGGGCTGTCAGACCTAAACTATCCATCAGTATCTGTACAGGTTTAGGGGCTGTCAGGCCTAAACTATCCATCAGTATCAGTAAATGTACATGTACATGTTTAGGGGCTGTCAGACCCAAACTATCCATCAGTATCAGTACAGGTTATGGGGCTGTCAGACCTAAACTACCCATTAGTATCAGTACAGATTTAGGGGCTGTGAGACCCTAACTATCCATCAGTACCGGTTTAGGGGCTGATGGCAGGTTGACCATCCCTGTTTCTCACTGCTGACTCTAGCACTTTTTCCCCCATCTTCAAAAAAACAAAATTCAAAAAAATCATATTAACTATACATATTTTAAAAAAATGACTTACCTATCCTAATCTTGAAACCAATGCAATAGGAAATGTGCATATTTTTGTTTTGCCGAAGCCTAAAGTAGGAAAATGTAAAATACTGGTCACGGTAACATTCCTTTTTTGCAAGAGAGTATTCCTATTAAAGATGTATACAATCATATAGTTTGAAGATTCCACCATGAACTGAGCTTGAGAAATAAATTGAAAACAAAACTGAGCCCAAATCAGTGAATGAAATAAAGGTCAGTGACCTACTTTTCTGATGAAAGGGTAGTGATCATAAAGGTGCAACTCATCACAAAGTTAAATTATTCTGGATATAACACTATGTATACAAACCAAAGTATTCAAAATTTCAGCTAAAACACTCAACTAAAGTCAATAAAATGTGAAATTTAGAGTACAGTGACCTTTTTTCGGAAAGGAGGTGGTATGAAAAAAAATGTATGCAACCATCAAGTTAGATGATCTTAGCATAAGCAGAGCATGAGAAATAAACTTAATACAAAAAATGTAACTAAATCCAGTGAAGCTTGAAATATAGGTCACAATCAGCTATTTCTGTGATAATGATGTACTCATCAAGATACATGCCCAAACAAAATGTCATTATTCCTGGTATAACAGTATGCATACAGTTTTTAAATTAACTAGAGATAAATAAATGCAAGAAACCGACCATGAATGTACAACTAATGTATACATAGAAAGTTTGCCTCCTTACTAGGCAGTGTTTCCCTTTACTTTCATTTGTGCATTGGAGAACCCTAAATTTTTAACTTGGACATCCACACCAAAGTTTCTTTTATACTGAATCTGATTTTTAGTTATGACTAAAAGAGCATTTCTTATTCTTAATCTTGCATCCCTAGGGAAAAAACTGCTAAGGGTCAAACAACTTTCCTACATTTCACAGTTGTGGGCTAAAATGGTACAAAAACATCTGTATTACCACCAATGTGTAATCTGCACTAAAACAGTTCCAATAATCAATTTTTCCAACCTTTTTAAATCTTAATGTGTACAAAATAGTTTAGACATTCTTCTAGCTAATTTATCAGAGATTATAGTTTCATACTTATTGTTGACTTTTAGACATATTGAAGGTCTATAGACTTACTGTCAATTTGCTTCTTTGCTTTGAAAAGGCTATTACCTTTATAATACAGAGGGTGTGTATGTATATATATATATATATATATATATATATATATATATATATATATATATATATATATATATATATATATATATATGCTGTTAAAATTTAATTTTACAGACATCAACTGACTGCTCTGGTGGTCTAAGCACTTAAAGTACCCGCCTTGGATGTGAAAGGTCAAGAGGTTTGTTCCACAACTGAGTCATACCAAAAACTTTTAAAAATGGTACTAGCAGCTGCCCTGCTTGGCCCTCAGCATTAAGAGGTTAGTTTTATGACTGGTCAGCCTGGTGTGAGGATAATGTGACTGGGTGGAACGTGTTGCTATATGTCTGTGGCATGATGAAACATTGCCAAGCATCACTATAAACTGCCACATTGCCAGACATCACTATAAACTGCCACATTGCCAGACATCATTATAAACTGCCACATTGCCAGACATCATTATAAACTGCCACATTGCAGATATAGCAATATGAAAGGAAAATTGTTAAAGCTATGTTAAAAGTCCAAATATCACACACACACACAAACATACACTTAACAGCAGAAAAAAAAACATTTTAAGTTTTTTAAACATAGGCACAATCAGAGAGCCAAAATTATGCAAAGGACAAAGAAATACTATTATCCACTATCTAAACTACACCTATACTGTACAAAAATGGTTACCATGTCATAATACTGAACAAAATGGTTACAATGTCATAATACTGTACAAAATGATTACATTGTCTTAATACTGTACACAATGGTCAACAATGTCACAATACCGTTAAAATTTATTTTATATAGCTGAATCACTGTACACAATGGTTACAATGTCACAAAAATGTACAAAAATAAGTACAATGTCATAATATTGTTCAAAATGGTTACAATGTTGCAGTTCTGTACACAATGGTTACAATGTCACAAAAAATGTACAAAAATAAGTACAATGTCATAATATTGTTCAAAATGGTTACAATGTTGCAGTTCTGTACACAATGGTTACAATGTCACAAAAAATGTACAAAAATAAGTACAATGTCATAATATTGTTCAAAATGGTTACAATGTTGCAGTTCTGTACACAATGGTTACAATGTCACAATACTGTACAAAAAAAGTTATTAAGAAAACAAACTTATTGCTCAAAATAAGTAACTGATGTGTGTGTGTTAGAGCTATTTATTTTTGTCATTTTAAAGTTTCATTCTTCAACTATTCAAGCTTAACAACCTGACTTAACAAGCAAATTACAGACTGTCAACTATATGAAGATAAAGAAAAGACTAAGCAAAGAAAAACAACAGGGTGAAGATTTTGTAGAGTTTAGTACCATTTTCCAGCAATAGATAGGCTATACATGGCAACCAGTATAAATGGTGGAGGAAGAACCCAGGATAATCATGGAAAAAAAAACAACAACCCACGAGAAGCTACTGGCAAGCTTGCTCACATACCAACATTGGCCGAACCTAAGAATCGTACGCATGCAGACAGGTGTGATGGCAGTGATCCACAATAGCGAGTACTTTAGACCACTTGGCCACTTGGGTCCACACAGGGTGAAGAAGATAAATAATTGTGCTTTAATATACATCATCAGGATTTTGTTTCAAACTTTTATTTTTCATTTCCACCTATATATCAGGGATAGGAAATTCCAATGAAGATAGCTTGATATTAACAAAAAATTAAAGTTAGACAACAGAATGACCCAAAGTCAAAGCCAGTCAGACAACCAGTATTTGATGGCAACAAAAAAAATAAAATGATGTTTTCCATGATGCCATATCAATGTTATGGACTCTAAAAAACAAATCACTGATGACAAGTGTATATACCATTTTGATTTTCTGCTTCATATAATTCAAGAACTGATGATAACATTTGACTCATTTAGTAATTAAATTGAAAATTTCTTGAAGATTCTTTTTGGGGACAACCAAATGTACATTTATTTGTTAGGCAATTTATTTATTTGTCCAATGAGTAACCAAGCTTTTGAATTTTTGTTTTTAAACCCTGCCAATGCATCTGCCTTTGCTATCCTGGTTTGCTGCTCTGATGCAACAATTCTTGTTTCACCAGTGGCAGAGTAAATGTCATACACCTGCCAATGTCCTATATCACCTGTCTCCAAACTGGACATCCACATGCACCTACCAATATCCTATATTACCTGTCCCCAAACTGGACATCCACATGCACCTGCCAATATCCTATATCACCTGTCTCCAAAATGGACATCCACATGCACCTGCCAATATCCTATATTACCTGTCCCCAAACTGGACATCCACATGCACCTGCCAATATCCTATATCACCTGTCTCCAAACTGGACATCCACATGCACCTGCCAATATCCTATATTACCTGTCTCCAAACTGGACATCCACAACTGTTCCCTTTTTTGGATGGGCTGATCCCAAAAATCTTTTCTCCACTTCCAAACCAGGAATTATCAAAACAACACGCACTGTATCGACGTCAATCTCCTCGCTTGTAACTGTAAAATTAGAGAAAAGCCATGTCACAAACTCCAAAGAACACTTTGTCCTTCGTTTATTAACAATAGGTTTCCATATTCTTTGTTTAAAGATAAAGTATCCTGAATTTCATTTCCTGGGCTTACAAAGAAAAAAAAAACAACATGTAAAAGTAGACTTACTTTATAATAGGCACTGTTGTAATGTCTTTTCATTACCAAATGCAGATAATTTGAAATGACTGCAGATCTTTAAAACAAACATGGGAGTTCAGGTCATAAATGCACACAAAATGTGAGTTTGATGTGGGACTTTTGTGATAATCCCAATGACATGCCTGTTATTGATCTTGTGACACTCATGATTTCTCAAAATTGTGACTCTATCAATATCAAATATCTCCATGGGCAAAAATAGGCCAGATAAATGAAGTGTCAGACATTGTTATGGGTTTGATACCATTTTCAGCACATGATACAGGGTGATCAGTATATCTGGTGGAAGAAGAAACATGGGAAGAAAGAATGACCCATGGGAAGCTACTGGCAAGCCTTCTCATACAGCCAGGCTGGACGAACTTGAGACTCATGAAAACATAGGAGAGATGTCCGCTCTTGTGGCCAAGTGGCTGGAGTATCCGCCTTGGATGCAGGAGGTCGCAGGTTCAAAACCCAGCTGAGTCATACCAAAGACTTTTAAAATAATAGTCCTAATAGCTTCCTCACTAGGCTCTCAGCAATGAAAAGTTAATGTTCGGCCTTGTGTCAAGTAAATGTGATTGAGTAGGACATCATGCTACATGTCTACGGCATGATGCCCCAGTGAAGACATCATTATAAACTGTCACACTGCAGACATCATAGCGACATGACTGAAAATATTTTAAAGCTATGTTAAAAATTAACATCACATACACTCAAATATTTGATATTGTTTAAATGAGAAAGACGAGACTTCCATGTGGGTACAAGTCACACAAACATACACCCACAGATAATGCAGCTTTTATGCTTTCAATATACATAATTATACAAACATACATAGATAATACAATCTTTGTTTTACACTCACACATGAAGTACAAACAACTGATGAAGTAAATAAGAACAGCACATATACAGACCCGGCTGGTAGTGTGCATGAAATGTGCGCGATGCACACATGCACCACTATGTGTCAACCCTTCTGAAAGGTGCCAAGCAATGGTTTGGAAAGGTGCTAAGCATTCATTGCACACACAAGAAAAACATCATGCACCCAGCCTGCACATATACACATGAAAATTAATCAGTTGAAAAATATTGGACAATTTAACTGCAAATTTTGACTCCTTAAATTTAAAACCTTTTAGAATTTTGGTTTAGACTTTTAAAATCAGACCTGTGGGTCACTCACTCCCCATCGTAAACTTTGTTTGAGAGACCTGGATTGTAATATCCTAGTATAGTCTATGTGTTCTTCAAGCAGCTACATCAAATGCAAGAGTTATCTCACCCTACTCATCCAAACTGTGTGTTGACCTACTTTTTCTACATTTGTAAACTAGCTAAATGCTAACTTTCCTGCCATCTCTATTGGTCCCATTTTTTCTTCTACTCAATGGGAGAGCCACAAATAGTTCCATGCTATCATCTGGAGATATTTATTTTATTTTGCAAGAGATTTCAGTTTTAAGGTAAATGTCAACACTGTTTTTATTGTCATTTATTCTGGCCACATCAGATAAGCCCAAAGGAAACTATACTTTATCAAGAATTTGAACAGAAACTAGTTCTGTACTTTGGTTACATTATGATAATTATAAACAGGATATGCATGTATTGACACTTTTCCCACCATTACAAAAAATGCTGCTTGTTATGTATTGAAGTATTCCATAGGTCAGAGGTCACATGAGGTAAAACATCCTCCATTTAGAAGAAATTTAGAAAATGACATTGCCGAAATAACAGAATTTCATAAACATCAACTGTATTCTTGGACTTTTTGTGTATGCTAAACTTTTATTTGAATTGCCACCCCATTAAACATAATTTTCTTAAAAATCCCAAATGACCTTTGACCTTATACAATGGGATGTCACTCGTATCCATGATTAGAGAGAAAACAGATTTGCATATCGACTCCTTTCAATATAAGGTTACACAGATGATGTTACTCACCTGTAACATCAATAATTATTATAGATTAAATACATAACCAAAATTGAAAAATCTCAGGCATAATTATTGGGGTTAAAATATTTAAGAAAGACCTGTACACTTGTCAGGATCCCATGGATAATAATCAACATGATTATCAGAGGACATATTGCAATAAAGTCATAGACATAATCACAGTAAATCTCAAGTTGTGAACTCAGCATAATTTAATTTCTCTGTTTTCCATATCTGTATATGAAACCTCAACTTACTTAGTCACTCGGAACTAAGACACTGTATTCATCACTGGTATCACTGTGTGACTAAGACACCGTATTCATCACTGGTACCATTGTGTGACAACACCCTATTAAATACTTGCATCATTGTGTGACAACACTGTATTCATCACTGGCATCACCGTGTGACTATGACACCATATTCATCACTGGCATCATTGTGTGACTAAGACACCCTATTCATCACTCTATGAAATCTGACTATAACAATTTACAGGAAATTATTTTCATGCAGATGTTTTTCATTCAGATAAACAATCTAGTGTTTATGTTTCTTCTTTGGAAATTTATTACCAATCTTTATAAGACTGGAGTTTTACATGTGGGTATTTTGGGCTGTTTTATTTCCAGAAGTAGAAGAGTATTTCCTAGTTGGACTCTCCTTCCTATCATGGTGAAGGATATACCATAATAGCTGAATGGTGTACATGTGCAATGTAAATGGAATGGTCTACCAGGTACATGCATGTGCAATGTAAATGGAATGGTGTACTAGGTACATGCATGTGCAATGTAAATGGAATCGTGTACCAGGGACATGTATGTGCAATGTAAATGGAATGGTGTACCAGGTACATGCATGTGCAATGTAAATGGAATGGTGTACCAGGTACATGCATGTGCAATGTAAATGGACTGGTGCACCAGGTACATACATGTGCAATGTAAATGGAATGGTATACCAGGTACATGCATGTGCAATGTAAATGGAATGGTGTACGAGGTACATGCATGTGCAATGTAAATGGAATGGTGTACCAGGTACATGCATGTGCAATGTAAATGGAATGGTGTACCAGGTACATGCATGTGCAATGTAAATGGACTGGTGCACCAGGTACATGCATGTGCAATGTAAATGGAATGGTATGCCAGGTACATGCATGTGCAATGTAAATGGAATGGTGTACCAGGTACATGCATGTGCAATGTAAATGGAATGGTGTACCAGGTACATGCATGTGCAATGTAAATGGACTGGTGCACCAGGTACATACATGTGCAATGTAAATGGAATGGTATACCAGGTACATGCATGTGCAATGTAAATGGAATGGTGTACGAGGTACATGCATGTGCAATGTAAATGGAATGGTGTACCAGGTACATGCATGTGCAATGTAAATGGAATGGTGTACCAGGTACATGCATGTGCAATGTAAATGGACTGGTGCACCAGGTACATGCATGTGCAATGTAAATGGAATGGTATGCCAGGTACATGCATGTGCAATGTAAATGGAATGGTGTACCAGGTACATGCATGTGCAATGTAAATGGAATGGTGTACCAGGTACATGCATGTGCAATGTAAATGGACTGGTGCACCAGGTACATGCATGTGCAATGTAAATGGAATGGTATACCAGGTACATGCATGTGCAATGTAAATGGAATGGTGTACCAGGTACATGCATGTGCAATGTAAATGGAATGGTGTACCAGGTACATGCATGTGCAATGTAAATGGAATGGTGTACCAGGTACATGCATGTGCAATGTAAATGGAATGGTATACCAGGTACATGCATGAGCAATGTAAATGGAATGGTGTGCCCAACAATACTGCACCTTTATACAAGGAAATCATTCTCACAACAGTAGAATTGGGTATCCATCTCTCACAAAATAGTTTTAAAAACAGCAATTTACACAACACACATTTACATTTATAGATGATGTCATGTCGTCTTTCCACTTCCAGTGCATACATAGTGAGAAGGGAGAGAAGATTGGCAAAGCTGCAATTCTAATGCAAAATGTATGCTATATAAGGAAACTAATAATAAAATGCTTTGCATAGATTTATTTTATTAGTGGTCTTTTGGTATAAGCTCAAACTAGATTTGTGCAACTTTTCATAATTAAAGTTAGCAGCTAAAATTAGGGCCAACACTTCAAGGAGTGCTGCTTCATCAACTTCCATAAATATTAACTTTGAAACTTTTTTCCTGTAGGATTTAAAATGTCAAAAAACTGAAATTAAGATTGTGTTTAATATAAGGAGGATAATTAAGGCACCCGAGTGGCCAAGTGGTCTAAAGCTTTAACTGTTATGGATCAATGCCATCTCACCTCTGCATGAGTTCGAGTCTCAGGTTTGGCCAATGTGGGTATATGAGAAAGCTTACCAGTATTTCTTTGTGGGTCGGTGGTTCTTTCAGAGTTTTCCAGGTTCTTCCTCCACCATTTTGACATGTATTGCCTATCTTGTGCTGAAAAACGGCTAAACCCTACAACATTAACAACAACAAAGAGGACAATAACTGCATTGAAAGAAGGTTTAGATGTATATAGGGGTTTCCCCATCTGAGAATAAAGCATTACTACAAGTAATATGGTCAAATAACACCTTAATGTGTAAGACTGTGTCATCCAATATCTTCACAACACTGGGCCATGTGAACTAAAACTATACAGTTCATGCACCATATATGATTATATTATAGAAATCACACAAACATTAGAGACCTGACTTTTTGTATGTGGGGCACACAAAAAAATTGACCCTTCAGCCACATCTTGCCAACAGGCTTTTACATTAATTTCTGTGTGTGTGTATGTGTGTGTTTGTGTGTGTGTGAGATCTTGATTCGTAACTAAGCTTTAACAATTTTTTTCAGTCATATCACTATGATGTCTGCAGTGTGGCAGTTTATAATGATGTATAGCATTGGGGCATCATGCCGCAGACATGTAGCATCATGTCCTACCGAGTCACATTATCCTGATACTGGACCTCTTAATGGTGAGTGCCTAGCGAGGCAGCTGTTCAGAATATTCTTATGTCTATGATATGACTCAGGAAGGATTTGAACCTGTGACCTACCACATCTTTGGCGAAAGTTCTAACCACTAGACCACCAGAGCAGCTTAATATCTGTGGTAACAGATGGTTTTTTACTGTTGTTGCTGACAGGATCAAATAGATTTTATGCATAGTAATATACTCTCCAAAGAGAAAGTTGATCTGATATTCAAAATTTAGAAAAGACAAAGCACGTCATTTGTTGAGAAAAATGACTGCAAGGTGTCATTGAATGTGTTCCCAAGTAGAAATCTGTGTTGTAATGTTATCTCTCTCTCTCTCTCTATTGTAGTAAAATATATACAACAATCATGACATCAAATAAATATTAACTGTTGCCTTTCCTTTTACCCAAGAATCAGAAAATTAATTCATAGTTACATGCCAAGTGTTTAAATTTTAAATACTGTCCTTTTCATCTTTAACACATTTTTGTTCACTGTATGCCATTTGTGGATAATGCTATAAGAGCAACAGCTTGAATCATTCAGGCATTCTCTATGAAAAATAGGGCCAATTTAAAGTGTCTGAAGTACTCCTTGAAAGTCAGACTGGTTTCCAATTTACTCCACTGAATCTAATATAAAATTCAATCCAGATCAAATAGATTTGACTGCAATGACCAAAGGGATTTTACAAAGTAAGATGGCGAATTGACTGTGATTACAAGATATTAAAACAAGTGGACAGTCAGAGAGCTGACTGGTAAGTACTGCACGTTTCTTTTGATGATGCTATACTGTCTGCCAAAACTAGTGGTTATTGATTTCAGCCAAGTCTCAAAATTACTTGGAATGTTTCTGGAATAATTTCATGACCCTAAGGAACAACATTTTAACCTTTAACCTTTGAAATCTGACTCTTGAAAATTTAAGCCCAAGGGTCAATGACCCTTTCGTTTCAATTACTAAAGGAAACAGTGGTTCTATATCACTTATAGCTCTGTTTCCACAACACTGTTGCATGTATGGTCATGCATTAACATTATCACTTAATGTTAACACCCATAAGAATCATAAGTTACATTTCTTGCTAAATTGTTTATGCCATGTGTTTGGATTACATACTATACTCAGCAGGGAATCATTCAACAGAATTTTCTGTCAGTTAATTCTTAGCATGGATTTTGAATCTTGCATCCACTTATAAGCATGAAAGAAGAGAAAAATACTTCATTTGGTTTGGATTGATGTTTTTGTACAATATTCACTCATGTAATCTTTTGCAAAGTACCCATTTTCTTATTGGTCACTTTTATTGATTGACAAGGTGTCAAGGCAAGATTATACCCAAATAAACCAAGTCCTCTACTGAAAGTAGAATTGCATATTTCTAATTCTTGAAAGTCAAAAATCCTTCTTTACAAATACATGTCATCAAACATAAACACCGACTATTAATGAAACTATTAAGGCTCAAAATGAGTGTTAAATATCAAGAAAATGTACAAGGTTGGCAAAAGGGTATTTGTTTGTCTGCAATCAACCAATGTTATATACTAGTTCTCATTCTCTTCCCAAATTAAGATTGGAAGTAATAAACATGCATTGCTGAAATCCTTTTAGATTTGAGAAATTATGTATGACCAAGTTTTAAAATATTTAATACAATTTTTATTTTTAACTACTTCTCCCTCCCCTCATTTCTGTTGCAGAAACCAAGCTAAGTAACACATAGGAAATAGTTCATATATTTTCTCTTATTTTTACTATAATATCCTGGATGCATCTCCATTGAAAAAAAAAACAACCTTGGCCACTCCTTTGAACACGCAAGACTCATTAAGTTAAGAAGGGGGAAAACAACAGTTAAAAATCGGACGAATGGCAACAGGGGTTCGTTACAAAGAAAATTCTCTGTCGTTAGGTTGGCTCAACATTTTCTTTTTTTATGAATCCCTGTGAACCTGCCTACCGTAAATGTTGAACAAGGGACTGGAGTTTATATACCAAATTTAGTTTAAAAATGTATAGTTAATTGATATACGTTATTTCTACAATATGTTTATATTATCCTTTGTTTTATCGGCTTGCTGATTAGTTCTAGAAATCAGTCTACACTTCTTCCATGAGGAAAAAGTCTGACTACCTGCATGCGGACCGCGAATGTCTTCCGCCATTTTGAAATAGTGCCGAGCGAGTTATCTCTCTTTTACTGCAGTAGGTTCTGTTATTTGGGCAGAATATACCAATAATCCACAGTGCAAGTATTCTATTTCGTTTTGTTTTTCTTTGACCATGAGCAAGTAAAGAGGAGAAACATATGTTGGGTTCACTAATTTTCTTTTTTTCCATCTAATTCTCTCAATATCTTATAAATATTTTGTACCTTGGAATAAAATGCAACGTTATTTATAAACCAAGAAGGATCAACATATGGCTAAGCATACAGTATCCTATATACAGATGGAGGAACAGAGATTACAAGAATTAGTGTAGAGGAACACAATGGGGTATATCGTTCATCACTGGAATTCGAATGGTAGATATTTTGTTGTTAAATTAAATACTGACTTTATATTACACTTCTTTGTAATATTAAGATAAGATAAGATAAGATAAGAATTCTTTATTTCAGACTGCATAGTCCATACATCTAAATTAAAATACTGATATAGAGTAAAACATTGTCAACATAAAAGAACATATATACTTATATATATATATATATATATATATATATATATATATATATATATATATATATATATATATATATATATATATATATCTACATACTCACACAAACATATACACATACACACATACATACATACATATATATATATATATATATATATATAGATATATATATACATATATATATAAATACATATATATATATATATATATATATATATATATATATATATATATATATATATATAAAGAATACAAATCATAACAACCCTCTCAAGCGTACTGGATCCACAAAGGGATCACGTTTGTCAGGGATTAATTAAAATAGATAGGATACCATTTATTCTGACCTATCACCCAGACAATCCCAAAGTAGGTAAAATCATCGCAAACCACTGGCCAACCGTGCAATCGTCAGACATACTAAACCTAATACTTCCGAACAAACCTGTAGTAGCTTACCGGAGACCAAAAAACCTAAAGGACATCCTAGTCAGGGCCAAGCTAACAACAATCGCTAGTCAAAACCAACCTAGTCAATCTGGACCCTGTGGCGATAAAAGATGCAAAACCTGTCAACATATGATAGAGACCAAGACATTCACTAGCACAGTGACTAAAGAAAAACTAAGCATACATGGTCCAAACAAAACGTGCAAAACAGAGAATGTGATTTATCTCATCACATGTAAGATCTGTGGCCTTCAGTACGTGAGTAGTGAATGGGGACGATTTGGCGACAATGGGAGTTATCATTAATAACCAGCGTGGGACGATATAGCGACAAGATTTTTGGCGACAAATGAAACTGCGTGGGTGACTTTAGCGACAAGGGGAATTTTGTATTAGCACACCCTGGGACTGTATAGCGACAAGAGAAATGGCCCCAGGTAACATGACATCACGGTACTGAACACTTGGTAACAGTGTAGCAAGGAGCTGACCTAGTTGTCCTAAATACGCGCAGCTAGCACTACGACTCTAGGGAGGGACCTATAAAATAGAGACATAGAAACCGACATGTATTATTATAAAACCTAGAGTTATATATAAAGCATTACATAGACTTGAAATATGTTGATGGTGTTCATAAATTTGCATATTTATAATGATGCTATAAATAGTTTTAATCAAGGAAAAGACTAACACCAAAATGGATGTGACTAAAAGTAACGCTAAAATGACGAAATTGTCCCAGAACTTAACCGAGACTAAACATGTCCCTGAACATAAATTTACATTGGTTTAGACTAAAATTAATACTAAAATTGCGACATTGTCCAATACTATAGTGGAAATTAAGAAAATCTGGAACATTAATATTCAAGTGACTGTGACTAAAAGTAACGCTAAACATACGAAATTGTTCCAGAATATGACGGAGACTGAACTTATCGCAGTAGATTAAGTTATATCAGGATTCCTGCAGGTCATGGAATCCTGGAAAAAAATTTGAAATTTAAAAAATAAATTTCAAGGGCCTTGAAAAGTTATGGAATTTGTCAAAACCTTGAAAAGTTTTGGAAAAGTCATGGAATTTGTGACAATGGAGTAAAAGATATTGATTACTTTAAATTTTATAGAGCACCGAGAACCGATTAAATAAAATGATAAAATTACAATCGATAAATGGTTTCAATTCATATAATAAGAGTAAGTTCTCCTAATGGAAGTATCACATGATTTCAGGTGTAGTTCACTAAATAAAAGAAAGCAGCTGGAAAGTAATGAATTTTGTTAATATTGCAAATAGGAACACATACAAAGACTACTAAGAATTGTTTCCTTTTTTCTTTTCAATACAAATTACATTGATCATTGGATTATGACATGAATTCCTACATAAAGTCAAAGTGTGCTAGCCCATGTAAATTTAAAAAGTACATATTAAATATATTTGTTGTTAATTTATTTCTTATTTTAAATTGAAAGATGTTATTCCTTATGTTCATTTACTTGACAATGCAAGATAGCGCGGTCCTTGAGTTTTATGAAATGGCCCTGGAAAAGGTTTGGAAAAGTCATGGAATTTATTTTTGTTAAGTCTGCAGGAACCCTGTTATATTTGCTTAGTCTAAAAGTAGAACTAAGATTACCAAAATCTCCCAAACCATAGTAGAGACTGAGAAAAACTCTGGAGGATTGTATTCAGATTGCCTTGACTTAAAATATTCCACTAAATTTCAGAAATAGCGGACTTGCATGGAAACTGGTAACTAGTCAGATGTATTGGTTGTTAGAAATAGTTAAAGACGAAGCGTAGCACTAAATTCTGAAATTGCACCTGGCTTTAGCGGAGACTGAAAATAATCCATAGATAATTTTTTAAAATGTTACCAAGACTTAAAGTAGTATTGAAATTATCTAAACTCATACCGACCTTCGTGGAAACTGAAAAATTGTAAATAAAAATTAAACTAAGCGATAATATTACATCTATGGTAATTAGCATTATGGGACCCTACTTTTTTAAATAGAGCGTCAAATTTTATAGCGTTAATATTAGCATTAACTGGCCCTACTTTGTACTATAGAGTCAAGATTTATAGCGTTAAATGGAACACCCTGGGACACTAACGGGAAGTTTGTATGGGAACAATAGGAATGGAACAGATAAGGTAACGTCTTATTAATGGACACATGCAACCGAAAAAAATGTTTTTGTGAGTTAAACACAAATTATACAACAACTAAAAATGCTTTTCAGGCAAGAAAGAATAAGTCTTTTCCAGACATTGGACTGACCCTCTAAAAGGTTTTTATCGCAAATGCATGCTATCCTCACCACCGAAACGAGTAGCATAAAACACAACATATACTATCGCATCAACGAAATGAGCAGCACAAAACACACCCTATACCATCTCATCAACGAAAGGAGCAGCATAAAACCCAAAATAGACCATCTCGTCAACGAAAGAGAAGCACAAAAAACACACCCAATACTATCTCCTCAACGAAAGAAGAAGCACAAAACCCAGAATATACCATCTCATCAACGAAAGAGAAGAAATCAACACACCCTATACTATCTCATCAACGAAAGAGAAGCATAAAACCCAAAATATACCATCTCATCAACGAAAGAGAAGCACAAAAACACACCCTATACCATCTCAACAACGAAAGAGAAGCTCAAAAACACACACTATACCATCTCATCAACGAAAGAAGAAGCATAAAACCCAAAATATACCATCTCATCAACGAAAGAGAAGAACAAAACACACCCTATACTATCTCATCAACGAAAGAGAAGCATAAAACCCAAAATAGACCATCTCATCAACGAAAGAGAAGCACAAAAACACACCCTATACCATCTCAACAAAGAAAGAGAAGCACACAAACACACCCTATACCATCTCATCAACGAAAGAAGAAGCATAAAACCCAAAATATACCATCTCATCAACGAAAGAGAAGAACAAAACACACCCTATACCATCTCATCAACGAAAGAAGAAGCACAAAACCCAAAAGAGACCATCTCATCAACGAAGGAAGAAGCCAAAACACACCCTATACTATCTCATCAACGAAAGAAGAAGCCAAAACACACCCTATACTATCTCATCAACGAAAGAAGAAGCACAAAACATACCCTATACCATCTCATCAACGAAAGAAGAAGCATAAAACCCAAAATATACCATCTCATCAACGAAAGAGAAGCACAAAAACACACCCAATACTATCTCCTCAACGAAAGAAGAAGCACAAAACACAGAATATACCATCTCATCAACGAAAGAGAAGAACACAACACACCCTATACTATCTCATCAACGAAAGAGAAGCATAAAACCCAAAATATACCATCTCATCAACGAAAGAGAAGAACAAAACACACCCTATACCATCTCATCAACGAAAGAAGAAGCACAAAACCCAAAAGAGACCATCTCATCAACGAAGGAAGAAGCCAAAACACACCCTATACTATCTCATCAACGAAAGAAGAAGCACAAAACATACCCTATACCATCTCATCAACGAAAGAAGAAGCATAAAACCCAAAATAGACCATCTCATCAACGAAAGAGAAGCACAAAAACACACCCAATACTATCTCCTCAACGAAAGAAGAAGCACAAAACACAGAATATACTATCTCATCAACGAAAGAAGAAGCACAAAACATACCCTATACCATCTCATCAACGAAAGAAGAAGCATAAAACCCAAAATATACCATCTCATCAACGAAAGAGAAGCACATAAACACACCCTATACCATCTCAACAACGAAAGAGAAGCACAAAAACAGACCCTATACCATCTCATCAACGAAGGAAGAAGCATAAAACCCAAAACATACCATCTCATCAACGAAAGAGAAGCATAAAACCCAAAATAGACCATCTCATCAACGAAAAGAGAAGCACAAAAAACACACCCTGTACCATCTCATCAACGAAAGAGAAGCATAAAACCAAAAAAATATATACTATTTCATCAACGAACGCGCATGCAAACACACACACACACACATCTTTATTGAAGTGAGTGTTTATAGTTACACTTCACTATATTCAGACAAATTAGCAAATTGGCAAATTGAATAGTATTTCTTTTCTAGAGATTTGGTTAGCCCTGAAAAGAGCTGTTTATATTGAACTCCAATGACACCTGGCTAACGCTGACATCTTCCAGGACGAGCACCTCACACACATCATCGGCTCCAGTCATTCTCCCAATTTATTGTTCAGACCTGCAGAGCAAACGGAGCTTGAGTTACTTCACTATCCCATTCCTCCGTTTGTGGAATAGTGAAGACCTGCTGTACCTCTTGTCTTCGGGGTCAGAGTCGAGATTGAATAACTGGTCTCATTTCCTGAGGTCTTGGTCTCTGCGGTGCAACTGCTGCTGCTGCTGCTGGAGGTGTCCTCACCTCAGGTAGCACCTCACACACACAAGTTTTATCATAGGGTGTAACAGGATCCTCGCTGGTTCTCTATCTCCTCTTCTTTCTTCTTTGTATCCTCCTCTTCCTTAAGTTTCACTTCTTCATAGTCAGTTCGTCCAGGAGACGTCTGGCATGTTTCAGATGCATTTGGAGTTCCGAAAGTTTTTGTAGTCTACTACTACTCAAAAGAAAATGTTGACGAGTCCACAATGGTAGCTAGACTGACGTATGCTCACGTTTATATCCTTGGAGGACGGACGTGATGGAAAACATCCCCTAACTTTTTATTATGATATGAAACACGCGGACTTAAAAGAAGTTCTCACGTTAACTTTTTTGACTTACCAACACAGTCAGATTTTTTTTTGTATGTTTTTGGACAAGACAGAGAGAAAAGGGTGGGTTTTGTTTGTTTTACTGATTCCCCTAAAATTGAAGTGTTTATAGTCACACTTCTAAAATTTTAAATTTTAAATTTTTTTTTGGCAAATGAAAGAAGTATATCTTTTCGAGAGTCTTGAATAGCCCTGAAAAGGGTTGATTGT
This sequence comes from Potamilus streckersoni, assembly GCA_016746295.1. Lineage (NCBI taxonomy): Eukaryota > Metazoa > Mollusca > Bivalvia > Unionida > Unionidae > Potamilus > Potamilus streckersoni. Next base: position 328,541 of record JAEAOA010001812.1, read on the forward strand.
TGTTGTTGTTGTTGTTTTTTTTTTTTTTTTTTTTTTTGACAAAGAGTAAAGGCAATCTTTGTTGAATTTTACTGTCTAAGATTGCAACCCCGTCTGGCAGCAGGTTTTCCTACACGATAAGGTCTGCTTCTGCGAAAAGAGAAAGTGAAGTCTTTGGTGTCTATTCGACAGTCCACAAATCCTTTGTCTGGTTCTTGTTGTTGATATTGTTGTTGCTGCTGTTGCTGTTGCTGCTCTTCTCTTTGCCTCTTCTGAGTTCTGTATTTCTCAGTCCATTCTTCTTTTTCTTTCTCAATTTCCTCTCTAAAGACATTCTCAATGAGATCTTGGGCTATAGAGAGCATTCTGACATTCTCTATCTCTTCAGGCTTCGGTATCAGGTTTAGCCTGACACGATGTAATTGAACGTAAGCTTCGTTTAGTTTAGCTAGTCTGGAAGGCATCTTCGTAGGATGACGAGTCAACAGTGAATGGTCAGACTGGAGACCCGTTCGCTTTATATGGTACAAGCGCGGACGGGATAGAAAACATCCCTACTGAGTTTTAGTTATTGAAACGTGAGGATAGCTCATGTCATGAGGAGGGATAGAGAGAAAGTCAAAGAGCATATATTCAAACTGTGGGTCTTTTTTTATAACTAAACAAACGACAGACACGTTTTTTTTCTTCAAAATACAACATTTTTTATTCAACTAACAATGAATAGAATTAACAAGGAACAAGGAACAAACAACATTTCAATTTAAAATACAAATTATTTTTGACAAGGTTGACAACGTTGTGAAATCATGTGAGATTTCCATTGATTCATATCATGAGGCCATTGATGTACACTACGTTTTCTAGCTAAAGACAAAAGATAACCATAACGGTCACAAAACCATCGATCTACTCTTTCATCATTTCTAGAAGAGTCACGATCAAAAAAAGTGACTAAATGTTCTAAAGAATGTCCCAGACTGCGATGATGAAGAAAATACACACAATATTGTCCACACACCATGGAATCGTTGCTTTGTAACTTCACATTATTGAATCGTGTCGTCTGGGCATTTCTTCTCATAAAGTCAATGATATCGTCTTCCAAAGGTGGTAATCCATACGAATCAAAGTACTCCACACAATTGACCTGAGGAAAGTACACGGCTACCCAGTGAGTTCCTGGAAGATGACTGTCGTCTGTGTTGATGACATAAGCTTGGTGGTCTTGAGTTTTGCGATGTGGGAGTTCATCTTTAGCACACACTACAGGATTCCAAGAAGCAGTATACGAACTATTATTCAAAAGGTAATAAAGTTCCCATGTATCCATATTTTCTGCTTGTTTTGTTTCTCTTGTTTGTTTTCTTCACAGGTGATGATAAGTCATCAATTCAATTCTGACTTTTTGCTTGAAAAGTTCTGACAAGTAACCGTTTCTTCGCCTGGTTTCCCAACTCTGGGCTAAGAGAGCTTCGATGTGATAGATTTCTCGAGTAGTCAGTGGAGGACAGGAATGATCACGCAAGCCTTTATACCACTCATGCAACACGGTTTCTTCTGCGATGAGACTCCAAGCTTCGTCCAGATACTCGTCCAATTTTTCTTCTTGACTCATCATGAGACATTTATCGTGTTGAATTTGACTGGGATGATTGTTTTGACATCCATAGCAATCTTTCTTGACCAATTCTGTAATTTTATCTGCCAAGTGTTTAGCAAAACAGGAGACTAAATGTTGTTCTTGTTCTGGCCATCTTGACTTCACGACCTCGTTTTCTTTGTCTTCGTCTTTGAAATTGGTTTTCTCGGTATCCTCCCATTCCATGGATTCTTCCACTTTCAAAGAAGGATAAGTGTCCTCCATAGTGTCTAATAGTCTAAAATAACTTCTCTCAAACTGTTGATTTCTATGGTATTATCGAATTCAGCATACAGGATGACGTTCGTTGTGTGGGGTAGAGGATCTGCAAACTGAAGTTCCACTCGCAGTTGACCGGATTTTATAGGGTGGAAATGTCCCTCGTCACTGCCTTGGTCTGGAGTGAAATCAAAGGCCCACAAAGTGTAACCTCCAGCATAATCGTCGTACGAAATGCCGTGACTGGTGTTGGTTCCTAGTTGACCGGTAGCTTCGTACAGGGACAAGTACGATCTCAAGTAATTCTTCTGGTCAAAGTTAGGTTCAAAGGGTCTGGTACACAGAGTCTTGCCATCGCGACTGACTTCAATTTTGGACACTTTGTAGTGGTTAAACTCAAAAGGATTTTCATTGTTGGCTCCGTTGAAGGCTGCATTGCTAACGATGCCAACGATTAAACGTTTGGGTAACTGGCCTTGGAATAGATGATCTTCGATCTTGGATCGGAGTCCAGTAGCAATAGTGAATGTTTTCACTTCTACACGCCGTATCGGATACTTGGCAGTGGTTCTGCTCAAGGTGTGACTGATGTCGTTTCCCGCTTTAGGTAACACTTCTACGCGACGCACGTAAAGTCTGGCTTCTTGAATTTTGGTTTTGTAGTGGACATTTTCTTCAGCCATCAAGTGGAAAGCCGTACTGCTACGATTCAATCTCAGACGAATATCTACTCCGTTCAGCAAATACTTCTCCTGCAACCACATGTCCAAATGCAAACGATCCATCAGTTCTAAATTATGAGCTCCCACGATTTTCTTTTGACGAGCAACAAATCCTTTATTGTCTTCATCTAGTTCGTCGAACTTTTCTGGTGTGTCAGGTTTCCAAATCACGCAAGCATCCAGATGAGTGTTCTTGGCCTCCTTTCCGTACGTCAAGAGATTTTCTAGGTACGCTCGGTAAGGGTAAGTATCCATGCTACTGCTGATCAGTTTGTTATTCAAGTACAAATCCACTTCGCTAAACAAGGAATGCATGAAATTGTTGACGGGAGCTACTTTGGCATCATCTGCTAGATTGGTACCGTCGGATTTTTGCACTTTGACTTTCAAATACAAGTAACTACTATTCAGATCGATGTAATCTTCCGGTTGTCCTTTGATTTCAAACTCGATGGGAGCGGAATCCGTCAAAGAGGAAACAGGATGAAATTCGACAAATTGGGATTCTTGCATGGTCATCATAGTGGGTGGCATGGCAAACAGATCCAGTTCTGACTTGGAACAGGCACAAGACTCTCGGTGCATCATTTTCTGTTGTGTTTTTTGTTTACAATTTAATAATCAAACACGTCTAAGTCTCGAACAGTTTTTCTTTTCTTAGTCTTTCTAGCTTTGAGAGTATGAAGTCCTTTGAAAGGGTGTTTTCGTCGTCTTTTTCTGCCTTGTCCTTGTTGGAACCTCAGAGAAGCAGGAATGCCTGACTCCTCAGCAAACGTGGCATTTATAGGATTTTCTCGTCGACCCAAAATATCTTTGCCTGTTTGAAGCAAAACATTTTTGCCTGCTCGTAAGACAGCTTCTTTGGGGTTTTGTTTGTCAATGATGACATCGTGGAGAAATTCTTTACCGTGTGTCATCGCAGCATCTTTCAGGGCGTGCAATCCCCGTGTCACCATTGGTTTTAACACGGGAACCACAGTACGAAAGACCGATTTGAGCATATCCCCTAAACCATGTCCTCGTTGTCGAGTGACTCCTTGGTACACAGGATACATGACTGACAAAAAAGTTTTTTTAGAGTACTCTTTTTCGAAAATGGAGTTTCACAGTGACTTTCCCTTGGGTGAATGGAATATTTTGTCCCAGATCTCCTTTTATAGTTATGTTGACAGTGTCAAAATACGACTTACTGACAGGTAAATAGTGAGGATGTACAAATTCACGGTGAACGTGATAGGTGTTTCCACCTTCTTCGTCAGCAGCCATGGCAGAATCCACTTTGAAAGGAATGACACGCAGTAACGGTACAGAGGTGTGACCTACTACGTTGTACTCCACTACATCGGAGTACACAAAAATCAAATTCAGTCCTTGGTTCATTACTACAGGGAAATGAAAATGTTTGGCAAAATCCAAATTGTTACCTATGGGTGGCATTTTGGTTGGATGATTCTTGACCATTTCGGGGTTTCCACCTAAAATGTGATACAATTCAGGACAAAATGTAATGGCCAAGACTTTGTCATGTGAAAATTTCATCAGGAGGCGACGAGCTATTTTGTGGTATTCAATCTTGACACTTTTTTTAGTTTTCTCCAAGGCTTTTTCAAACATGATATTGAACCTGTCAGCAAGGGTGTTCACCAAATGTTGACCGCTAAAATAATAACCTGAAGGAATTTTCAACATGTAAGTGGTTCGATTAGTGACAGGATTCTTTGTTTTGGGAAAGTCAACTTTATCACTACGTTCATCCATGACTTGTTGCACTTGATCGTCTTCAACTTCTATGGACACAGTGTTTTGAGATTCAACGATGTTTTTAATTTGTGTTGGGTGAATCATTTCTACCAAAGCCACTTCCCAATAGGCTTCGTCATCAAATTGAATGGCCTGAGGTAATTTGGCCGTGTAACAGCACAAAGTGTTTTTGGGAAACACCTCCATGGAACTGTCACTGGGTAAGGTTAAGTAAAATTGGTTGTTCATAATTCCACAGTTCTAGTGTCCGAGGAGTCACTGGAGACCAGAGGAGTGTCTAAAAGAGAATGGTTAGGATGAATGTTGGAACTGACGTTGGACACCAGACTCCCGTTGTTGTTGTTTCCGTTAGAGGAATATTTTAGAGACGGGTTGGGAAGAAGGTAACCAATGCAACTGCTGAGTAAAATGGTCCACAATTGTTTGTCTCCTTGTTGTAAACTTAGATTGGCAATGGCTGCACCGATGACACAATACACCACAAAGATTTGGCAGAAAAAGACGATTTGCGTTTTAGGCACACGTTCTACACACCACACCCACAAGGGTTGCTTTTGTAGATCTTGCAGAGAAGAACTGGGGGAAGAAGCGTTCACAGTAGGAACTGAGGATGTGTTGAAGACCATGATGGTCACTTCTTTTTATAGTCAATGATTTGAGAAGCGTTAATCCAAGAGTCAAAACTTGACGGATATCCTTTCCAATGTACTTTGACTTCTTTGACACGTCGTTTTCCCACTTTTCGTGTTCTTCGATCGAGAATGCTTTCGATTTCGTACACGTCGTCTTCTTTTTTGGTCACACGTTGTAACTCGGGTAAGTAAAACGTTCCTTTTAACACTTCTCCGTTCATGTCTTCCAATTTATAGACGGGAGGATAACGACCACGCACTCGTTCAGTGACACGAAACAATTCGGTGGTCCAGTTGGGCAAGTAACCTTTGTCGAAAGTACGTTTGGTTTTGCCAATGCGTACCCAATCTCCTGCGGCTAACTGTCTACCTTTCTTGGAACTAGTGACTGACGGAGACGTACCAAACAGACGCTCGGAGACGGTCACTTCGTTGTCGGGAGTCACTTCTTGAGGGGCACGTCCAATGCTCCGATGGTAAGATTGGTTGTACGATTGAACGAGGTGTGGCAAGATGTCGATGTACTTGAGAGTGTGTTGATGCGTAAAATATTTCCACATGCGTTCTTTCAAAGTGCGTTGAAAACGTTCCACGATACTGGCTTTAGTTTCGGGATTCTCGGTGGTAAAAAAATGAATGTCACGTTTCTTCAATTCTTTTTGGAAAGCTTGGTTTAGAAATTCGGTACCTTTGTCGGTTTGCCATCGAAGAGGGTGACGACCACTTTGTTTCAACACCAGTTTCAAGGCTCGCACTAATTCACTGCTCGATTTGGAAGTCAAAGGCACGACCCAAGCAAATTTGGAAAAGACGTCGATGACACAAAACAAATATTTGTAGCCACGATTGTAGGTGGTCAAATGAGAGACATCGGCTAAATCCGCCTGCCATTGATGATCGATACCTTCCACTTGGGTGCGACTTCTTGAAAATTTTCGTCGAATAGGTTTGTGTAAGGTGTACGTAGCTTGTTCTTGTAACCATCGTTGCACTTGAGGTAAACGGACACTTTTCAGTTTTGTTTTGGCAGCACGATACAATTTTTGAACACCTCCGTAGCCAGCTGGATGAGATGGATCGTAGTAAATGCTAGCTAAGACCTTCTCCATTTTTTTCTTTTTTGTTTTTTTTAATAAGTGATCCAATCTTCGCTGATGCTTTTCGCTATGGAGCGAGAGGGTGGTTTGGAAACGGCTTTACGTGTTCGATGTGCCACAGGAGTCGAAGTGGAAGGTAGTTTTGGTAATGGTGTTGGAGGTGGTAATGGTGGTAAGAGAATTTCTTTGGTTTTCTTGTCTTTTTTCACTTCTGGTTTCCCTTCTTTCTTTTTTACTTCTGTCGAAGAAGGAGTGGACATCTTCTTTTTAACCCAAGCTTTAAGTTCTTCTCGTTGAGGTGTAGGGGAAGGGGTCAACAAGGACGTTGCAATTTTACTAGGAAGAGGAGCTGCTGGTGGTGTTTGAAAGACTTCTCGTACCTCTTCTTCAGGTATCCGTGGGGTTGCTTCTGTCTTAACCGCTGAGGTAAGTGGTGGTGGTGGTGGTGATGGACTTTTCATCAGGGCTTTCAAATCTTTCAAAGAAGGTACAGCTGTTTCGTCTAATGCTTTTTGGTGAAAGAGTTGCAGTCGTTGCAACAATTGACCGTACCGTTGAGATTTTTCCGTTTCGGACAAATCGCTACGATCCATCAACGATTGCAATTCGTGTTGTAATTGTGACATTTCGGTCAAATGAGGATTGGGAGGTAATTGTGGGGTCCGTTGTTCTTGCCAACGATGGTATTCCATCCATCGTTTATAAGGGACTAAAGTCAGTTTTCGTCCTTCCATTAGATTTCAAGAATCACGTCTGGGATCTTTTGACTCCAGTGTTCTCCTTTTATCTTCGTCCTCCCAGGACAGTTCCAAGTGATCCCATTACTCCTTGCAACAAGGGTTGTGCTATGTTTCCCAGCAAGGGTGCTAACATGGGTGCTAACAGGGGTAAAATAGCAATTCCTCCGCGTTGCACCAACATCTTTTTCTTTTGACGAATAGGAATTTTCTTTTGGACCATTTGGCGAAGAACGTGTCGATGTTTGGCTAAGCATTTTTTCTGATGTGCAGACAAAGGAATCGTGCCTTTCAAAACATTCAGACAACATTCGCACACGGTATCAATGACGTCCTTCGAGGCGGTTTGAATGAGTTTTTTTCGCATGGGTGAAGGAGCTTTGGACAGGACAGACAATATGTCCCAATGTTTGACTAAACGAGGAGGTAGTCCTTTTCTTTTCTTTCCTTTAGGAGTAGAAGAGGAATGGGTTTTGGAGGGTGACATTTTTTTGTGAATTGTTTCCAGGGCAGACACCAAAAAGTACACTAACGTCAATCACTTGGGTACATGACCTTTTATCCTTTTTTAGCACAACGAAACTGTCTTGTTTCCTTTTGGAACAGGAGAACGATACATCTTTGGGTACACGACAGCCACTTAACTTCATAGTTCGTCCTTGTTAGCCCTTATCCATATGGTCTTTGTCCCTGATCAATTTTTTTGTTGTCTCTCTTTTATAAATTGCTCAACCTTTCCCAACATGTTGTCAATATGTCTGTAAACAAAAAAAGGACTGAAGAAACCGCCTCTTTGGTGACTCCTTTTTTTCTTGGAACGACTGTGTCTTTTCTGTAGGTGTCGTCGATGCTGAACTAAACGTTTCTTAGGATGACGTGACTGACGTTTTCGTTTTCCTTTTCCTTTTTGCACAGAAGAACGACGATGGTGATGGTGTACACTTCTTGGTGGTGCCATCTTGAGGTGATTAGCAGCACAAAAAAAACACACTGATGTTAAAATGGACCTCGGGTCTTTTTATACTGGAATGCGTCGCCACTGATTGTCTTTACGTCGTATCAACTTGATGACAGGCAACACACGTCGTGGAGGAGTTCGCAAAGGGCTAAATCGAGCCAATTCTTGGTTGGACAAATCCAGTAAACTTTGTAACACACCTGTTCTCTCTTGGACTTTGATTTTTGGGGCAGGTACTTTGTGAGCAGCAGCCACTGCTGCTAAAGAAGAAGCGGGTATTACTGATGGAGAAGACATTTTTGGAGACGCTCTCGTGTAGGTTGAAACTCTTTTCGGTGGTCTTTTCTTTTTCGTTTTCTGAGGTGGTGACTTGGTTTTACTACCGTGGTTCTTTTTCTTTTTCTTCTGGGTACGTTTGGGAGTAACTTGTTTCTTGGGGACAAGTTTGGGTGCATTGGGATCCCATTTTAGGAGGGAACGAATGATGACACCTCCTAGTGAACCACTACCTCCAGGTTTCAAAATGATTTGCTTTTTGGTTTGAGTGTCAATGCGAGGATCAGCTAGTTGCGTCAAGGCTACTCTGTTTCTGTCAAAAAAACGTTTGGTTTGATGTGGAATCTGAATGATGCCTTGCAGTAATTGACGTGCTGTCACCGTAAACCATCGTAAGACTTCTTTGAGACTGGCTTCTAAGACACGAGCACGTATTTGTGGATTTTTCTCGCGACTAATGCCATACAAGGCACGAATCAATTTAACGGGAAGATGAGACTGAAGGGACGTCATGTTGACAATGTGTGAGACAGAATCCAAGTAACCAAGGTTTTTATACTATTTTTGTCTTTGCTGGTCATGGTTAAGTCGACGACGGGGATGAGTACACGACAGGTCCACCGTCTTGACACCAGTGGTGAAACAGATGGGTACGAAATCGCAAATAATCGGGGGTAGTGGGTTTCAAATCCACGAGTAAATAGGCGTGTGGAGTTTGAGTGGCATCTTCGTACGCATGAGTTAGCCAAGGTGTTCCTAACTGTTTGGCTAAGACTTGCACTTGCGATTTATCTCTAGGACTTTTAAACAAGACCACGTAATGAGCATTGAGACTGATGGTACGATGGGCTTTACTTTGTTGAAACAAATTTTGAGTAATGTAAATGACACTGGCATTACGATGATGCCCTTTGCGTGTAAACCACAGCTTAATTTCTTCTTCGTCTTCTCCTAACATGTCATCAAAAATAACCAAATGGGTTTGACTGGGGTCAGACACGATACCGTCGTCTTCGACCGGAATGCCTTCCACAAACACAATGGATTCACCTTGACTTTCTCGTAGAAGGTTGTACGCGGATTGCCACTCTTTGTAACACCACACGATACGTTGAGGTGGACGATCGATCAAATGATGTTTATGTTCGATCAAACGTTTGACAAATTCGGTTTTGCCTGAACCGCTAGGTCCAGCAATGAGCATGTTAAAGGGATGTCGAAGATACAAGGCATCCCAACTAGCACGGTCTAAATGTTCGTCAATGACTTTGAAAGTGGAGGAAGAGGGAGCAGAGACAGTAGAGGTAGCCATAGTAGCGTCAGGAATGTCACCTTTCGTGTAACACGATGACAAACAAGACAAGAGTTTTTATACTTTTTCAGGACACGTTTATTGCAAACTTTAAAATGAAATAACACGAAAGACATAAATACATAATAGCCAAATGGTTAAGTACATGATTAAAAGAAAAGACACATCAACACAACTATCGTGGAATATAAACAAGTTTCTACTTGACAACATTTTTTTGTCATTCAAATGTAGTGTCCTAGGGACAGTGTGTAATGTTCTAAACGTTTGAACATGGTTTGGTATTTTGTGCTTCTTCTTTCGTTGATGAGATAGTATAGGGTGTGTTTTTGTGCTTCTTCCTTCGTTGATGAGATGGTCTCTTTTGGGTTTTGTGCTTCTTCTTTCGTTGATGAGATGGTATAGGGTGTGTTTTGTTCTTCTCTTACGTTGATGAGATGGTATGTTTTGGGTTTTATGCTTCTTCTTTCGTTGATGAGATGGTATAGGGTCTGTTTTTGTGCTTCTCTTTCGTTGTTGAGATGGTATAGGGTGTGTTTTTATGCTTCTCTTTCGTTGATGAGATGGTCTATTTTGGGTTTTATGCTTCTCTTTCGTTGAGGAGATAGTATAGGGTGTGTTTTGTTCTTCTCTTTCGTTGATGAGATGGTCTCTTTTGGGTTTTGTGCTTCTTCTTTCGTTGATGAGATGGTATAGGGTGTGTTTTGTTCTTCTCTTTCGTTGATGAGATGGTATATTTTGGGTTTTATGCTTCTTCTTTCGTTGATGAGATGGTATAGGGTGTGTTTGTGTGCTTCTCTTTCTTTGTTGAGATGGTATAGGGTGTGTTTTTGTGCTTCTCTTTCGTTGATGAGATGGTCTATTTTGGGTTTTATGCTTCTCTTTCGTTGATCAGATAGTATAGGGTGTGTTTTGTTCTTCTCTTTCGTTGATGAGATGGTATATTTTGGGTTTTATGCTTCTTCTTTCGTTGATGAGATGGTATAGTGTGTGTTTTTGAGCTTCTCTTTCGTTGTTGAGATGGTATAGGGTGTGTTTTTGTGCTTCTCTTTCGTTGATGAGATGGTATATTTTGGGTTTTATGCTTCTCTTTCGTTGATGAGATAGTATAGGGTGTGTTGATTTCTTCTCTTTCGTTGATGAGATGGTATATTCTGGGTTTTGTGCTTCTTCTTTCGTTGAGGAGATAGTATTGGGTGTGTTTTTTGTGCTTCTCTTTCGTTGACGAGATGGTCTATTTTGGGTTTTATGCTGCTCCTTTCGTTGATGAGATGGTATAGGGTGTGTTTTGTGCTGCTCATTTCGTTGATGCGATAGTATATGTTGTGTTTTATGCTACTCGTTTCGGTGGTGAGGATAGCATGCATTTGCGATAAAAACCTTTTAGAGGGTCAGTCCAATGTCTGGAAAAGACTTATTCTTTCTTGCCTGAAAAGCATTTTTAGTTGTTGTATAATTTGTGTTTAACTCACAAAAACATTTTTTTCGGTTGCATGTGTCCATTAATAAGACGTTACCTTATCTGTTCCATTCCTATTGTTCCCATACAAACTTCCCGTTAGTGTCCCAGGGTGTTCCATTTAACGCTATAAATCTTGACTCTATAGTACAAAGTAGGGCCAGTTAATGCTAATATTAACGCTATAAAATTTGACGCTCTATTTAAAAAAGTAGGGTCCCATAATGCTAATTACCATAGATGTAATATTATCGCTTAGTTTAATTTTTATTTACAATTTTTCAGTTTCCACGAAGGTCGGTATGAGTTTAGATAATTTCAATACTACTTTAAGTCTTGGTAACATTTTAAAAAATTATCTATGGATTATTTTCAGTCTCCGCTAAAGCCAGGTGCAATTTCAGAATTTAGTGCTACGCTTCGTCTTTAACTATTTCTAACAACCAATACATCTGACTAGTTACCAGTTTCCATGCAAGTCCGCTATTTCTGAAATTTAGTGGAATATTTTAAGTCAAGGCAATCTGAATACAATCCTCCAGAGTTTTTCTCAGTCTCTACTATGGTTTGGGAGATTTTGGTAATATTAGTTCTACTTTTAGACTAAGCAAATATAACAGGGTTCCTGCAGACTTAACAAAAATAAATTCCATGACTTTTCCAAACCTTTTCCAGGGCCATTTCATAAAACTCAAGGACCGCGCTATCTTGCATTGTCAAGTAAATGAACATAAGGAATAACATCTTTCAATTTAAAATAAGAAATAAATTAACAACAAATATATTTAATATGTACTTTTTAAATTTACATGGGCTAGCACACTTTGACTTTATGTAGGAATTCATGTCATAATCCAATGATCAATGTAATTTGTATTGAAAAGAAAAAAGGAAACAATTCTTAGTAGTCTTTGTATGTGTTCCTATTTGCAATATTAACAAAATTCATTACTTTCCAGCTGCTTTCTTTTATTTAGTGAACTACACCTGAAATCATGTGATACTTCCATTAGGAGAACTTACTCTTATTATATGAATTGAAACCATTTATCGATTGTAATTTTATCATTTTATTTAATCGGTTCTCGGTGCTCTATAAAATTTAAAGTAATCAATATCTTTTACTCCATTGTCACAAATTCCATGACTTTTCCAAAACTTTTCAAGGTTTTGACAAATTCCATAACTTTTCAAGGCCCTTGAAATTTATTTTTTAAATTTCAAATTTTTTTCCAGGATTCCATGACCTGCAGGAATCCTGATATAACTTAATCTACTGCGATAAGTTCAGTCTCCGTCATATTCTGGAACAATTTCGTATGTTTAGCGTTACTTTTAGTCACAGTCACTTGAATATTAATGTTCCAGATTTTCTTAATTTCCACTATAGTATTGGACAATGTCGCAATTTTAGTATTAATTTTAGTCTAAACCAATGTAAATTTATGTTCAGGGACATGTTTAGTCTCGGTTAAGTTCTGGGACAATTTCGTCATTTTAGCGTTACTTTTAGTCACATCCATTTTGGTGTTAGTCTTTTCCTTGATTAAAACTATTTATAGCATCATTATAAATATGCAAATTTATGAACACCATCAACATATTTCAAGTCTATGTAATGCTTTATATATAACTCTAGGTTTTATAATAATACATGTCGGTTTCTATGTCTCTATTTTATAGGTCCCTCCCTAGAGTCGTAGTGCTAGCTGCGCGTATTTAGGACAACTAGGTCAGCTCCTTGCTACACTGTTACCAAGTGTTCAGTACCGTGATGTCATGTTACCTGGGGCCATTTCTCTTGTCGCTATACAGTCCCAGGGTGTGCTAATACAAAATTCCCCTTGTCGCTAAAGTCACCCACGCAGTTTCATTTGTCGCCAAAAATCTTGTCGCTATATCGTCCCACGCTGGTTATTAATGATAACTCCCATTGTCGCCAAATCGTCCCCATTCACTACTTACGTGGGAGAAACTGAAAAGCTACACATAAGGATAAACCTTCATAAATCTGATTGGATGACAAAAAAGCTGTACAGAAGCCCGGTCGCAGAACACTTCTCCTCCCCTGGCCACACTTTCAGTGATATAATACTTATCGCTATTGCTAACAACCACAGCTGGAGTTCCGAAACCAGGAAGGAAAAGGAATCATACTGGATACGCCGCCTTAGAACATTGAAACCAAGCGGTCTAAACCAAGAAGACTAGAAAATGAAAACTATGCACTAGTAGAATTTAACATTTTCTAAATCTTAATATCTTTCAATTTTTACTATAAGAATAACCGGTATAGAATCAAATATCCGGGATATAATCGGCGTTACATATGTACACAAAGTAAAAATAGATGTCGCTTTGGCTTGTAGACTTTTAGGGAATTACACGTTTTCAGTTTCCGCAACTAGTCTATACAAGCTGGTTGTATTTATAGTGTTAGCACATGTGAAGACAGAAATGTAGAGGTTTACAAACACAACGTTTTTGTGTTTATTTGTTTGTCGTAACTATGTTTTGTATTTGCCTTTGAAAAAGACTCATTAAGAGTCGAAAGCGCTTAGGCTAGTTAGTTACTAGTTTCGTACTGTTCGTCGTCAGTTTATTGCATCTATATATATATATATATATATATATATATATATATATATATATATATATATATATATATATATATATATATATATATATATATATATATATATATATATACACACACATACATGCACACATACACATACATACATACACATATACCAGAATTGCAGAACAATACAACCCTGTTGGGCATTTCTACAGACCTAACGTTTCCATCACTAATACTGAAGCAAAACGCACACTGACCGATAAAATATTGCAATGCTTACCATTTTAAAAGAGGCAATTGTTTTCAGAGTACACACCTGAACCACCCCCCCCCCTCGTGTTTTCGTGCCTCGAAATATGTCGACATATTCTGCGGATAGTTTTGAAAAGATGTAATGATTATTAAACGGACTAAGGAACTGAAATGTATTACTTTGAACAGTCCTTCAGGATTACGGTCCAATTAGGTCAGGTTTATAGCTGGTTTTACAAAATTCAACGAAACAATGCCAATAAATGGCAAGAGATATTAAGCAAACTAAACTGATCATGTAATAAAATTAGTAAAGATCAAAATTTCATAAAAAATAAGCTGTTATTTTGAAGAAAACCAACAATGAATAAGCTATAACGTGTTTACAACTTCTAATTAATGGGAGAATAATTACTCAAGAATTAAGAAACATACTATATGCCGGGGAATTCCTTGAGAATCCCGTTCTTACCACAAGTTGTATAGCAGACGAAAAAACTGCGCGTGGGACAATTTGCAAAATTGGAAACTTGGATTAAAATGCAGTATTATTTTAAGTAATCAATTCTATCTTTGAAAGATCACGTGTGAATAAGGTACTAATGAGACCTTTCCAAGAATTCTCAGAAATGGAGGAAGCGTAAATATGGTGGCTTAGCTGCACACGCATAAACACGTTGTGGTCAGCTTTTAAGTGGTACGGATGCAGATGCAGATGCAGACTAAAACGTATTTAAGGGTGTACTCGTGAGGGAGTGGGGTGGGTGCTGACACTTGCCCTATGTGCGGGAGGTCACTTGTTACTAGTCCATGCTCATAAAATAAGTAACAGAAAAGAGTGAAAGATAACAAGCTTTGTGAAATTTAACAAACAATTTATTTCCCTTGAATACAAAGTGACAATGGAATAAAGAACTTACGGTATTACGCAATAAATCCCAGATTAATCCAAGAAATACAGACACAAGCCCTAGTACTTTAAAGTCCTAAATAAAATTCAGTAAAATCATTAAAAAATCTCCAAACTAAAATCGAATACGTGTTTGTGGTAGCTATTAAAGTGTTAATGTGTTAAAAGTCTTTTGTTGAATCACAGAAATATAATTCCAGGTTTAAATATAGTTTATGCTATAAATTCCCGTTATTGTCTCTATCCAAGAATGTTATCAGCGCATTTCTGTATTTCCAGAGAAATTAATCACTTGAATTCAGTAATTTGAAGAAAATAAAATTCCAGCCCAAAACTACTGGTCACAACATATAATATACAACTTGAAGGTGATAGATGTTAAAGCACGAATGGCCAAGTCATCACAGTTACAAGACTATATAATTCTTTACTTGACCTTAGGTCACAAATAGTTTATTAGTTTTTATCTAAAGAAAACATTACCTAGTGGGAAATAACCTTCTAGAATGATGTTTACAAAATCAAACCATAACCTATAAAATTCACTTAGGAAATTCCAATACCCTAACCCAAATGAACATATTTACCTTTTCTATTAATACAAATCCTGATATTAAGCCCATACACAAAGATAATAATTTAGATATGTATTATTTGTTTACTTCAATGAAATTAAAAAATATCAATCAGGTCAAGCATAAATGAACTCCGGTTTGGACAAGGTCAAGTCCAGCATACAATGGTACATTACAATAACATATAATGAAAAAAAGACAAACAAACAAACAGCTAAATTAAATATACATGACAACATTATTTGCGGAATTCTGGGACTGCTGTGGCAATTACTATGGGATATGTCAGACTAAGACAATGGTGTGGAAGGGATATGTCTGTCGTGTGTGTGTGTGTGTATGTGTGTGTGTATGTATGTGTGTGTGTGTGTGTCCCATAAACTGTTCGGTTCATGTGCCATGTGGCCACTCGGTGTTGAAGATGTTTTGACCGCCTGAGTTATTAAATGTTTTTATGTACTTTGTGTGTTACATGAGAAATGACATCATAGTGTCTGAATTTTAGGCATGAAATAGAAATATCTCTAACTTAATTGTCTCTTAATTTGGGACATGTACATTCCATTTTTGGTGTTACAACATAAGCACAAAAAAAATAGAACGAAACGGTATTTAAAAATACGAGTGGCTTGGTGTTATTTTTATGTAATGAAAGATTTTGCTACAAATTATCAAAATTTACAAAGGATATAAAACCTTCAATCTGTTAATTTGCAGTATCAAATAGAACAACTATAATGAATGAAGTATATACTGTGTTGCACTGATGGGCCCAAAGGCAGCTCCAACACACTGAAATGGGTTACCGTATGATTTTGAATGGTTGGAAGGCGAAGCTAATTCTCTCCTCTAAAAACCTGTTAGACGAACTGAATGCTCAACTTAACAGAGCACGCGGTTAGGTTACAGCAGTAAGTTCATAATATGGGCATTACAGCTCCCTTTGGGGGAGGTTCTAATGCTGAAAAATGCTTTTTACGGGGCAAGGTGGGGTGCGGGTAAGAGTGGGAGTCGTGTCATTCTAGGTGATTGAACAATTGACCAATCTGAATCTCTTGTAGGTTCTGTGCGTGGTCAGTAAACAGGCCAGACAGTACGTGTATAATCAAATGGTGTACATGAAGCACCATATGCTTTTAACAAATTGCGTAATGATATCATGCCGGTCGCAATGTTAAGTGTAGTTTGACAATTTATGATACCGTACACACATTTATTGAAGTTTATTTGCAGTAATAGGTTCACAAGGAGGAAAGTTTATGATTAAATGGAAGAAACAACATAATGGCGGTTACCATCTTTGAGCCTTCTGGAATTAAACGGGATTCCTATGTTAAACGGGGTTTAAAAAGTTTCTATAGTCTGATATGTATATGTTATGTCATAAAATTTGATTTATATATTTCTCGCAGTGAGAATGGTTGGTTATAAATGGTTTCCAGTTTTACTGGTTTTATTTGTTTTGAAACTGGAAGGTTTTTTTATGGGAACAGATATTTTCATTTTCTAACCTGAAATGAATAAGACGTCACCGTTTATCAGAACTGAGAGAGAGAGAGAGAGAGAGAGAGAGAGAGAGAGAGAGAGAGAGAGAGAGAGAGAGAGAGAGAGTACTCATCAAATGTGAAAGATATTGCCAACGAATCTGCGTTGTGATGGACGATATGTGGGTCTGATTTGACATGTTTATTTAAATGTGCAATTGTGCTGTTTTCCGGATAACACCTGCCCATAGTTTAGACACTTGTCGCTATTTGATTATATCCATATATAAAGCGAAATTCAAGATGGCAACAAAACAAAGGTTCCACGTTGATTTGCAAGTCGCCAATCATAGGAATGGATCCTGAAATATTATGAACTTATTGCCAAATCCTTTGAGTCGACGGTAGCTCACCAACCGAGAGAAATATCGGTGAATGTATAAAATTGCACCGATGTGTGCAGGCAAAATTGTCTGCAGATTTTTGCAGGTTTTAATGAATGTTTGATAACATCAGTAATCTTTTGAAGGGAATGTTCTTATTTTGAATTTGATGACAACATCGATCTGCCCCCTCTATAGCCCATTCAAGTTAGTCCAAACAACAATGAAAACTTGTCCAGGCAACAACGTCTATTTCATAATCGTTTACTCGTCGAAGACATGCCATTTAATAGTTGCGTCATCAAACAAAATATGGTTTGATCTATAACACCCGGTATATAAGACAACTGATATATGTAACGCAAAATTGCTAACAAGTTTTATTTCACACAAAATTACTATACCTAACATTTACACAAAATCCGAGTCCGCTATTAATTTTTCGCTGTGACTTGCAGGTTAAGCTTCTGACCAATAAATGAATGCGCTATTAATAAATCGCTGAGATTCTACAACATATTCAATAATTGTAAATATATCAACAGACGCTAGAAGGAGATTAGCTTGTGCTTCATATAGTTATATATCTTAATTTCGTTTGTATATTCCGTAAGAGCTCAGTAGCCGTGTGGTTAAGGCGTACGGACAATGGTTAGATTTTCATAGTGGAAATTATGACTTTTCAAGGAGATTAGTTTCTACCCGCATTAATAGAAGACTGGGATTTTGTGTAAATGTTAGGTATATATCTAAATTGCATCTGTGTATATGTACGAGTTAGATAGCCGTGTAGTTAAGGCGTACGGATGAACGTTAGATCGACTAGTGGAAACTACTTCATGTGTTCAAGCCAAGAAAAATGCGATAAATATATTGTCTTGCCTTTCGCGACAAAAGATATTATAAATATCTGGGAGGACCTGAGGGCATTTCATAAAACATTATATGCTTGTTCGGGAACATCTAAAAATAAAAAAATCATGGTGCAACGCGCCTGGTATGTTCTACTACAACTCTCCCGCTTAGCTATTTACAACAATTACAAAACTGAAAATCATCCAGGACAGCCCTCTGAATCTCTAACATTTCACTTCGCGTTTAGCGATTCAAGGGGCGGGAACATTTTTTTTTGTGTGCGGGAGGGGGTGTATTTACGCACAGCAGAAAAATATAATAACTACACACAATAAAAGATATCCAAAGTCATTCAACCTGGTTGTCAGGTACTCCCTGTTGCCATTTTGTTATAGCATTGTAGCTCGTACTGTGATTTATATTTCACACAAAATTTTTACTATTCTTACTTTTACATAAAATATTACTAACCTTATCTTAGAGCGATTTCACACAAAATTTACTGAGTATCGTTTTTTCTGTATTTCGCAGCTCTGTTCGGTATCATATCTACGAGCAAATAATCCTTGACTCCCAGTTCCTGCATCAGATCTAACATAACAAACTTTTCACCTTTGAAGTAACTATAAGTTGATTAAGACTGTTATTATAAGTTTTTATTACTATTTTACACGATGTATTTTTTTTATCGTATTTTGGCTCTATCTTTTTATTTATTGTTGATAATGCAAAACCTATCCCCGACACTATTAACAATAATGGGTTTGTGGTTCCGCCAGCCGTTGTTAGTAATATTGGAGTATAATACAGGGCGTTTATTATTCAACTGTAATATTTTCTGGCGCGTCTGATACAGTAAAGTATTTTTTATGATAGTACCTGTACTATTTTGATAACCTCGTCTTTATCGTTGTCTTGGAGACCAGATGAAATATGATTGAAGTATATTATGTTTTTTTTCGTTATGAAACTTCACTAACAGATTTTAACTCCCAAGCAACTGCTCTTTTTACAGGATCACAAAATTTACTATCAACAGGATCAGCAAGAATTTTTTATATTAATCATATACCTCAAATGATGTATCGTTATACCTAACATCATCAAAAATTTTCAATGGATCACAAGTGGATGATTGAAATCGTTTGTATTTCAGTGACATCATTAACGTTATTTTGGTAAAAAAATTTTTTTACATGATCAATATAATCTAATACAAATCTTAAATCTCTTAAGTACCAGATGTCGTGGAAGTATTGCATATGCTGTTTCAAAACACAAAAGTCCATGTTTATCAGTGTCCGTATTGATGTCATCTCTGGGTAAGTTTAGGTACTAAATAATCAAATCTTTTACATTTTTTTATTTTGTTTCTGTCAGCAGCTTTCCGGATTCCTTTATGTAGTCTTTTTAATAAACATATTTTGGTCAAGATCAAATATATCATAAGGGTTAATAGTATTACCAATATTTTTGATGTCATCGAGTGTTTGATCAGATCGGCGTCACTCTAAGACTCAATGTTTTACTTAATTTCTTTTACAGTGCCGTATTTATTTGTTCCTTGGAATATTGTTTTTAGAATTTCTAGGAGAATCTGTTATTATCACATATGCTGTCGCTAATGGATTGGCGTCATCGTGATTATCTTCTACTTCGAATAACGTTTTTATATCAGGTTAGTCCATACCTAATTCACAAAATATTCTGCGTTTAACAAAACTATCACTCATCCTGCGATATTTTCAAAGTCTAATTGTTAGTTCTGCTACTTCGTCAAGTTCATCATGAACTTTGTTTCGATCTTGTCCTTTTTTATTTCTACCAAGAGATTTTGTTTTTACGAGGTTGATTGTCATATAATTTTCCTTGTTAATCTATAGCAATAATTTTGTCAACTCAACTCCTAATCGCAGTTCCGCGCAATCATTTGGATGACAGTTATTGCTAATAATATTAAAATCTTGGATAGCGTCTTTTAGCTGTGGACCTCGCATTACAGCAACTCTAACAAATTTGTCTTAGTTTTCTTGCAGATCACGTGATCCGACTGATAAACTTTTCATTCTAGGGATTTCATTGACTGCTTGAGTTTCTCTATTGTTTTCGAGGTCTAGCTGATCAATTTCAGCTATTTCTGTTTTTTTTATTATTTTAGAATCAAATACGTTGTTGTTATAAATTGGACCAAATTATAATAGATTGCATAGTTATCTTTGTTAATACACTTAACATATACTAAATCTCAACGACCTATGCTACTCCGTCGAATGCGGACAATTGAAACATTGTCAAATCCCAGTAAAGACTTGTCTGCGTTGACAACATATATCCGAAGGTAGATGTACTTAATAACCGTGTTATAATCGGCGATAGTAAACTGTTTTCTCATTGAGATTTAAACATCCGTTGCCCTGTGCAGAGTTGTCCATGATCCATCTAATCTCCAGTTATATATGCGACCGGCACCAGCATTTGATCGTCCTCGTAAATTTAACTTCCAAATTTCAACAGCATCAGAGCACTGCATTTTTATCCACAAGTTAGTTGTTTCTCCATACATTGTCCAGTCGGGATCTCCAGTTATGACGCTGTTAAACGAAATAAAAATTGCATTATTTTCAGGATTATGTGTTGACACCGTTGCAATAAAGCCCCAAATATTATCGGTCAAATCAGCAAGATGTGAAATATAACCGACGTACTACGAGCTAGTTTTGTCCTGCCAACAACACTATCAATATAAATTTATTTAGAAGATGATATACGACAACAGGAACAAATATTGTTGTTATTTTCCTGTGATTGTGCCTCCTGTTAGCTTAGCGTAAAGAGCATCAGCTGATGTACCAGCAACGGCAACTGCATTATTTGCTGCCACTTCGACGAAATATATGTTTGCAAATGGAGATACTGGATAATATATTATTGTTCCTTTATTTGATCCCATGTTTAGCATGCCTGTCATTGTTTCTCCAGATTTTGCTACTCGTAGCGCAGTATAACTGGTTATCATATCATCGAGGTAATTCTTGTTTGCTAGATCCGATGTTGTTGTTGGAAACGCAGTAGATGTTATTTTGTTGACACCCATGTCTAACATGCTTGTCATTGCTCATCCGGAAAGTTTCAGGCACCCTGTCAATGATCTTTTCAACTGTTCATAATATGTTACATCTGATGTTTCACTCGGAGAGTCTGTTAGTAGCCTTGTTATCTTACCACCGTTGACCAATGAAATATTACCTGGAATAAAATCACCAGATTTGCTTATTTTTAAATTTGTCACCGTATTTAGTTGATTATAACTTACCGCTCGTGTGATATCAGCAACGTTAGCGGATATAATGTGCTGATATTTATCTTATTATTGCTCATGATGATGTTTGATGTTGCCGGTCATTATATATCTCCGGCAAGTGAAATTGCTTCAGATACAGCTGTGGTTAGTTGGTTATAACTAACAGATTGTGTGTTATTGACGTTGGCAGGATGATATATTATTTCTAGAACGAACATTCGTTGTCCTGATATGGTAATGTTGCCGGTTATTATGTCACTGGATTTCTTGAGATAAATTGTTAGATCAACGCCTTTTGTTGTTGCAGTTGTTTCACTAGAAGAACCTCTTGCTAACGTATCAAATTTAGTATATTATCTCATGTTATTATAATTGCCGATAAAAACATTGTGCACAAGTCATATGATGAGCATAATACACTTTGACGCGTAACGAGTAATAAAAATAAACACAATTTAGTGAAACCTTGTTGTCATTACCTGATAGTTGGACGAACTAGATCTGGCAAAACAAGTATGTTAATGAATTTGCAACTAAATGACATATTCAACTACTATCGGGTGTATATTTATACGATCAATTCCAGAAGGACAAATATGAGTTGCCCAACGAGAACAACGAAACACTAAAGAATGAACTTGATACTGGCGAATATACATTTGTTAAAAGGACACTTGAAGATCTTGTTGACTTTGACGAACTAGACTCAAACGAACATACGACTGTCGTTTCCATGACATCCAGTTGAGCAATGCTGAAATGGATAAGATAAAATCTTACTTTACATTGTCGAGAAATATGAAGATATAATGCAATTTATCTTGCCCAATTTTTATATAACGTTGACTGTTTCATCTGAAGAAATGAGGGTTATTTTATACTGTTTAATGGACGTAACGATATTGACTTGCAAGACATCATGAGAACGATGCGTTCATGTTTCAAGAGACAAATTTGTTGAGCAGTATCACTAGGCCGCTCAAGGGAATCAGTATTTTTTCTTATTCAATAAACTTGCCAGTGAAATCAAGCATCCAAGCATAGGCATCGTTGCGGAAACTGACAGGTTCTTCGATTGTAAAGAAGTATAAAATTAATGTGTTATTCACAATATTGGACAAAGCGAGGATAATTCTACTAAAGAAGTATGTTGCTACAAGAACTGCGTTTAAGAACAACGTTGAGCAAGAACGTACTGGACAACCACAAACAGCAGAAGAACCTGCTATTCTCTTTTGGCCGATCACTGAGTCTGTATTTGGCAAACAAGTCGGCGTTGATAAAGTATCACAATAAAATCTAGAAAAACTAAAAGAAAAACGTCTGCGGGGACTACTTGAATAAGGACAAAAGAAAGTTTCTGATGACCTTGCAAAAACTTCTGAAGTTGAAGACGTAAAAAACAATAACAATTTTGTGGTGATTGTTCATACAAAATAAATTTATCATGATGGAACGAAATGAACTTGAAGAAATTTTAAGAAATTTCGAGGATATAATGACTAGTGAATCTGAAAAATTTATTTTAAGGGAACGATATATTGAAAAACCTATTAGCTAGTTTAGTCCATCGTATCCCAGAGATTATTGGATTTTCTAAAGAAAAATAAAATGAATATCGACATGACAAAAAGTTAAAACTCAGCGATGACGAGTAGGAAACTGATATCTCAGAAATGGAACCTTACATTGATTGGATTAGACAACTTTTATGATTTGACAAGGGATGATGAAAAACTTTTCAATTTTACTGAAAATTAAAAATAAGTTATGAAAATGTGGTTAATCTTGCGAAAAATCGTATGAGCCGAAATATGGCAAAATTATATATTAAACAATAGACAATATAACTAAATAGGGATAGACTTTTAGAAAAATCGTTTGGTACAGCTTTGGTTCAAGTCTCAAATGAAAAAATATTTGAGAAAAGGATAAATGTATTTTTTATTCGTCTGATGCTTATCTTAAAATGTCCTCGATGTTAAGCAATCAGATAACTCAGACAAATCAAATTCCAAATCTGATACTGTAGAAGAAATATACAATGACGGATTAAAGATCTTTAACACAGCTGCTGCTATTATTGATCGACTAATGCTAATATCCCATCGAAAGAAGCTGAAAACATCACAGAAATAGAGGACGCAATAGTTGAAATATTTGATGATCAA
The DNA here is from genome assembly GCA_016746295.1 of Potamilus streckersoni. Taxonomy (NCBI): domain Eukaryota; kingdom Metazoa; phylum Mollusca; class Bivalvia; order Unionida; family Unionidae; genus Potamilus; species Potamilus streckersoni. The sequence goes on from JAEAOA010001812.1 coordinate 351,850, forward strand.
AAATCTTTAACAATTGGCGAGTATCATGTTTACACAGTGACTAGATTCGCTAACGCAAACCAATTATTATGCTTTTATTTGCCAATAACAAATAAAAATGTTACACTGTTACTTGACTCATCTCAGACATCGAACAGCGCCCACTTTTTCCGTTTTTATAATCCTGTTATTGAACTTGATCTTAGGTCAACAAAGCAATATGAGATCGGATTAGAATCTGCTACTATTTGATACACTGTATCAAATGTTAAAACTAACATCAACGACGAGTTTACGGCAGGTTGAAACCATTGGCGTCATCGAGTGGAAATATGTTATATTTCACTAGGAGCCTACAATGTGACAGATAACAAAACAATAAAATATCTTATAAATGCTGGCAGCAGTGATATATCATCTAATAATATTGAGATCATTTTAAACTACAATACGCCACCAGCAAGAATAATACTCAAATACAAATTGTTTATCGATCTTTGTAGCAAATACACAATCATATCATTAATCGTATTCAACAAGCGACAATTCGAATCTGACACATCTGCGACAGTATTGTATGACAGTTAATCAGCTGTTATCATTACAGCTAAAAATACAATATTGATAAGCTGTTATATTGCAATTTGATCATACACAGCCCGAGGTAGCCAAGGAAAAACGATTTATTTGTTTAGCCCTCCTGTTTCACCGGGTACGTTAATGCAAGTAAATCTGAGACAGAAAATATACTATCCTATAAGCGTTGAAAAGCAAATACTGTCTATCAAGATGAAACTTATTAAATAATCATGTCGTCAGAATGGCCTTAACAACGACATTATGACTTACTACATTCATCGGACATTTTATCAGACATTTTGTATAAACAAGTTGAAACACCAAAAAATGCATCACTAAAACGTCGTATTTTTTTCAAAAATATTTTTAAAAATAATTGCATATATACATGTCCTAACCCACAAAGTAGCGTCAATCGCGTTAATTGCAACAGGAGCCGCATATGCAGCAGGATCTGCTGTTGGACAAAATATGAGATAGAATTAATAGTGGAGTGCCAAGTGGCTAAATATAAAACATTTTTACCTGAAATATCTGCATCATCAGAAACAGCACGTGCATTGATAACAACGACAAAAAATTGTTCTCTCCGGCCGGCGCAGAGATTGTTAGAAAACTAGTAACACGAGCTAAACCTAGGCGTACTAGCACTCGGGTACTTGTTGCTGCGTTTTATGTGATTGTAAAAATAATCACTATTCTGGTGACATTCAGCAATGAGTACTCGATATCTTTTTCAACAAACATGGTGTGGTTTAAAGATACTATGATTAGAAATGCATTTTCACCAAATTTCCTTTTTTTGTGAACTTGCAGTTGGAGCTGATGATGTTACGAAATTGTCTTAGAGCAGACGCTGGCATATTTTGGAATTGAAGTAACTGCAGCAGCTGCAAATACGGATGCAATAAGAGCTTCCCTTGCAAATCGTTGTAATATTCTTGAAATTACTCGACCTTCAGCTGTTGGAATTGTAATGATAGCTGTGGGAAATCGTGTTATAAATAACACCACTGTCACCAAATGGAACATTCAACGACGGTATCTCTACCGGAACAAGCACAACGAAAAGATTCGGCTTAAGATTCTTGCACAGCTGTAGGTTTCAGCTGATGCTAGATAGTGATCTTGAACATTGTTCTAACGTACAAATAATAACTATGTTAGGTCAAGAGTAAAATATATTGCAGTTTACGAACTACAGGCACAAGATGAAAATTCCTTTTATAATTTACAATGATTTTGAGTCTATTCCACTTCCGGTGCAAGGAGCAGACAATAACCCTGAAGAATAACAAAGACGAAAGTACACGAACATACAGTTGCTTGTGCTATTGATAAAAGGTTTTCAAGACCTGTTAAACGTTATCGTAGTTGAAAAATCTCATTAGCGAGGTGGATGCCATTATGATGTTGCTCGGTAGAAAAATGAAACATCTTAACCGTAAAACATGAAGTTGAATTTGCTTCAGCAAAATCTGAACTTGGAGTTTGAGTTGTTAACTTGTCTTAACATGTTATATTTCATAGAACGTGGAATCAGAAGAGGAATAAGTGTTATAACCAAAACAATATGCTAAAGCTAATAACATTTACATGAACAACTATTATAAGACATTTTCCGTCGTTTTCCATAGTTTAGTTTTGAAGACTCTTTTTGGACAACAATAACCTTAACGGCTATGCAATGTCTGAGCCAGTGCCGTATGGTGGATTTCATTGATTAAGTTCGGATCAATTTTGCAAAGAAACCGAAAACTGTCACTGATAATATTGGTACTTTTATTCATGTTAATCTTGACTATCCCGTTGATCTTCATGACGCTCATAACGACTATCCATTTTGTCTGAGTCAATGCTGATTGATTACAGTTTGTTATCAGAGAAAAACTCGCAATGAATCATCTGATGCCAGCACTAGTGATAAATCAGCTGTTAAAAAACTAGTATCAAATCTTCTTGACAAACGGAGATATATTTTGCATGATAAAAATTTTAAACGGACACTCGATCATGGTCTTGTACAAAGAAAAGTTCATCATGTGTTAAAGTTTAATCCATCGTATTGGATTATATAGATTCCAATACTAGACGAAGAGTAGCTGAAACAACAGAATGTGAGAGAAATTTCTTCAAGCTCATAATCAATAGCGTCTTAGGAAAGACCATGGAAAAAATTAGAAAGAGATTATTGAAATCGTCAAAAACGCTGAAAGTCGTAATAAACTTATAATATCTGATCATTTGCTTAACATGAAAATATTTAAAGAAAATCTTGTAACGATACATAAGATAAAGAGAAACTTAAAGTTGAATAAATCGGTTTAAGCTGATATGATAGCACATGAAATATCTAAGACGTAGTGTACCACTTTCGTTACAGTGGTTTGTTAAGGTTAGGTAGTCTGATGCAGAGTTGCAATTTACAGACACTGATTCGCGTACGTACAAGATACAATCTGATATTATTTACAAAGAATGTTTTGAACACCGGGATTTATTAAATCTTTGTGATCATCCGAGAGACAACGGATATCACTGAGATGACAATGACAAAGTAATAGGAAAGTTTAAAGATGATGTTTCTATGAAATTGTAATGGAATTTATTGGATTACGTAGTATTATGTACTGCTTAAAATTATCAGATAATAAGATTACAATGAGCCAAAGGCATAAAAAGAAAAGTGGTCGGTAAATTAATAGGATTTGAAAATTATAGGTCGGTGTTAGACAGTTTTAGTGGTGATGTTGAAATGATGGTAATAAATTCACATTGTTACAAAATTTGCGACGAATGTTATACTCAAATCTGGTCTTTGCAATTTCGATGATAAGAGATGCTGTTCTGATGGATTTATACATGTGTGTTGGAATATAAAATGTCTGAAAGTGTTTATTTTAGCAAGGTGGATATTTTTAGATTGGTTAATCCAGTAAATTGCTAGCGTTTCCTTTAAAAAAAAAAGAATAGTAAAACTTTTGTTAGAAATATGAAATATAATAGAAGATATTACGGTGGAAGATACAACGTTAGAAAAGAAGAGAAATCTTCTCCAGGGTAAGTATATAACGATTATACTTAACAGCGAAAAATATAGCACGTACCTTAAAAAAAGGAACAAGATAAAGTTGTCTCTTGTTTTTAATGATTATTCAGAATATTTTGATAAACTTTTTTTGATCACAAAGGGCACATTAAAAGTATTGAAACTTTTTTAAATCCAATATCTCAAAACAAATGCTCAAACATTACAGTAGGTGATAACTTAAAAATGTTACGTTAATAAGACAATAGTATCTCTTGCAAATTTAAACAAAATGTTAGAACCTGAGTCTCTTATCAGCGGTAAAATTAAAATGTACTTGTTCTGTCATGATGACTAGAGTTATATTATTGCAAAAGATGAAAGGTTAAAAGTATCTCGAGAATTATCTAGCAATTTTGTGTGAAATATCAGATATAAAAATTGTATACAATTTGTGTGAAATATATCGGTAGTCTTATATAAGGGTTTGTACTGGATCAAACCCTATTTTGTTTGAAGACGGCAACAATTCAAATGCATGTCCTCGACGAGTAAACGATTATGAAATAAACACTGTTTTCTCAACAAGGTTGTTTTCACAGTTGTTTAGAATAACTTAAAGGAGCTATGGAGAGGGTAGAATTATGTTGTAGTCAAGTTTCAAATAAGGGTTTTGGCGAGAACATTCCCTTTAAAAGACTACTACATTTCTCAAACGACAGTGAATATCATAGGTGTGGGGCTGCCTACAGCCAGTATTGACAATCGAAATCTTGATGTGCGCTGGTGTCACATAAAGGGTGATTATAGAGACAAGGGAGAATGAACTAAATCTTTGTACGATTCTAGAGAAAAGGGGGAATCCTATGATGGACATAGCAATAGGTTTAGCTTAGTAAAACAAATCTATTCAATATATATCTGCATGCTTAGTCTGCCAAGTTTTTATTGGACAAAATATGATGCTCACAGTGAAAACACAAACCATTTTCATAGGTGATAATTCTGAGAAACATTGAGTACAAAAATAGGTTGACGCGATTCAAAATAGTTGCTGTCCAAGCATTTTTTTTAAGGGGAAACCACATATTGACTGCTGTGAGTGGCAAGCTTTTCTTAATAGCCGTTTTTAGATGAACCCCCATATTGACTGCTGTGAGTGGCAAGCTCTTCTTAATAGCCGTTTTTCAGACCAACCCCCATATTGACTGCTGTGAGTGGCAAGCTCTTCTTAATAGCCGTTTTTAGATGAACCCCCATATTGACTGCTGTTAGTGGCAAGCTCTTCTTAATAGCCGTTTTTTAGATGAACCCCCATATTGACTGCTGTGAGTGGCAAGCTCTTCTTAATTGCCGTTTTTAGATGAACCCCCATATTGACTGCTGTGAGTGGCAAGCTCTTCTTAATAGCCGTTTTTCAGATGAACCCCCATATTGACTGCTCTGAGTGGCAAGCTCTTCTTAATAGCCGTTTTTAGATGAACCCCCATATTGACTTCTGTGAGTGGCAAGCTCTTCTTAATAGCCGTTTTTCAGATGAACCCCCATATTGACTGCTGTGAGTGGAAAGCTCTTCTTAATAGCCGTTTTTAGATGAACCCCCATATTGACTGCTGTGAGTGGCAAGCTCTTCTTAATAGCCGTTTTTCAGATGAACCCCCATATTGACTGCTGTGAGTGGCAAGCTCTTCTTAATAGCCGTTTTTAGATGAACCCCCATATTGACTTCTGTGAGTGGCAAGCTCTTCTTAATAGCCGTTTTTTAGATGAACCCCCATATTGACTGCTGTGAGTGGCAAGCTCTTCTTAATAGCCGTTTTTCAGATGAACCCCCATATTGACTGCTGTGAGTGGCAAGCTCTTCTTAATAGCCGTTTTTAAATGAACCCCCATATTGACTGCTGTGAGTGGCAAGCTCTTCTTAATAGCGGTTTTTTAGATGAACCCCCATATTCACTGCTGTGAGAGGCAAGCTCTTCTTAATAGCCGTTTTTCAGATGAACCCCCATATTGACTGCTGTGAGTGGCAAGCTCTTCTTCATAGCCGTTTTTCAGATGAACCCCCATATTGACTGCTGTGAGTGGCAAGCTCTTCTTAATAGCCGTTTTTAGATGAACCCCAATATTGACTTCTGTGAGTGGCAAGCTCTTCTTAATAGCCGTTTTTTAGATGAACCCCCATATTGACTGCTGTGAGTGGCAAGCTCTTCTTAATAGCCGTTTTTCAGATGAACCCCCATATTGACTGCTGTGAGTGGCAATCTTTTCTTAATAGCCGTTTTTCAGATGAACCCCTATATTGACTGCTGTGAGTGGCAAGCTCTTCTTAATAGCCGTTTTTTAGATAAAGCCCCATATTGACTGCTGTTAACTGCGAGCTCTTCTTAATAGCCGTTTTTTAGATGAACCCCCATATTTACTGTTGTGAGTGGCAAGCTCTTCTTAATAGCCGTTTTTTAGATGAACCCCCATGTTGACTGCTCTGAGTGGCAGGCTCTTCTTAATAGCCGTTTTTCAGATGAACCCCCATATTGACTTCTGTGAGTGGCAAGCTCTTCTTAATAGCCGTTTTTTTAGATGAACCCCCACATTGACTGCTGTGAGAGGCAAGCTGTTCTTAATAGCCGTTTTTCAGATGAACCCCCATATTGACTTCTGTGAGTGGCAAGCTCTTCTTAATAGCCGTTTTTCAGATGAACCCCTATATTGACTTCTGTGAGTGGCAAGCTCTTCTTAATAGCCGTTTTTCAGATCAACCCCCATATTGACTGCTGTGAGTGGCAAGCTCTTCTTTATAACCGTTTTTAGATGATCCTCCATATTGACTGCTGTTAGTGGCAAGCTCTTCTTAATAGCCGTTTTTTAGATGAACCCCCATATTGACTGCTGTGAGTGGCAAGCTTTTCTTAATTGCCCTTTTTAGATAATCCTATATATAAATGCTGTGAGTGGCAAGCTCTTCTTAATAGCCGTTTTTCAGATGAACCCCCATATTGACTGCTGTGAGTGGCAAGCTCTTCTTAATAGCCGTTTTTAGATGAACCCCCATATTGACTTCTGTGAGTGGCAAGCTCTTCTTAATAGCCGTTTTTCAGATGAACCCCCATATTGACTGCTCTGAGTGGAAAGCTCTTCTTAATAGCCGTTTTTTTAGATGAACCCCCATATTGACTGCTGTGAGTGGCAAGCTCTTCTTAATAGCCGTTTTTTAGATAAACCCCCATATTGACTGCTGTTAACTGCAAGCTCTTCTTAATAGCCGTTTTTTAGATGAACCCCATATTGACTGCTGTGAGTGGCAAGCTCTTCTTAATAGCCGTTTTTTAGATAAACCCCCATATTGAATGCTGTTAACTGCAAGCTCTTCTTAATAGCCGTTTTTCAGATGAATCCCCATATTGACTGCTGTGAGTGGCAAGCTCTTCTTAATAGCCGTTTTTAAATGAACCCCCATATTGACTGCTGTGAGTGGCAAGCTCTTCTTAATAGCGGTTTTTTAGATGAACCCCCATATTGACTGCTGTGAGAGGCAAGCTCTTCTTAATAGACGTTTTTCAGATGAACCCCCATATTGACTGCTGTGAGAGGCAAGCTCTTTTTAATAACCGTTTTTTTTTAGATGAACCCCATATTGACTGCTGTGAGTGGCAAGCTCTTCTTAATAGCCGTTTTTAGATGAACCCCATATTGACTGCTGTGAGTGGCAAGCTCTTCTTCATAGCCGTTTTTCAGATGAACCCCCATATTGACTGCTGTGAGTGGCAAGCTTTTCTTAATAGCCATTTTTAGATGAACCCCAATATTGACTTCTGTGAGTGGCAAGCTCTTCTTAATAGCCGTTTTTTAGATGAACCCCCATATTGACTGCTGTGAGTGGCAAGCTCTTCTTAATAGCCGTTTTTCAGATGAAACCCCATATTGACTGCTGTGAGTGGCAAGCTTTTCTTAATAGCCGTTTTTCAGATGAACCCCTATATTGACTGCTGTGAGTGGCAAGCTCTTCTTAATAGCCGTTTTTTAGATGAACCCCCATATTGACTGCTGTGAGTGGCAAGCTCTTCTTAATAGCCGTTTTTAAATGAACCCCCATATTGACTGCTGTGAGTGGCAAGCTCTTCTTAATAACCGTTTTTTAGATGAACCCCCATATTGACTGCTGTGAGTGGCAAGCTCTTCTTAATAGCCGTTTTTCAGATGACCCCCCCCATATTGACTGCCGTGAGTGGCAAGCTCTTCTTAATAACCGTTTTTTTAGATGAACCCCATATTGACTGCTGTGAGTGGCAAGCTCTTCTTAATAGCCGTTTTTCAGATGAAACCCATATTGACTTCTGTGAGTGGCAAGCTCTTCTTAATAGCCGTTTTTAGATGAATCCCCATATTGTCTGCTGTGAGTGGCAAGCTCTTCTTAATAGCCGTTTTTTAGATAAACCCCCATATTGACTGCTGTTAACTGCAAGCTCTTCTTAATAGCCGTTTTTAGATGAACCCCCACATTGACTGCTGTGAGTGGCAAGCTGTTCTTAATAGCCGTTTTTCAGATGAACCCCCATATTGACTTCTGTGAGTGGCAAGCACTTCTTAATAGCCGTTTTTCAGATGAACCCCTATATTGACATCTGTGAGTGGCAATCTCTTCTTAATAGCCGTTTTTTAGATGAACCCCCATATTGACTGCTGTGAGTGGCAAGCTCTTCTTAATAGCCGTTTTTTAGATGAATCCCCATATTGACTGCAATGAGTGGCAAGCTCTTCTTAATAGCCGTTTTTCAGATGAAACCTATATTGACTTCTGTGAGTGGCAAGCTCTTCTTAATAGCCGTTTTTAGATGAACCCCCATATTGTCTGCTGTGAGTGGCAAGCTCTTCTTAATAGCCGTTTTTTAGATAAACCCCCATATTGACTGCTGTTAACTGCAAGCTCTTCTTAATAGCCGTTTTTTAGATGAACCCCCATATTGACTGTTGTGAGTGGCAAGCTCTTCTTAATAGCCGTTTTTTAGATGAACCCCCCTATTGACTGCTCTGAGTGGCTAGCTCTTCTTAATAGCCGTTTTTCAGATAAACCCCCATATTGACTTCTGTGAGTGGCAAGCTCTTCTTAATAGCCGTTTTTTAGATGAACCCCCACATTGACTGCTGTGAGTGGCAAGCTGTTCTTAATAGCCGTTTTTCAGATGAACCACCATGGTGACTTCTGTGAGTGGCAAGCTCTTCTTAATATCCGTTTTTTTAGATGAACCCCCATATTGACTGCTGTGAGTGGCAAGCTCTTCTTAATAGCCGTTTTTTAGATAAACCCCCATATTGACTGCTGTTAACTGCAAGCTCTTCTTAATAGCCGTTTTTTAGATGAACCCCATATTGACTGCTGTGAGTGGCAAGCTCTTCTTAATAGCCGTTTTTTAGATAAACCCCCATATTGACTGCTGTTAACTGCAAGCTCTTCTTAATAGCCGTTTTTTAGATGAACCCCCATATTGACTGCTGTGAGTGGCAAGCTCTTCTTAACAGCCGACTATCACTGTCCACATTCTGTAAAGTAATTATGGCAGGAGTATATGCCTCACACTAGTTTCAAGAATAACAACACAAGACCGATATACCAGTATAGCTATATCTTCAACAAGTAAAACAATAGCGGCTAAAAGAGTCACACTATAGCCTTAGGTTAAAGGCATGTGACAGGGCTAATTTACAAAACTATTCCATGCCATTGTTGTTCTCAACGGTGACGAAATATATCCGAGATTTGTTTCTCGACTTGATGGAGCTGGCGAAGTGTGTTCTGATGGTTAATTAGTCCTTAGCAAATGTACATGAATCACTTAGTGCAGTGTAAATGCTAGACAGCTTTTTTAGCGCAAATACTTTCTGATTAACGATTTTAGATTTTGTAAATAATAAAGAGCTGAAGAAATCATTGGTTTAGTTTATAGTTATTCTGTACCAACCTTATAGTAACTCTCCATTTTGTAAAATCAGTCCATGGGAAATTAGTGCTGATAACCTTTTTCTAAAACTCGACGTCTTAATATTTACCCTATTGCCATGATTTGTTCAAACATCAGCAAGTGGTATAAAGGAAAAAAAAGTTACTCTGCACCAGGGGCGTTATTAGGGTTGGTGTCACCCAATGTGGTTACTCATGGTGTCACCCACATGTACCTCCTTCCTGCACAAAAGTTCAAACTTTTAAAGATAGGCATGTGCGATAACTCATGGTGTTTACCCACACGGACCTCCTTCCTGCACAAAAATTTAAAAATTGTATAAATAGTCATTTTGGTGTCACCTTCTCTGATGGTGTAACCCTGTGCGGTCCGCACCCCCCACTCATCCCCTAGTGACACCACTACTCCTCATTAAACAATTGTTTACCACATACAATTTTAGTAATATCAAAACTATCAATTTTTGAAACTAAAATGATGATGAAAGATTTGGTTTCTAACAATTACCGTTTTCAAATAAAATTTAATACAATAGGCATACGAAGAAAACCAAATTCTTTCCCTTTCGTCCTAAAGCATGACTTATCGCTTTCGTCCTAAAACATGACTTATCCCTTTCGTCCTAAAACATGACTTATCCCTTTCGACCTAAAACATGACTTATCCCTTTCGTCCTAAAACATTACTTCTCCCTTTCGACACATTTTTAGGACACATTTCCAATAGGAGCCAGAAGAAAAACTAAAATACTAGTTTATTCAAAGCCACCAGCGATTTCTTTCAAATATCAATAAAATCCTTCAAATAGCTTGCGATGACAATTATTTCTGAAAGCAATAGATTTAGCTTATCAAACATCTACACCAACTATTTATTTAGCCTATCAATCATCTACATGAGTCATTTTTTGACCTATCACACATCTACACGAGTCATTTACTAAGTCTATCACACATCTTTACCAATCGTTATTTAATTTATCATACATATACATCAATAGATTTAGCTCATTACACAGCTACACCAATAATAGATATTGCTTATCCCACATCACTTGCAACCGTATATTTAGCGTATCACACCTCTTTACCAACAATAGAGTTAGCTGTCACACCTCTTTACCAACAAAAGAGTTAGCTTATCACACCTCTTTACCAACAATAGAGTTAGCTTATCACGCATCTGCTCCAACCAATTATTCACCTTATCACACATCTTCACCAACCATTTTGATATATTTTGGCACAGACGGACATAATGCCATAGGTCTTTGTGTGGATAAAGCGTTCAGACAATTATCATAGACACAAAGGTGTAATGCTGACATTACTAATTATATTATAAACTGCTGGAAAGTGTTTCGAGGCATCATTATATTAAAAATAAAACTTTTCGGACGGCACTTTTACTATAGTGACTTTCTTTGATCCCATCAGATTTTATTTCAAATATGTAATGAATGGAAAGAATACAGAAGGGATTGCCAAAGATACAAATAGATAATATTTCCCAACGTTTTCAACTTATTAAGGAAGAAAAAATAACAACGAATCAAAAAAATAGCTTTAAACTTTTTTCAAGTATATCCATGACAGTGTAAATCTACTAGAAAAAATTAAATAGTGAAGGGGGAAAATATACACGAAAAAGAGCATCAAAATAAGAGAACCATGCGTCTGTTTTTGTTTAAGCGTCATAAAAGCACAATTCTATAAAATACGTAATAAAGGGGTGAACTGGGTAAACGCACGATTTCCTTATCTAGAAACCAATTGTATTTCGGGGCTGAAGACCAAGGACGGAAACCATGAAGCAAACAAAACTGATGTAAGTCCTGAAGCAATTATATCCAGGTAAAGGCGCATGGAATGCAGTAAAGGAAATGTTTTATGAAAAATTTGTAGCTGAAAATAATAATAATAATAATAATAAATGATAATAATAAAAATAAATGATAATAATAATAATGATAATAGAAGAAGAAGAAGAAGAAGAAGAAGAAGAAGAAGAAGAAGAAGAAGAAGAAGAAGAAGAAGAAGGTTTTCCAAAGAGTCATATAAAATTTTACATGTGCGTTCTATAAATGTCTCCTCTTGGTTACACTCAGTAGTACCTCAATGGACTCAGCTATATGTTTATATCAGATGTGGTGATGGACGAGTTTCACATTGTTTTTTTTTTGCTAATGTAACTTTTGCGTGTATTTATTCATATTTTGAAAATATGGTTTCGCCGACATATAGGGTGGCACAGATTGTGCTTCTCAAGAGATAGATTACAATTTTGGCTCGATATCTTAACTTTCATAGTACAGCTAACGTCTGTAGCCTAACTACAGAAGGATTTAGGTGGGATTTATTTGCATATACTTTCAGATTACTTGATGTAACTGTCTTTGGAATGCATTAGTTAACTATTTTTCTTGTTTTTTACTTGAAGAGGAGATTTTTATCTTGTTTAGTTCATAGCTCGTCAGTGCATTTCCTTGACCTCTCGTTAGCATTTCCTTGACCTCGTCAGTGCATTCCCTTGACCTCTTGTCAGCATTTCTTTGACCTCGTCAGTGCATTTCCTTGACCTCTTGTCAGCATTTCATTGACCTCGTCAGTGCATTTCCTTGACCTCTTGTCAGCATTTCTTTGACCTCGTCAGTGCATTTCCTTGAGCTCTTGTCAGCATTTCATTGACCTCGTCAGTGCATTTCCTTGACCTCTTGGTCTCTTTTCAAGGCTAACTGGATTGGATGTTACAAAATGAAGAACTTAAGGAAAGAGGTGAGCCTATATTGCACATCTTAATTTAAGTAGTAAAGATAGATGAACATTCTATCTCAAAAGATGCCTATCTTAGAAACCACCACCTCTTCCCAAATTTAGAGAGGTGGAAAGAGAATCCAGGACCTCTAAATTTATTTCTATTGAAACAATTAAATATTATATATAAAATCTCCTTTTGTAAATCAAAGAGACATATTGGATTTGATTTAACAAAGAGAGTTTTCAAAAGTGTTAATTAAATCAAATCTGTTGCAAGCTATACTGGTAAAAGACCTAAACTAATAAGCGATTTTATTAAAAATGTTGGTGTTTATTTATCAGTTAAATATGGATCAATATGGTTATTCACAACTGAAAATGATAAACGAATAAGATCTTGGTTAAATATTACAATGATGTTTCTATTAAATACAATGTTTGGCTATTGTTGCAATTACAATAAAGTATTTCGTGGAGTCAAACACTTATTTTAGATCAGGCAGAACAAAATGCTTGTTTGTTCAGAACTTTCTGATGTACTCACGACTACACATGGCGAGTCACACCAACAGCAAGTGAGCAACTACCTAGGCAATTATTTGTTGTATTTCGAGAGTCATACACAGTCGTAGAGTCATAAAGTCAGTTTATTGTAACATCTTAAAGTTACGCAACTTCTATTGACTTAAAAAAAATTTTTGAGCTAGAAGAAGATGTCTGTTCGTATGTCTACGTAAAACAGCATGTTTTTTTAGAGGAGCTAATTTTACTTGGTTTTTCTGAATAATTGTTTTCCTGGAGAACAACATTACTGATTTGGATAAAGACATTTTCCAGAAAATATTCTAAATTGGAACGGAACAACACAAACTGTGTTTTACTGAGTAAATTCTGGAATTTTCTGTTAGCCTTCGTCTGACGTGGTCATCCGCCATTTTGGACCGGAATTAAACTTCAGACTGTATTTAGAACTTTTTACAGGACTTATGCTTCTATTTTGAACAAACAATTTGGATAATTTCTGTAAAGCGTAAGTCTCCTTTAACATAATTACATTTTTCATGTTTTCTAGGAAAATAAATTAATTTTGTTAAAATTTACCAAGCTTGTTGTCTTCACTCTTTCTTTTATGTTACTTTGAACGAGCCGATACGTAAGATAAAAGAATGGGGGTTCGTCCTGGATCTTTCTACCAATTCTTTATGTTATGTATCGGCTCGTTCAATGTAACATAAAACAAAGAGTGAAGACAACAAGTGTTGTAAATTTTAACAAAAATAATTTATAATCCTGCTGCAAGTCTCTTTCTCCTATTATAACCGTAATTGTAACGTATATTTCTTTTGATGTTAGGAATTAAGTTATTAACACGAGTTAATATTTCAGTGCTGGTTGCTGTCGCACCTGGTGGTGTTATACCAAGATTATTACAAGCCGCAATAAGTGAGACTCTTGTAGCAGCTGCATCGGCATCTGCAGCTAGTGTGGCAATACCATAATTGTTAGCATTAGCAATCACCCGACAAACCAATTCCAGTATCTTTTAACCACATCATATTTGTTGCAGTTGATCTGGAGTAATCGTCAGAAAACGAAGTAGTATTTAAGATTGTACTTTCAACTTGTATCTTGAAATATCCACAAAAGTTTGATTCACCAGCTGATATCTAGCTCTTTAAATAAATACTAGGCATTTTTTTAATAAGAGCTTTATTTGTTTCAGCTGCAATTGCGGCAGGGGCATTAGCTACTGGCATAATCTGGTCATGAAATTCCAACACTGCTTTGTGAGGCAGTGGAAATACGTCCACGACTCGAGTATTAAATATTCTGACGGCAGCCTTGTTTGGTTAATTAGAATTTTCATCGAGATATTCAACATACGTAAATTTTGTTTCTGTGTCTTCTGTGTCATAAATTTCTGATAAATCAAGATAATTTTAAGACACTTTTATTTATTAGGTTATATAAATTTTTATTATTGAGGCGCTGTTGCTTTAGATATTAATTTTTGTATAATTTGTTCTCCTTTGGTGATAAAAGTTTTTTTTGTTGTTATCATAGTTTGTTGAATTTATTTTGTTGGTGCGATTTCTGAGATAGCTTTTTTATTGTTGGAGGGTATTTTATTTTATCAGATATTTTTTCCCAAAGCAGTTCCAGCGGCAGATACAGCTCCAGCTGCAAAAGCTTTACCTGCATCAAGTGCAATTAGGGCAACTTTACGATTTATTCCTGGCATATTTTCTACAATTATAGTAAATATGTTTTCAAAAAGTCCTCTAAGTAGTTTTCTTCTGTAAAATTGTTATCTCTTTCATTATATCTGAGGTTGTACAATTTTATTGCCAATCACATAGAGATCACTCGTAGCTGAAGATAATGAGTAACAATCTCGTTGCTTAGATCCAGTTGTTGATCTGTCAATTGCATATTTATTTTTATCTGATTTTCAATATTTAGCCAATAATAAATAACTTGACGTGGACCAATTTGCATGATATATCCCACTTGAACGTCTTTTGAAAAGATGTATATTGTTTGTTCTTTGCTACCCTTGGTTGAGTAAATTCCAGGTGCAGAAGAGCAATTTATTAATATTGTGTTTACATCAGTTATATTTACTGGCAGTTGACCGTTATATGTAATATTTTGTTCAAAAGTAGGATAATTTTCATGATAAAATCCTATCAGTGGTACAATACTTTTTGGCGGTGTAAAATCGACCTTTATATTTCTTAATGTTATCTTAGCTCATAACGTGTTATAATTTGATGTTAGCTCAAAATCTTCAGCGATGCCATTATTTTTCGTTATAAGTTCTTTCATTGTTTTATTTAGATCAGTACTATTATAAGCTACATGTGGAATTTTAAGTGTTGTATATGCAGCTCCTAAAGTTGAAGTTGCAGCCATTGTACATTCATCATTTATTTCAGTTTTTACGTTAGCCGTAGAATGCCATGCTGCACATGAAATTAGTTCAATCTCATCCTGTTTTGCGGGATTTACATGTATTGGAAGAATATAATTTACTGAAAAATTTGCGCTATCTTTAGCAGATACTGTGCTAGAGGCTTTTAATGATGTTGTCGATATTGCTATTTATTCTATCTATAATATTTTTGTTTACAAAATTAAGTCGCCGCAATTATGTCGCGGATCATAATAAATTGTCCAATCTCAAATTATCTAATAATTGTGAATAATTTCATTGTCAATTTCAGCAAGAATGTTTCCAGACTTTTTGAAAATATCAATATAATTATTCTCCCCAATATTTTAGAAACTGATGCAAATATTTTTACTCCTGTCCAGGTTTATTCTTTTGCAACTTTAATTAATCTTTTGAAAAAGTTCATCCATATCATCTACCATCCGAGTTAATTCAGTTTGTCTGCCAATAGGATCTTTCATGTCCTTTGGGAGAACCATATCATCTTTCATACGTATTTTATCTAAATATTTTGCATCAGTACCAAACCATTGTTTTAATTACCATGCTCTTCATTTTTTAATATTATTAATAACTTTCATACAAAGATCACCAATAATCCATTCTCTATATACTCTGATAGTGTCGTTGTAGGTTTCTTTTTTTTCTAATACTACATTGTTGAAATGTTTCTTACTTTCTTGCTTTATTGTTTCTAACATAATATATTCTTCAGCGTTGTTATCAGCTTTTTTAACATCTCATACTCTTAAATTTTTAAAATTGTGTTTTTCGTTAAACGATTCATACTCAAAATCTTTCATTTTGTTATTTATGCCTTCCAAAGCATCTTTAAATTTTTGCTTTTCTTGGATATCTAATTTATCTTCTTTCCTAAATGCTTCTCTTCTAGCTTCTTCTTCTTTCATCCTCTCCAACATTGTTCCAGCTTTACACTCCGATTCTTCAATTTCTTTTGTAATAACTCTCAATTTTATTCCAATAGGCCTAAATACTATTGCTTTTGATAATCTTCGATTAATCATAAGTGGATTGTTCATCAGTCGATTTAGTTTAGCTCGTCGAGCAGCAGGATCAGCTATATTCGCTGCAAGTGCCTCTGCTAATCTTAATCTATTTTAAGCTTCCTCTTCTGATAGTGGTTTAGTTTCAGGTTTAGTTTCAGGTTGTTTTCCAAGTAAAGCCCCATTAACTGGTCTAAGAGCTGTAGATGCTGCTTCTGCGACACTTATTTGTCCACGTCGTGCTTGATGTACTTTTCTTTGAAGTCTGCCTGAGATTGTGATTGTTCTTTTTTCAAATCTTCTATACGTTTTCTTTACTTTGTTCGTTTATCCACAATTATATACTATTTTTCTATACAAATCGAAAACAAAAACTTACTGCAGGTATCTGTCAATAGAACAGCAAAACGTGTAATCTGGATTATGCGTTAGTTTATCAAATAAGAAAAAGATATTTTTATCTTGTTCCCCGATGATATAGTTAAATAAATTTATTTTTCATCACGTTGCCACGTTGTTCGATTGCAAAATTTCTAACGTCAATATTGCCAGGTCTGGAAAATAATATAAACCAACCAGTATTTCGCCTAATAAATCTGTCAAGATTATAAAAGCTCGGGGCAAGATAATTAGAATTACATTTCTTATTATGTGATAGTGAAAAATATGATTTTATTTTATTCATTTTTTCCCTTGTTTAGCGGAATATCATAAAAAACAAATACCTTATGTTCATGTGAATCATGTTGATTAACTGAAAGAAGTTCTTCTGGTTGTTTGATAATAACAAAATCTTCACCAGCTCGATATCATCCCGATGTTTGTTATTATATTCGCTAAGTAGATCGTACTTCTCTTGTTGACACACTAATTCAATATTACAGATATTATCATAATAAACTTTGGTGCGCAAAACATTGTTACAAATACTATAGAAACAGACTTCGTTAAATATCATTTTTACCTTTGCTAATGACCAGCTCTGATATAATCATTAAACCCGTTTTCGTTACTAATATCAGGTATTGATGTTTCTCTTTCAACAGCGTGTAAAAATATTGAGCCTTGACTTGAGACTAAAAGAATGCTTGTAAAATATCACTTAGAAAATATTACTTGATCAAATATGTTCATATTTACGAGGTACAAAATATTATATTGACGAATTAATACGCGAATTTCGTACTATTGACATTGTGTTGACATGTATTCTACCAATGTGAATCCACAGGTAAAACATTTTATGTAAACAATTACAAATTAGTATAGCTCGACTCTTCATCAATATCTAAACATTTTGCTGTTATCATTATCAAATAAAGCATTAAACATGTTGTTAATAAATGGCATTAGGTCATCTGCCCAACCTCTTTTTTGTTCGTCATTTACAGATGCGAATAACCATATTGATTCTTGCTTGACTGATAAATATTAACCAACATTTTAAAAAACAGCTTATTATTTTAGGTTTTATACCAGTATAGCTTGAAGCAGATTTGATTAAATTAAATGTTTTAAAAACTCCATGTCTCTTTGATTAATAAAAGGTCATTTTATATGTAATATTTTACGGTTTAAATACAAATAAATTTAGAGGACCGGGAACCGCTTTCCACCTCTCTACATTTTTGAGGGGGTGGGAGTTTCTGAGCTAGAAACACCTTCTGAGATAGGAATCTATCATACTAATATTTACACTGATTTAGTACAAAAGAAAATCCAGTGCAATTCATCCTGAAAAAGGTAAATGACATTTGAAATAACATGTAAGTTAAACTAGACGAAGAAATAAACAAAAAAAGACATAAAAGAAACATTGATGATTTAGAGCAACCATCAGTAAACATTTCAATCAAGTCAAACTATGAAGCGAAGGTATGATAATTTATTTACCCAAACTTAGAAGTTAAACTTTTTCTTGCGACAACATATCAAAATATTTCCGAAAACAATAAAAAACAGAAAACTGTAAAACCTTACTGCAGACCTACACCACGAAGTTCTGAATAATGGACTGCTAACCTCTTCCTACAAAATGATGTCTTAACAGGACCATTTCAGGTCCCTCTAAAATGAAACTGTTAAAGCCTTCTAAAGATATGACATATATAGCCCATATAGCTTCAATAAATTTCGTTACGCCACTAAAGCGCAGAAGAGATGACAAACTTCATGTAACTGAATAACTTCTCAAAATAACACTGAGTATATATTTAAGGGATAGTTTGGATAGGAGGATGCCATTGATTCTGATGACTTGAAGATTTTTCAAGGCGATTTTAAATGTTAATCGTGGGAAAATCTTATAACGTCAAACTGGCAGAGAAAATTGGAATTATGGGGAATGGACCCATGGGATCTTTCATTGGAGGAAATTATTGGTACAGTGGAGATCGCAAGTAGGTGTAGTGCTGTGAAAGTTTTGCAGAGGTGATGTTGGACACCATAGGGAGCTTCGTTGTCAGGCAGTAGTGCTCTGCCAAGGACTCGTTGCCAGGCGGTAGTGCTCTGCCAAGGAGTCGTTGCCAGGCAGTAGTGCTCTGCCAAGGACGAGGTGCCTTAAGGAGGTGAAGTGTTGCGGAAACGAGCATTGAAAGGTGCAAATCGGATCGTGTGCAGCTCTTGAAAACGAAGATTAGTAGTGAACGTAGGCCTCGGTATCACCGTGGGTAGGCCATGTATCACCGTTAGCATGTTCTCACATGGTGCAGGTTTTCTTAATTATTGCAGCGTACGCCCGTCACATCAGGATAGAACATTCCATCAGGTCCACTGAAACTGAAAATGTCGGGCTATGTCTAGCGTCTACCCCGTTTGCTACTACATGCAGAATGAAGACGGAGTTGAATAGCACACTGTTCCGTTTGTTGTCATCGGGCATTTTGCTTTGCTTTGCTGCTGAGGAGGAGGCGGCTACCGCCGTCTTGGAAGCAGCGTGACTAGTATATCATGCTTTTGAAGCGATTTTTAACACATAGATGGCTACTTGCATAGGATTCCAAAACAGCTTTCTCTGCTCGAAGAAATTCCCGATATACAGAAGCCGTTCTTTTTTTTATTCGGCTTGCTTACTATTGTTTTAAATGTCACTAGCTCGCCCTTCCAGCTCTTTGATGTCACCGACGAAGTTCTCCAACTCATCACCCTCTTTATCTATGATTGATTTGGCTCTTCTTAGGATTGCCAGAGACAGACACCTGATTTGATAGTCGACGGTGCAGTCACGTCTGTAGACAGAGTCCTTTACTCACACTGAAGAGCCCATGACGACGAAGCCCCCGAGAAAATACAGGCTAGTCTCGATGACGCTTCCATCAGCAACAATCCCAAAGCTTCACATGACTAATGATAAAATTCATCCAGAAATCTAGGTCAACAAAAACCAGCAAAATTTGTCATGTACTCCTTCCTGCAACGAATAACGTCTCCATCGGTACCAAATCAGATCAATGGTAACATTATCTCCAGGACATGTTGGACTTCTCTGTATATTTAATATTTCTGCATATGTCGAACACAAAGTTTCAGTAATATTTATTTTCGCAGAATCGAAGAAGAATCATTGACACGCTTATCCTTCAATAAATATAACTTGAAAATAAAATTTTTTGAAACGTTTTTCACTAAACTGACCAAAGTAAAGCAAAGGAAATAGTAAAACGTTTCAAATTTAGGCAATTAAAAATATTAAAACCATTCTATGCAGTTTTGAACCAAAGTGGCTCATTGGTTAAATTGTTGCCATATTGACCGGAAGGTCCCCGGATTGTTTACCGAATCGTTTTCGATGTGTGACAATGTTTAAGATTAGAACTGTTGATCTGTGAAAAAGTGAAATCGAAATCGTGAGACCCACAGTCGTTAGTATTCGTACATACAGTACAGTCGTTAGCATTCGTACATAAGGCTACACTCCGAGAACCGATCTCTTGCTATAAAGATAATAATAGGGAAGCCGGTTTTTCCCTGGTTATCGGTGGAGATAAAAATTATGTATTTGTCTGTCTATCCTTCGATTGTTTGCACCATTTCTTTTTACGAAGATCACGAGTATCAAATTTATTTTCATTTCTAATATGTCACAACATTACTCTCTCAATGAAACACTCCACAAAATATTCGTGCTGGTTAGATTCGATCGGTCAATATTGACATTACAGAATGCAATTTTCCATTGATGTGGATCAATAACTCCATTATTCAGAATATCTCAATGTCATCCAAAATATCGGGAAAGATAAATGAAAATATTTGTTATTGATAATTTTCATGTCGAAATGAATATTTGTAAAATAAGTATTCTATTGATAATTACACACAGACGTCATCATTGGCATTAAACCAATAAAACACCGCTATCTGACTCATTCCAGTTGTCTGTTATTATTCGTTTAGGCTAATGTCATGTATAGCAAAGAAAATCCTTCTAGTCTACTATTTTTACTTTAAAACTAAATATTTAAAACCAATAGCATGTTGAAATTTATTCCCAAAATTTTCTCAGATTCATTTTGAGAAATTCTGTTATGATGATAAATTATGAGGCAAGGTGAAAACTACGGCCTTAGTAAATCAAATGTTTCCACAAACCGAATAAGGGCGTCAAACCTGTTGTAGCACATAGAACTGATCAATACATCGTTTTGTAGTTGATATCATCATACCATTAGTCTCATATTATCTTAATATTTACTGCTTATAGAGATAATATCTTTGAAAACATTCTAGATATATTTGCTTCCGAAGCTCGATTATTCACTTTTTATCTCAATCGATAGTTTGGACGTATCTGAATTGCTGTTTTGGTAAAAGAACACTTAAACAACTAGTTTTATGTACTAGAAAATATCGTTTTTAGTCCTAAATAATAATCTTTAGAAAAGAGAAACTAGAAAAGATGACATTTAAATTATTTGAACATTGCATATTACTGCAGTGAATGCAACAGGCAACAGTTAGCAAAAAAATATTTCTCCTTATTAAGATTGCAGCATCCCAAAGCAACACTGTACTCAAGTAAATTGATATCGAAATTGTGCTCTATGGCTGATGGGAGGGGTTGTGCAGGTACAAGAGTAATAGATGGAGTTGAAGTTTGATAGTCAGGTCACTCTGTATGTGTTCAATACTACTAATACTACAGTCATTTATTATTTATCCAGCGCGACATAATTATTTTCAAACAAGTTTTTATTTGGGAATCGAATCAAAACTCTTGTGCATAGCATTAGCAAAATGCAAGAATAATATTAAAAGAAGTCAAACAGTCATTAGAAGAATATAAAATAGTGCGGCATTTACGTCCAACAAAGTCCATATCTCTCATGGAGACGAAAGGAGTCTATTGCTGCCTTTCCACCATATTGTATTTTACACACAAATACCCACACCACCACGATCTTGATTACTTTAGCATGAGGTTAAAATATTTCTAGGAGTAATTGTTCGAAATATGCTTTAAACTTTTCATTGCAGTACAAATGTGTTCAATTTGTGCGAAGAATTTGATTGGAAACTGCATTGTCTTTACCTGATATTTACTCTTGCCTTGAAACAAGCCGAAAGATAATTGGACACATCAAAATTATTTTTCCTATAGTGACTCTACATTTTTTTATTAGTCCTGAACGTTTTTATTGTTTCTAAATATTAATTAATCATGTATTCATATGTAAATATTTGAAATAAGACTTACGGTTTGTGAAGAAAATACAAATATTTATCCTAGAATTGTCAAAAAATA
The DNA here is from genome assembly GCA_016746295.1 of Potamilus streckersoni. Classification (NCBI taxonomy): domain Eukaryota; kingdom Metazoa; phylum Mollusca; class Bivalvia; order Unionida; family Unionidae; genus Potamilus; species Potamilus streckersoni. Next base: position 373,849 of record JAEAOA010001812.1, read on the forward strand.
TAAGTCCTATAAAAAAAAACACTTCTGACTGAATCTAGTTTGAATCTCAAGTTGGTTCCAAGATGGAGGATGATAACGTCAGATGAAGTCTTTACACAAATGTCCAAAATTTAACGTTGAACTACAATTTATACTGTACTGTTCCAATTTAGAATGAATTTTACTGAAGGTCTTTATCACAAACGACTTGTAAAATTCTCCAGGAAAAATATTATTTAAAAAGTAGATGAACTCATACAGCTGTCATTTATAACAAGACTCATCTCGAGCTCTACAGATGTAAATCAAACTAAATTCTTTCCAACAAAAAAAAAATTAATACCTTCTTCTCTAGGTATAAGAACGACGCTGACAATTTCACAGGGAACTAAGTGTGTTTAAACCGAACTAAAAAGTTTCTTCATGCACGCGAATGAAGAAAGTGTGGTTGTTTCAAGTTCTAATAATCGCAGTACACGAGGTAATGCTTTGAAAATGACCTTGACCACAACCAATCGTTTACTCCCGAAAAATATTAGGGTTGCGTATTTAAAACCCCAAAACCTGATTTCAAGTCTCGCGTGATTGGTCATATTGTCTCTTAATACCACTAACTTTGGCACGTCCGCCAGCATAAACCCACTTAAGAACCAATCATAGAAAAGGTTGTTTACACACAGTGACCACGCAAAGAAAGTATGCCTCTGATACTGACCTATCATTTTAACTTCCTACTGACATTGTTGCCAGCGCAAGACAAACTATGGTAACTAAAAGACAATTCTCACGTAACAATACTTCATTTTAAATAAACAAAATTTGTCATAAGAATATATCTCATTACTGGGAAAGAATTTCGAACCTGATAAAAATATTCATTGCAACAATACAATGAAACAAAAATTAAATAAAAAGAATTTTAAAACTTACACACAAGCAATTTAATCACATATGTAACAAAATATTCGGAGTATGGCGTATGAATAAACATCATCAGGTAAAAATTTAAGACTTACTTAGCAGTTGTTATGTATGCATATAATGTTATATGGCTGATCTGGCGTTTTGATAGAGCTGTTATTTCAATGTTACATGGCTGATTTGGCGTTTGATACACTGTTCATTCAATGTTAGATGGATCATCTGGCGTTTGATACACCGTTCATTCAATGTTACATGGATGATCTGGCGTTTGATACACTGTTCATTTAATGTTACATTGATGATCTGGCGATTTGATACAGCTATTCACTCAATGTTACATGGCTGATTTGGCGTTTTGATACAGTTGTTCTATCTGTAATTCCGTATCTCACACCAGAAATTTATTTATCGCACACCCAGCTTAGAATTGCTTGTAGAATTTAAAATCTTCACTAATAGACTACTTATCAAATATAAGTTAATATTTAATTCAGTACATGTTAAGTTATAAAAAGAATGTCAACATGAGTATGTCATTTTAAGATATGGAATCATATTCAGTGAAATGTGGCAGCTTTTCAGCAAGGTAGAAGAAGCAGATTATCGAATTTACACGATATCTAGGAGCAATACGTATCTATAGTACGAATGTAACACAAAATTTTAAAGAACAAGAAAGTGATATTTCGTTTGCTTGTCCCAGATATGTCCTCATACAATATCTGGGACAAGCAACTTATTCAAACACATTTCATCAATGGTTCTGTTTTTACGTTAAATCTGTGTACAAACATATGAATCCATAGTTTATAGTGGATCATATTATATTAAAGAATTTCACAACCATTTTGGCGAGATTGCACAACTGTTGTAATAAGAACAAAAACTGATAAATGAAAATAATATTGTGCGTTTTCAGGCAAAGATGAACAACTTTTAATTTCAACAAATGTATATTATATATTATAAATATATATTTTAAAAGAAAGAGAAAGACGTGACCACATTTATCTAACTGGTATATACAGATGTTCTACACATAAAGAATACAGTTCAAGTTATAAAAAATCCCACAATTATAATAAATAATAGTGTTTATTTATGACTTATGTGAGTATGCCATTCATCTGCTCATTCCAATATGATTATAAATGTTCCAGCTGAATGGGCCAAATCGATGTCAAACAACATCAAAGAATACGTGTAACTCAGCGCAAGTTGATTGGTTGATGTAAAGCGTAATAGAATTAAGGGTTAGAATGAAACACATCTTCATAGGCAACTTTTGATTCACGTGGTATATTCCAGATATATAACATAATTATGACAAATTTATTACTCAAATGTTGATTGACATCATACCTAAATATTCGAGGGAAGTTATTTAACCAGATGAAACATAGACAGTGCTGAAAGGTTTAAATAAATTGAAACTGCTATGCCATCTTATAAAACAACATTTGTTCCACTTTATACGATGAAAATATAATAATGACAATTACCAGTATGTGCATTATGTTAAAGAATATTGAAACCTTCAGACACTTTGATTTCCGCACAACTATTACGAACAGTAAGGCACACTTATCCAATTTTAAAAGAATTTACAAATAATAATAAAGAGGACTTTGTTTAGCGCATAATCTTTAGAAGCTCTAAGCGCTTTTGAACATCTGACAACACTTAAAAGAATAATAAAACACACACACATGAATATATATATATATATATATATATATATATATATATATATATATATATATATATATATATATATGATTACAAAAACAAAAGAAAAATTAAAAGCAAACACAACCAAACATTCAAACACGCTGCTTATATTTAAGGCAAGGATATGCTATAAGGATACACCATTAGGTCTTTAAGTTCGTTCTTCCAATTGAAACAGATGTGTTTTTAGAGGGGTCTTGAATGAGATCACTGTGTCTTTTTGTCTAAGTGCAGTGGCCAATTGGTTCCACATTGCTGGACTCTGGTATGCAAAAGAGCGCTGTCCATTTGATTTTATTTTCACAGTGGGAATAACGAGAGTACAAGTGTCAGAAGAGGGGCGTAAGTATATTGCTGGTGTGTACACATGGATGAGGTCAGATAGGTATGTTGGATGGGTGCCCGTCATTGAAACGTAGTATAGAGAACAAAATTTTGTGTTTAATTCTCGATCGTATGGGTAGCCAGTGTAGGGTAGAGAGCAGAGGAGAGGCATGCTCTGATAATGGTACTCCAAGGATGTTCCAAGAAGCTGTGTTTTCAACGTTTTTAAGTTTCTGGAGCAGGTATTGAGATGAACCAGACAGAATTGAGTTACATTGTTCAGTCTTGAAAGTACTAAGAAACACAAAGTGTTTTAGTGGCATCAACTGAAATATACATTTGAATGGAGCTGATGCGTCTCAGCTCAAGATATGCAGCCTTGCATATGTTCATGACATGTTGGTGCAATGAGAGAACACTGTCAAGAGAGACACCAAAGGTTTCGTACTGACTGTGTGAATTTATAGCATTTGAAGCTGGAACTTTTTGAGATCTAGTACTGTAGTGAACTGATTTCACTGCATGGACTATGTTTGTTACATTCTTCTTAGCGGCATCATATACCTGCTCATGAACAGTGAGTCTGGTGGAAAGCTAACGCCTCTCAGATTTACGGCAGCAACTTTTAGCAGTGCGAAGCTGGTGACCAACACTGCTATACCATGGAGAACACTTATGAATTACTACACTGCACTTGGTTGCTGGGGCATGTTTGCCAAGCAATGATCGCAGGCAGTTATCCAGTTTTTCTGCTCTAGGAGGTATGCTAGTTGTTAGGCTTGCTTGGATGTCATACATTAGTTGGGTTCTGTTTATCATACGGAGGTTTATCTTAGTAGTGAATAAAGGTGTAAGTTAGGGGTTGATACGTCAAGATGGCATGTAATGCAGAGGTGGTCTGATAAAAGTTTGTGGGACACCAGGGAGGACTGGAGAATATTATCATCAGGTCTGTAAAGAATCTAGTCTAAAATGTGACCATGTTAATGGGTGGTCTGAGGTTATAAACGTGAACGGAATCTAGCACTTTTGATGTGAATGGGTTTCCAGGAGAGTGAAAGTAAGAGCTGAAATCTCCAAGAATAATCAGGCTGCCACCGATCGAATTTCCATACTTCAGGAGATTCGCAGACTGCTCCAAAAAGAGAGATTCTGTCAGCTTGTTTTTTCACCTAGGAGGAGGGAGGTAGAGGCAGAAAAAATGAACTGACCTTTGCTCCTGTGTGAATGTAGTTTGGACTATTTCAAACGATGTGTGATCAAAATTGAATGTTGTATTGTAGTTAAGATATTTTGTCATGGAGTTCTTTGCGATGACAGCAATTCCACCTCCGCGAGAGTGGCGGGGTAACGACCTGATGAAGTAAACGGTGGGTGTTAGATCACACACATGGTTTCATCGCCTGATGTTTTTAACCATGTTTATGTCAGGAATAAGACGTCGATATTCTCATCTTTGATAAAATTGACTATTTCTGTGCGTTTCGCAAATGAGTGTGAAGTTAGGCTGTACTCTATTATTCAGGTGCTAGAAGTTACAAGATATCAGGTATATAATTTGGACTTTACACGTTGATATACTCTTTATAACTGATTAGCTATGCTATTTTCTTGATGACTGATAAGCTATGGTTGTCTTGATGACTAATTAACCATGATATACTCTTGATGACTGATTAGCCACACTATTTTCTTGATGACTGATAAGCTATGGTTGTCTTGATGACTAATTAACCATGATATACTCTTGATGACTGATTAGCCACACTATTTTCTTGATGACTGAAAGCTATGGTAGTCTTGATGACTAATTAACCATGATATACTCTTGATGACTGATTAGCCACACTATTTTCTTGATGACTGAAAGCTATGGTAGTCTTGATGACTAATTAACCATGATATACTATTGATGACTGAATAGCCACACTATTTTCTTGATGACTGAAAGCTATGGTAGTCTTGATGACTAATTAACCATGATATGCTCTTGATGACTGATTAGCTACGCTATTTTCTTGATGAATGATTCTGTCAGCTTGATAAGCTATGTATGACTGATTAACCATTATATACTCTTGATGACTGAAAGATATGGTTGTCTTGATGATTGATTAGCTACGCTATTTCTTATATATTCTTGATGACTGAAAGCTATGACAGTTGTGATGACTGGTTAGCATAAGAACGCATAGATATGTTAAGGTATGAATACTACACAAAGAAGATAAGATAAAACATGATGTCGATTATGAAAGATCAATGTGAAGGCCAATCAATATATATTTGGATGCCGACAAAACTTTGTTATTTACCCTAAAATGCAAATAAATTTTAGATGGCACGTTATTATCAAATTAAATCATTTCGCAATTCGAGTGATACTCGCGATGTTGTCTGCGTGTTAGAAGTGTTACGTGGTAGGCTCGTACAAAAGTGACAAAGAAAAGTGTGAAGTCAACAAGCTTTGTAAATTATAATATAATAATTTATTTCCTAGACAACAAGGTAAACATATAAAAAAGGACTAACGGTTTGTGAATATAATTCAAAATTAATCAGAGTATTTACAAATATAAGTCCTCAAACTAAAAAGTTATAAGTGAATCCAAGTTCGAATCCCGATAAAGTTCCAAGACGTAAGGCGATGACGTATTCCATAACTTGTTTTGTGTTATCGTGTCAACAGTTCTTTGCTTAATCACTAAAAATAATATTCCTGCTTTAGAATGGAATGTCGAAAATATTCTTATGGAAAATGACTTGGTACTGGTTAGTTTTGAAAACAATGCAATAAATTAACCAAACCTACTATAGCATATCTGTATTGTTATAGATAAGCACATAATGTTTGTAAGGAGATTGCTACAGCAAATAGGAAAACAATATAAGCGACGAAACGAGCAAACGAATAGCCGAGATTTAATCACTGTTTATTAATGTAAGACAGAAAACGTACAGCAAAATAAAGATATTGAATTGCATTATATTAGTCCAAGGAGAATATATATATGGAGCACCAAAGTTCCTGGACCTTTCAAACATGAATTGAACTGTGCATGCATCCAAGAGTTCAGTAATGTAAAGACGGTTCATAAAGGAATAAAGAGACTTATAATTAGATAACATTTTGGTGATGGGAGACGTTTGGGATTTTGCAGTGTTAGTAACTGTATGGGTGGGTGTGGGTTCCAACACAAACGGATTACATTAGTAATATATATGCATAGAGATTAAGATGAGTAATCATGGTAGAAGTACTGATATGGGGAATCTATACCCCTCAAAGAGTTATTATTCTATTATATTTATGAATAGATGCAATTTTTATGTTCATTTTCTCTAACATAACATCGTTTACTTTAATGAATTTCCTTGCCCTTTTTGTTCGAAACCAATACATAAAACCCCGGTGTTTTCTTAAACATCTTTAATCACAGAATTGTGCCTTTAAATGGTTGTTGTAAAACACTGCATAAAACCCCCGTTTGTTTCTCAAACATCATTTATTACAGAGTTATGCCGCTTTGTGAATGTTGTAAAACACTGTATAAAACCCAGATGTTTTCTCTAATATCTTTATTTACAGAATTGTACCTTATGAAATATCAATGAAATAAATATTTATAAATGTCTGCCATTTAAATCCTACTTTGGTTAGCTTGCTTTCTATCTTTATATTATCTTAGTGTCGTTCATCAGAATCGAAGATTTATTTTTTGATAAACATAACCATTAATTCCACCCACTAATCTAATGTATCTTTAATATATCATTAGCATCCGTTTTGACCAAATAGCAACCATTCCATTGGCATTGTGTACCGAGTAGAAGAGTTGGACGGATGTACTCTAATAGATCATTTTATTCAGTCTTTATCTGATTCGATGCAAGCATAGTATTTCCTCAATTAGTCACTCTTCAAAAGTTCCAGGTAAGGGGCTATTTGAACTGCATTGTGCTAAACGTTTTAATTCATTGTGAGAAATGGTTGAATGTAAACATTTCAAAACAGTAATTAATGTCAGCCATTTCTGTGCTAGACAAAATGATTAAGCATATTGATGAAACCTAGTTTTTGTTTGTTTAACTTCATGTGAATAATACAATGTATATTTTCCAGTCATGAACACTAATGTGCAAAATCTTTTAATATGCGTAATTCTCAATTCAAGCTCCATACGTTAACTATCCGTATAAAGATGTAAGCTACTATGCTATTAATAAATGTCTGCTTTTATTATTAATCAAATAATGTTTACAGGCTTTGAAAAAATGTGGCCTCGTTTCGAAACATTGATTGTATGAAACATATTTGGCAGTCCTAATATAGATAGATATGTATTTTATTTACACGATTGTCGAATTTTAAACTTAATTCAGATTATTTTATCCAGAAATGAAGAGGATTATGGGAAGGATATAACTGACTTTGATCTGTTAGTATCTGAACATCTTGCTCGAATCTCTGGCTCAGCTAGTGTGGTAATCTGAGATAGCTTGCCAGTAGCTTACTATGGGCCGGTGGTTCTTACTGGCCTATCCCGGGTTCTTCATCCAACGTTTATAAGGGCCGCCATGTATATTCTATCCTGCGCTAAGATAAAGCGTTAGACTCGAAAACAATAACAATAACAACAACAAACATAGCAACAACAACAACTGAACGTAAAGAAAAGAATATAGTCACTGCCAAAAGACGATTTGCAGGAGTTTGACAAACAATATGATTTTTCTGAAGCGAAGGAGTCTTTAACGAAGCAAGAAGTAAAATATATTTTGGTCTATTATTTGTGAAAAAAAGATGTTTCCTTTCAACCAGAATGATTTGGGTTTGTGTCTGGATCGGATAGGAAATTAAAAACCCAGTCGGATATAGTGTTAAGAAAGCTTTTGATTCAGAAACTTGATAGATATCCAAAATCAGAAAAAGAAAGAAGAATGACGAATGAAGTTGAACAAAGATGAAATAGAAAAACAACGAGAAACAAAAACAATTGCAGAGAGAGAGAGAGAGAGAGAGAGAGAGAGAGAGAGAGAGAGAGAGAGAGAGAGAGAGAGAGAGAGATGCAAGCAAATGAGAAAAATGCAAATGCAGAGAGGAAATGTGAAATACATACAGATACAAATACAAGAGCTACAGAAGAAATGGAAAGGGAGTTTGGATTAAAATAATTTATCTTGCAGTCGGAAAGCTTTGCCGTTATCATAAATATTAGATTAGTATCCCCTTATAAAGTAAAAAAGTAGATAAATAGTTTCTCTCAGTTTGATAAGATTTGCAATTGCCAAGGTAGCACTGGATTTTATTACATAATGGCACAGCTTGCAAATTATGTGCTTCACTGTCAGTACAACAAAGTATTAGTTATGCTGTATTTTAGGAGTGTATCATGACGGTTTAAAAGTTGGTACCCGAGGCATTAAACTACGAAGAAAAGAAATTGGCAGACTCACGTTGAATTTACCAAGGGTAAAGAATAACTATTTGATAGGTGGTCTTCTTTGAAGAAGGTTGATCAACGATTATCTCAGACAACGCATATTATTTGAAGTATTTAAATATAGCGTCCATAGTGACGCCATTACCTACATGATGATCAAAAAAGTGTAAACTTTAGAAAATGCTGCTTTCATTTAGCAATATATATTCATCTAAGTATCTTTTGGGGTGGAAACATAGAAACATATCAGTCTTAAACGAGTACTTCCAAACCTCAATCTGGCACAATATTTGGGACTCAAGTTTAAGATAAGACTGATCAGAAATACTTATATCTTCCTAAATGTACCTATTGTAAGAAGAAAGGGCACATTAGTTCTTATTGCTAAAAAATGAAAAATAATCAGAATAATATAAACCGATTTTCCAAATGCTCTTATTTCTAAGAGGTCCGTGCTATGATAAGGTTTTGAAAGCAATACATTTGTTGGGTCAAACAAACCCAGTTTATGGAGAGCTAAAAACCATTCATGTCAGAATGTTTGTTATCACTTGTGGATGATTACATTAAGTCTATTCCTAATAAAATATCAAGAGACACGCTACTTGCAGTCTTTTATTTATCTGTTCCTTGTTCAGATGTCTTCTTGTGGAAATATTATTCAGAGAGTAGAGTAAGTTTTATTCTCCTACATTATGTAACTTTGTCATCAAACTCAGGACCCGTAGGTTTCTCTGCCTATTGAGGATACTAATTTATTACCTGGCAATTGCCTAGGTGGAGATAAGGTTGTGATTAATCCACTTGTAACTGACAAGCCTTGTTTGGATAAAATAAAAGTTGAGCCTATTGAAAATATGTTACGTAATGGCTCGTTCCAAGTAACATAAAAGAAAGCGTGAATACAACAAGCTTTATAAATTTTAATAATTATAATTTATTCCTAGAAAACATGAAATAGTGTAAATAATTTAAGCAAGACTTACAGTTTACAGAAATGATCAAAATTTGTTCAAACTAGAAATACAAGTCCTTTAAAAAGTTCTGAGCACAGTCTAAAGTGTATGAAATTCAGGTCCAAAATGGCGGATGACCACGTCAGACGAAGGCTAACAGCAAATTCCAGAATTTACACAATAAAAGAAAGTTTGTGTTGTCCCGTTCTAATATTAGGGAGAAAATGTCAAAATCAGTAAAGTTGTTCTCTAGGAAAACAATTATTCATAAAGACGAAGTGAAAATAGTTCCTCTAACAAGACATGTTATTCTATGTAGACATACGGACAACTTCTTCTGACACAACAAATACCTTTTTAAAGATATTAGAAGTTGTATAACTGACTATACTACGACTGCCGACTGTAGACTCTCGACTACGACTGTCTGTCCGTGACTGTGTATAACATACAAAAATCTCAAACATATATATGAAGGCTAATGCGTTGTTTGAATTGCACGCGCACGAGGACGCATGCAAATTCGTATTACTTCTGGAAATTCAGGAAAGCCTGACCCAATATCAACCAATCGTTTTCGTGGCTATTCCTGAATGTTTATTTGTAATGAATTTGTTATCATACACAGCACGTGATAACATGAGTTACATCTACGACTTAAGTAAACACTGTTTTATCAGAAACATGTTAGACGATATTAATATAATTATATTAATAATTACATTTAATGAAATAAATGAAATAAAAAGATTTTTACAAAATTGATTCCTTAACACACACATACTTTAACTACAGAGTCGTAACAAATAAAATTCCTAATGTATACTGTGACTGTGCAGATACTAGAGGTTTGAAAACGAGATATTGAAATTGATATGAATCAGTAATATTTTCCTTTAGCTGACGCATTGGTCAGTTTTTTTAATGGGGTCACTTTTGCTCCTGATATTGATTGATCAATAAATATTTATCATAGTGATCCTCATTCGCTACTTCTCTCATTACAACTCAGGTTGACAAAAGAGAGTAATTCATTGTCGAACAGGAACAAGATTGTAATATTTCCTGGTTGTTTAAGAGGACTATTAGCGAAACCGAAGCAAGAAACCAGTTTCTTATTTTGTTGAAAACGTTGGACCTTATAAGAAAATGGCGACCACGAGTGGTACCCGCTGACGGCAAGTGGTAAATGAGCTATCGAAGTTTTATTCCTAAGTCGTATAAACTGAAAATTCTTAGCCTAGCCCATGAAACACCGTTTGCTGGTCATGTAGCAGCTAATACGACCAGTCAGAAGATCATTAATTTTTTTATTTGCCAAAGATGAAAAATGATGTTGAAGATCGTGTGGCACTTGTCAAATATTAGGAGATCCAAATCAGATGATAACTAAGACTCATCTACAACCAATGCTTGCATTTGACTAACCTTTAAGTAGAATAACGATCTATCAGCAGATCGCGTCGGTCCCTTACTTAATATCAAGTTAGGCGACCAATAGTTGTTGACCATAATGTGTGCGCCGAAAAGATTCTTAGACGCAAGTCCTTTGAGGAATATTATAATTGAAATCATAGTTGCAACGTTTTGTTTTACACTATTGGCCTTTCCAAATATATCCATCTGATCAAGAGTCATGTTTTATGCCAGGATGTTTTAAGCAAGTTATGCATAAATTAGGCATCCAACTGTTTATATATTCAGCCCAAACGTCGAGTGGCTTTGAAAATAATTAAGCATAATTTGAAGAAAACGATTCTGTCATATTGTGTTGATATAGGAAATAATTAGGAAGAATGTGTTTATTTGCTATTGTTTGCTGTTTGGAAATCGGATCACAAAGCATTGGCTTATAGTCCTTTTGAACTAGCTTTTGGATACAATGTACGGAAACCACTGAAATTATTAATAAAGAAACATTTTTAAAATGAAAATTCTACGATTACTCTTCTTGACTATGTCTATAATTTTAAATACAATTGTGAAGGGCTTGGAAAGTAGGAAGGAATGTTCTTCACTCTGCTCAGTCAAACTGAAATTAAGGTACAATAGAAGTGCAAAAGAAACGAGTTTTCAGAATGGTGATAAATGTCTTGCTCACTTGCCCATAGCTCTAAATTCGCTTCAGGCTAAGCATTATGATCATTTGTTTAGTTGAAAACAAAATAAATGATTTCAATTATATCATTCGCACTCTTCGGAGGAGAAAAATAAAACAATTTTGCAATATACATATGTTAAAGGAGGAGGCTGAAAAATAAAGCCCAGTTAATCATTCAGTCAGTTTGGTTATAATTGTCCCACGCAGTGAGGATCTAAAACATGACAAGAAATCAGACTGAAGTAACTGTAGTGTATCCAGTATTCAGGAGTTGCCATTAGTCTGGACCTTAAATGTTTTGCATTAGCAGCTATAAGAAAACAGTGAACAGAACAAGCAGTTATGTGAATATGAGCATTTATTTTCAGATGTTCCAACATGAACAAATAAAAGGTTGGAAAAACAAATTCAATGTTCACTGGATAATGATTTCATATAACCAAATAAACTCAACTGGAGTTCACTATTTATTATTCGCCTGAAGCTAGATAATAGTTTCACCGACTAATGAAAATCTAACAGCGTGATTCATTTCCAGTCACAAGAATCTATGACTGCATTTACAAAATTGAAAACGCAAAATGTGTCACATAATTTGATCCTTTGAAAGGATTCTGGCATATTCAACATACAAAAGGCACAATAAATTTCGGCATTCGTAACTGCAGATGGACATCATCAGTATAAAGTTATGCCGTTTTGCATTAAAGGTTCCACTTCAGCTTTTGGACGTGATAACATATGGTATAAATAAGTGTGATGAGCAGATTGCTATCTTCAAATGAATTTCACTTTTTAAGATTAGAATATATCAACTGACAATTTTCAATATGTACACGATTCTAAAACAGGTCCAGAAGAATAGATTATTCACAATGAACCCCAGTTGTGTTCTGTATGAATTCCGATACTTAATGTGCTGATCTATATAGCTTTGAATAGTTTATCTAGATATATCAGAGTGATATCAGTTTGATATTAATAGGATGGTCATGTTAATTTTTCATTATTTTTCTCTTAGGCATCATTTAAAAGTTTCCATTTATTTCAATGTAGTCAAGGTTAAAAATTTTCCCAATGATCATCTTCTTTACACGTCACTCAATAGTATTAAACATTATATGAGATTTTTATTGCTGCCACCATAAAAACACCCATTTACTGTTCTTGTAAATTAATTTCTAATTAAATTAAGTCTAAATAGTTGAACCATGTTTGTCTCCGGTTACATTAAAACGTATTAACTTGATATAATAAACCAGTTTATTTTAGACTAATATCTACAAATTCTAGATGCAGTTATGGTCTGAGAAGGGCGATACTTAACCAATGGTCAAAAAGCAAGGGCCAAACACCAACAACTGCGAGTTGAGTTCTATCCAACTGGGTGAATATAGTACATGTAAATGGGCCAGAAAGACGGTTTTAAATTGACCTTGTTTTAATGCTTACCAATGCGTCATACACGAGTTTAAAATAAATATTTCCATGGGACCAGTTATAGATGTTTTTGAGTCTATTAAGCATTCCTATTATTTTAACTCCAGCTTTTAGTACCAGTTTCCGCAAGCGCCGTGAACGCTGGTTAGATATTAATATATGTTTATTTTGTATCATAAAAGAACAATCATCGTTCATGTAGCAAAAGGCATCGTCTTCTAAACAGAATTTTTGATCCATGAACTGTTAGCTTTCAAAACAACCTATGGTCTGTATCTCTGTAATGTCGACAGAAGCTGACAGAATGAATAACGCATGCGTCCGCAATGGCGCATTGAACTTTGAATTGGGTAGACTAAAAATCTTTCTTTTCGTAAAGTGTACTAGACGAAGCCATACATAGCTCACAAATTTATGCAAGGAAATCGAGAATTGTTGCATGTTTATATGTCACCTCAAATTATTCAAGCAATGTTATATATATATATATATATATATATATATATATATATATATATATATATATATATATATATATATATATATATATATATATATATATATAATTATGGACGTGATTGTCAGCCTGTTACAAATATCAGATAATGGCCTTTAAATAATTTCCTGTGATGATAATATTGAACTAGCAAAGAAAGGTATGAACGTTTTATTGGACAGATATTTTTCACAATCTAGCTAAACTGTATCCTATCATTTCATATCTTACACTGAAAATGTTGTCGGGGGTTATGACATAAGGATTTAATATCAGAAAGTGAGTTATTTTTACTGGTGACAAGGTTAAGTATTTTAGACCAACGTTGCTGCGAAAATGATGTATGAATAAATTAATCAGTACGTAGATTGAAATATTTAGGGGTAGTTTACGTTTAAAAAATTAAAATATACACAGCCAAGGTCGTTACATATAGTGTAATTATTAAATGTCATAATATGACGTATTTAATTAATGACAAGTTAGCAAATATCCCAACGTTCCATATTTAAGGTTCCGGATCGCAGCATATTATATATCTCAATGTTCTTAAAGTAGAAACTGTTTATCATGATGTACTTTTCCCAATCTGTTAAAGAAATAGCACTCTAGTAAGTCAAGAATACCAGCCCTTTTATGCTGTGATAAATGTATTCTTCTGGTACTCAATGTGCACAATAAAACTCAATTAAGTGAACAAGAAAAATTAACTCTTAAAGATTGAGACTGATCTGAAGGAAATGGTCTGCAAGAAATAGATAAGGATATTCTTTGACGTAAATGGCAAAAAGTGTTACACTTAAAAATAAACGCGTTTGATTCATTCAATATTATTGAATTTTATTAATATTGTGCATATTTGGTTTTCATTTAAGTCCAACCTTATAACTTATTTTGATACAACTACCTAATTCTGGATAAACGAAAATGATATTTTTAGAAAGTGACCTGACTATCAAACTTCAACTCCAAATTCTATTTATCCTGTCCCTTGCGCTTGTTCCAGTCATCCAGTCATGTGATCCAGTCATAAAAACCAGTCATGGAGCACAAGTCTGAAATAAATTTGCTCCTGTACACACAGGGCATCTTTGGAATACAGCAATCGTACAGTAAGTTTTGCAAAAAGGAGCACTATTTGTTTGCTAACAAACAACTCCATTGTTATCTGCTGTATTCATATTATTGAAATAATTAAAGCATCATTTTTTCCTCGTTTAATTCTTTAATATCATTTTCAATCGTTTACGATTGTGAATACATTAACGTTGTTCTAAAGTTGATTATTTAAGAAGAAAAATTGTACATTAGAGTTTACATAAAAATAGCTATTTAAACTCAGCAGATTTCTTGTTTTTATCAAAATAACAAATCAGATACACCTTTTTCATCCATCGAGATAAAAAGTGAATTATCGAGCTTTAAGAGCAAATATGTATATAATATTTTCAGCGATTTGGCTTAATTAACGTTATGTTGGTTTTATGTTTGAACAATATTGTCATATCAACTACAGAAATATTTATGGAACACTCCTTTTACAAATAAGCACTACGAACAAGACAAATATTAATTTATAAGAACAAATATTTGTTTTGATGACATTACGATATTCTGCCAGATGAAGTTATTGATTCCACAATATTGGAAAATGGATTCTGCTATGTCAATGTTGACTGACTAATTTTATACAACATGAATATCTTATTTCTTTGATGAGATGGTAATAACTTGACGTATCAGACATGAAAATAAAGTCGGTTCTTTCCGATCTTTGTAAATTAAAATGGTGCAAATGATAAAAGAGCCACCAGGTGTTACGTCTACGTTTAAACAAAAACAACACGATTATGGAAAAACTAAAACAAGCATGCACATTTATCAAAATATAAATTTATAAAAATAAATTTTAAAATCAAAAAAGGTGAAACACTTAAAAGTAACCTACAACATAATCCGATGTAATTAGTTAAGTATTCAATTTCTTGAATCAAATACCATACTGACTGTTTATATTAATATCCAATGGACACAAAATTTGGAAATCACTATTTTCCTCTCAGTGCCTCTTACAAATACTAGCAGCACAACTGAACAAAAATACAAACAATTATGCGTATTTGATATTATATAGTGTCCATTTGCGTTTAAAATAAACAATATCTAATTCACGGATTTTTTTCTAGTATAATTTGAAGCGTATTCTCCTTTTCATATTAAAGTGGCTGTCAACTTGCACAAACAGTCCTATTTTGACCTTTAAATCTTATTGAACCAATCAAACGCTAGAGGGCGCGTATTAACCCTCTACATGGTGTTGGCACTTTGAATCACACTCTTTGTTTACGCAACCCTTATTCATATGTGCTTGTAATTATTGACCTATTTTGTTGATAATTTCACAATATCAATCGGCCTCGTCATGAATAAAACTCTTAAGACGAATTATACATATACCTTTTATTATAGTTCTAATTACTGAATATGAAGATTTTAAAATATGACTTCATAGTCTCAAATACAATGATGAGCATTGACATCATGATTGCTATTGTACAAGAGTTAATGTTGTAAGTAGAGATTCTGAAAACCTGACTTTTAGCATGAACGTTTACGAGTTCATGGAAGTTTCTACAGAAAATGATTATTCTGACAGATCATTCTATTGTACCATAGATGAAATGATTATTCTGACAGATTATTCTACTGTACCATAGATGAAATGATTATTCTGACAGATCATTATATTGTACCATAGATGAAATTATTATTCTGACAGACCATTCTATTGTACCATAGATGAAATGATTATTCTGACAGATCATTCTATTGTACCTTAGATGAAATGATTATTCTGACAAATCATTCTACTGTACCATAGATGAAATGATTATTCTGACAAATCATTCTACTGTACCATAGATGAAATGATTATTCTGACAGATCATTATATTGTACCATAGATGAAATTATTATTCTGACAGACCATTCTATTGTACCATAGATGAAATGATTATTCTGACAAATCATTCTAATGTACCATAGATGAAATGATTATTCTGACAGATCATTCTATTGTACCATAGATGAAATGATTATTCTGACAGATAATTCTATTGTACCATAGATGAAATGATTATTCTGACAGATCATTATATTGTACCATAGATGAAATTATTATTCTTACATATCATTCTACTGTACCATAGATGAAATGAATATTCTGACAGATCATTCTATTGCATCATTGATAAAATGATTATTCTGACAGATCATTCTATTTTACCATATATGAAATGATTATTCTGACAGATTATTCTACTGTACCATAGATGAAATGATTATTCTGACAGATCATTCTATTGTATCATAGATGAAATGATTATTCTGACAGATTATTCTACTGTACCATAGATGAAATGATTATTCTGACAGATCATTTTATTGTATCATAGATGAAATGAAATATGTATAAATAATGGTTTGATAAATAAATGATTAATTCCAATTTTTAAAATGAGTCTGTAGAAATATTTGCACTTGTGTTCAGATATAACTTTATATGTATTATTTATTTGAATTATTCATTATGAATAAAAAGTGTTCATTGAATTTAGCACAAATACATTATTTTCGGATTGTTGTGAACTCATTGAAAGTCATTCTCGATTTATTCATTGTTGTACATCAAGATATTCAAGATTTCTGGCATTCATTCAACTTTCTATACTTTTTAATTTGATATTTAGAACTAAGATTTGATTTATAAAAATGAAAGTGTTTCTTAAACATTCACTTTGTAACTTAGTAAAATAAAAGCTACTTATTGATTTTACTAGGTTTTTGGTTGGCCTTTTTTTTCGCCACATAGTTTAATACCAACAGTTGCAACAATGCACTATGCTTTGGGTCGTATTATACATAAATATATTTTTGGTAAACTTATAAGATATGACCACATGCTTTGTTTATCACTCCATTCATATTTATTTTGTATTTTTCTCACTCTTGGTGGATGCCATCTACATATTGATGCTTAAAGTATATCTCTAACTGTGTGAATCTTTGTAATTTAGCTGGTCGTTTTAATGTCTTTGTTGTCTTTACTAGTCGCTTCGCTGTCTTTTTAGTTCTTCTGATGTCCTTGCTGGGTGGCGTGGTTGGCATCAGCAATATAAACTTTTCTCGACAATTTCATACAGTGACATTTCACGTTTTTTGTCATAGCCATCGAAATGGTTTCCTCATTGCTCGAGTCATTACAATCCCTGACCTGTTTAATTAATCAAGGCTCTCCTGACATATTTTAATTAATTTTATTGTGGGCCTCTTTGACAAATATATATATGACTCATGTAAACCAGTCTTGAATGTGATGCCAAAAATCACTATTAGTCTCGAAATATAATTCCCACACAAGCTACAGAAACGAATCTTCAGACTACAACATGAAGTTTCTAACTAAATTTCTATAATGACGAATCACTTATGCTTCTGCATGTCGATCTGACTGGATGCTCACAGCATTGCTGTTCCCAACCTGTGACAAGTAAAGCGTCCGCTTTGTCCCACGTGAGTTTCAATCAATAATGCACAATTATGAACAATTATATCATTTTCTTCCATTTCAATTTAATCTTCATCGTACGCAGTTGCCATAACACGGTCTTAGAAAGTCTCCAGTTTGGCCTGAAGATATAGATAAAATTCAAGTGAAAATGGAATCGTACCCCCAGAACCTGGAGTGTCCATAAAACATATTGCGCCAGACATTATCAGAATCGCCTTGATGCTTCAGATTGGTCAACCTGTGATACCATTAGTGATAGTTATGGAGAAGACCTTTAAGTGTCATCAAGTATTGCGACGGAGGGTTTCATGTTGTTTGGATTGTCCCTAAAATACTCCCCGGATGATCTGCTGTCACATAATTCCTTGCTCATATATCTTTCTTGAAGCAATTTCCGGTTGACACACCTTTATTTTGCTCTTGCAGATCTCTGAGGGGAGACATTGACAATATAACTGTACATTAGAGATCAACAATATCGATTGTATGTAGATGCGAGAAAACTCGTCCTTAGTTTCAACGCAAAACAAATTGCTTACATGATATTATCTTGTTGATTTTATCAACGGATTTTTCACACGATCATGAAAGGTTGATGCGGCATTGTACTTGCGCGCTGCACTTATCTTCAAAACAAGTTTCATTGCGAGTCGTTGGTATCATTCAAGTGCAGCTTTGGTTCGGTTTAAATGAAAGCGTTTCAATCGAATTGAGATAGTACACACCAATTAGTGACTCGAGAGCCAAAACTTAAACCAAAGACACGGATTATATGATTGCAGTTACAGCAATGGTGAACTCAGAGTTTGTAGACATGGCCTCGACGCGAGTAGCGACGCCACCAGATCCGTCTCACACCAAAAGGCATTAGACGAAACGAATAACATATAAGCAGTGATAATCTTTAATGATGCACCGATACCGCGTTATATATCGACAAGCCTGTGGTCGTAAATCGAAGCGTTGGAGATTTCCAGTATTATTCGTACCCGGCTACGTACCATAGTGAACAAAAATAAAATAACGTGTTTGTTTATTTTCTATCGTGTTGTGTCGTTCTAGAAATTGATGGATCGGTGACAGCGCCGACGCCAATTTTGCCCGCGTTACTAAGATTAAAATTTTCACCAGTAGCATCATGGCGATGTTCATCTGTTGTACAATATTTTATCGATGCAAAGGAAATCTCCCTTCTTTCATTTTTGGAACAGAACCAATGGGGAACAGATAAAACTTTGGAGCACGTTCACCAAAATATGGAATATCAAATCCTCGTGAAACGATATTGTAAATAAATGTCATCTCAGAGAGATATTAGCTGTACGAAAGTTCAGTTCTGATCTTATGCCCATATACGTGGTATATTGTGATAAACACTTGCATCGAAGCTGTAAACCGCCAATAAGAGTAAATCATCAAAAGGCCTTTAAACAATACAAAAGGCCATCAGTTTTGGTCATGACGGAGGGATATGATTGCAGAAAGGTAGCGCTTACAAAGAGCTCCTGGAGTAATACACTCATGGTATAGACCAGAAGTGGTCTTCTGATGTTTTTGATTGGTCGCTGAAGGAGAGACACGGAATTAGAAACGAAGCCGATCTCGATATAACCAGCCCATTTGCGACTAGAGACTGACGGTGTTGCTTTCAGTATGTATAAGTAAATGAATTTGTATCGTTTATCAGAAAACTCTTTAAGCCAATGCGACGCAGCCTTTTGCCATTTTTTATTATATGTACAAACTTTTTCCGTTATTTTTTAAAATCTCTTATTAACTCCTTTTGTACCATTGGCGTAATAGTTAACATGTTGCAACAATCTTTGGAATCTAACCTGTCTAACAGTTTTAGAGAGTGTTGGATATAATGACTGATATAAAATCCGAATTTTAGACAATTCCTCTATGTAATTATATATGTATTTGTAATCAACGATAGCACTATTTTTTAAGTGTCTGTATAATCCATTACTCTCATTACATACACACATGACTATTTGTATTATAATAACCGATGTCTTGTTGTATTAGATACACCTGTCGAAACTTTTAGGAGACACTTTGAATTTCAGAAAATTCGAAAGCAAAAAGTCCTTGAAGATCACGTTGCCAATCGAATTAATAATTTATATCCAAATATCTATATTTGGGCAATACCTAAAAGCTTTGGTTTTTTATGAGTTCCAAGATCAATACAAAGTACTTTTAAAACATGTTCCACCCTTTTATTGGATATTATAACTAAATACCTTCTAGATGTGTTAATCGATTGTTACCTAGGTTCAAAATCATTCAGGATGGGTGACATTTTCTATCTATAGACCTACCCACATGCGTACACACACACACACACACCACGCTATATATATATATATATATATATATATATATATATATATATATATATACATATATATATATATATATATATATATATATATATATATATATATATATATATATATATATATATATATGCTGAAAGACGGAGAAAGCTGAAAGAGTGTAATAGATAAATATTTAATTTGAGAAACTGGTGCACTTTAACATGCAACTTGTCATGTATTAATTATTTTATCTTAGATAAATTTAATTTTTTTTTAGGAGTTTATAGGTGACGATATCCTGATATCCATTTACACAAACTATGATCTACATCGTAATATATTCTTAATTGGTTTAAATTTAACATTAATCTGTACAATTAAGTTTTAACATATTCCACAGAATTGTTGTATAATTACAGAAACACAAACACTCTCTGTCTTAAGAACGATATTTAAAATTTTTCTTTATTTTTATGCCATAGGTCAAAGAAATTTCGATACATAATTTGGATACCATAAATATTTCATCATTTTCCAAGCAGACATGCATAGCACGTGCGTGCTTTTGTGTGTGTGTGTGTGTGTGTGTGTGTGTGTGTGTGTGTGTGTGTGTCCTATTGACATCTCAAATGTTCCATATTGTTCTACCTTTCTCGGCCCCTCCCGTTATGTTTCTTTTGTGTTGGGCTTATGTATTTGCTGGCCATGAAAATGTATAAGTATATGTATGTAGATGTTTGTAAGTGGGTAAGTTTGTAATTGTAAGTGAGTTTTTTCTGAATGAGACCAGTCTTAAAGTGGGTTTATTTTCTGTTTGTATATTTATATGGGTAGTACGAATATATATATATATATATATATATATATATATATATATATATATATATATATATATATATATATATATATATATATATATATATATATATTTATATTTATATAGTTAATGCTTGCAAGTGAGAGTGTCCGAAACTGTAGTAGATACGAGTTTTAATTGTACATCCGTTTGTAGTAGATACTAGTTGTATTTGTACATGTATCCGTGTGTAGTTGATACGAGTATTTTTGTACATGTATCCGTTTGTAGCTGATACGAGTCTTATTTGCACATATATCCGTTTGTAGTAGATACGAGTTTTATTAGCACATATATGTGTAGTAGATACGAGTTTTATTTATACATATATCCGTTTATAGCTTCAGCATTCTAATGATTCAGGAGTACATATAAGATTCTTCGATTCCGAACCAAATGAATTATCCTCAGAAAGTAAAAGTCATATGTTATTATTATTTCTATATATAATGAGATATGAGGTCATACCGGAACATGTATTAGAATATGAATATAAACAAGTTGATGAAATGTTTTCTTTCTTTCTAAATTTTTAAGAGACGATCTACATACTTAATTATCTTCTTCAGGTCAAGTATTATGTTATGTCCTTTTTCATATATAATATATGGCGTGGGATACTTGTTGAATGGAATGGAATCTGTAGTCTCATTGTAAGGCCTGGTCCAATTGCTTTGCTTTAATTGAAACCATAGAAAACACTGTCAATGTGCGTTTGACGTATAGCGTCGTGTGTTCAAATACGCCAACATTGACTTAATCGATTCAATATACGGCATCGCTTTATTTGTCCTAAATTATCTCTTCAGAATTAATCTCGCGAATCTGCAGCAACGGTGAACATGCTAGATTATCCAAACTGTTGTGCATGAAACTCAACATCGACAGACATCGGCTTTTTTCGTAACCTCATTCAAATTATTTGTATCTTCTGCGTTCTTGGAATTAAGGAGGCGATTAGAACTTTATGTGAATGTTTGTGTCAAGAATTCGTGAAGATGAGCAAACACTGATGTGACCATCCAATTAAAATTAACATTTTTTATTGCTCTACAATATGTGTAGAAGTTATACGAACTTGCGTAGACTTTGATGTAAATTATGCTTTTATTATTTTATCGACACAAACTGATACATTGGTTTCCTGTTTGAGAATGAATATATGCCAAGGATTGTAAGTTTAACTGAATCTTCCTTTGTTAGCTCTATATTTTAATTGTGTAGAATTTATTTGCTCTAATTTCTAAGAAGCAAAATGAGCCAGTTGGAAGCTCGGTAATTTCTGGAGGATATGGTTGGAAAGATAATTATTTACAAACTGTCGCAACAACTGTTTGCAATGGCAAAATTCCTCTCCATCTCTCTCTCGAATTGTAATTGATCACACTGAGAACACTGACATCGATTTTTTAAAAAAATATTTCAGTCAGAAATTATTCATTACGCATAAAAAAATTTACATACCGCTTGGGTGGAAACTAAGATGAGGACCAAAATTCTAGTGTTCTTCTGTATAATTTTGAGAGTGTACAGCCAGACAATGAACGATTCTACGAAGCTGATAATGGATCTTTTGAATGGATATGACAGACTGGTTAGGCCCGTGATTGACCAGTCGAAACCAGTCAGTCTGAATATTTCCATGGACTTAGTGGCCATTCAGGAGTTTGATGAAGTGCTTGATAAATTCTCCGTTGTTGCTATTGTCTATATCACATGGATGGACCCACGCATGATGTGGAATCCCTTAAACTACAATGGCTTGTACACTACAACAATTCCTGTGTCAGATTTATGGACGCCTAATTTGATAGTTGGTAACTCATTTGACAAAATTGAACCTATTGGAGCAGACTGGATGAGAGTAAGATATTACGCTAATGGTTTTTCTCTTTACAGTCCAGGCGATGTATTTAAGACAACATGCAGTGTTGATGTAACTTTTTATCCTTTCGATACCCAATCTTGCAAGATCATGCTGATTCCCTGGGGATCGCTACCGAATGAAATAACAATAATTGCAAGCAGTGATGTTGTATTTCAGACATTTTTCTCTGAAAACGGTGAATGGGAAGTTCTATCAACATCTGTTGTTACTGATGAAACAGTCATTTTTCCATTTATTCAGTTCAATATCAAAATGAAAAGGAGACCAACATTTTTTCTCGTAAATGTTATCCTTCCAATTATTTTCTTGGGTTTGTTGAATATTCTGGTCTTTCTTTTACCTGCTGAATCTGGAGAGCGGATTTCATTTGCCATAACAGTTCTGCTTTCCATTGCCGTTTTTCTGACGCTTGTTGGAGACAATTTGCCAAAAACATCAAAGCCCATGTCTATGATTTGCTACTTTCTGCTGGTGAATTTATCCCTCAGTACCATTATTTGCATCACGACGATACTCAACCTTCGTTTCTACCACAAACCAGAATGGAAGCCGGTCCCTCGATTATTGGTTGCTATCACCAGGAAGTTGAACTGCATGAGTACGCCTGCCCGGGATGCTGTTCAACCATTTAATCCAGCTACTATAAATGAGATTTCTGGCATTGAGAAGGCAAAAATTTCGAACCAGACCTCTAATAAGGAGCTTGTCCCTGCTGTGACTTGGAAGGACATCAGTCGAATGGTGGACAAAGTGACGTGCACTTTATCTTTCCTATGGTTATTTGTATCCTCTACTACGTTTATTGTGATGATATCAAACAACCAGGAAATAACGTAACCAAACGGCTTTAGCGACAATATATTGGAGAACTAGAAAATAATGTAACATCAAATGACGAAGGTACCTTTTCTGTTTGTGAACACGCTGGTTAAAAACTAAAATTAATATTATTACATCAAATGATATGAAATAAATATCGATGATTACTATTCTGCAAGATAAAGCCAAGACTTAGTGTTCTAATAGTTCTCTTTATGGGTTTTTTCGATGTATAGTTAACTTTACCATTTTGAAGATTCTCTTTTTATTTTAGATGTCAATTCTGTCCAATAATGAGAGACATTGACATACTTCAGAATGCTTATATTTTCAATCCAACTCCATATACTGATAATATGTCAAACTGTCTGACTTCTTCAATTACTTCGTTCACTAGTCTTCTATTTCCCTAGGTCTAATTCACGTTTAAATGCAGCTAACATAAAAACTGCTACTTTCACTTTATTGGCGCGTATAATAAATTCTTTCTGACTAATTATCTTCTCTCTCTCTCTCTCTCTCTCTCTCTCTCTCTCTCTCTCTCTCTCTCTCTCTCTCTCTCTCTCTCTCACACACACACACACACACACACACACATTTCTATTTCCAAATATGGTCTGTTAAATTATCGCAAATTTAACTTACTATAAATTAAATGAAATTCGAAATTTCTTTTCTATGATTACCTTAACATCTCTCTCACACACACACACACACACATACATACATACATACATACATACATACATACATACATACATACATACATACATACATACATACATACATACATACATACATACATACATACATACATACATACATACATACATACATACATACATACATACACACACGCACACACACACACTGCTCGAGAACACACATGATATAAAGCCAGAACTAACACATGTATGTGGAAGAAGATACAAAAGTATCGACATTTTCTACACTTAAACTGTCACTGTAGTGAGTAAAAGTTGTTTTCCTGGCTGACATATGTATGTGATATATACAATAATTCTTTTGCTTGTCCTTGATTCTAATACTTATGAATAAGGTATGTTCATACAAATATAGTAATTTCTTGTAAATCATGATCTTGATAAATTCATCATACATTCCGGCAATATATATTAGCTTCTGTTATCCCAAATAGTCTAAAAGTATTTAATATTTTTTTTTACATTTCACTACTAAATACGACGTCCATTACTATAATTAGAAAACCCTTTAAATTAATTACCTGCTGAACAAAATTAGTACGTATATGAGAGCTAGAACCACCCCTGAGTTATTTTCTCATATTTATTATTTACTATCTCGAGTAGGTTTATAAAGATATTCCGAATACTGAGAAGTATCAAGGGTGAATGACGTTACACACATTCGATCTTTTGCTCAAAACCTATCAATAAAAAGAAACTAATGTTTATTTAGTCAATGGAGTCGAGGAAGTAGACAATAGAGACTGTATAATATAGAGACAGTATAGTATAGAGACAGTATAATATAGAGACAGTATAGTATAGAGACAGTATAATATAGAGACAGTATAGTATAGAGACAGTATAATATAGACAGTATAACATAGAGACAGTATAATATATAGACATTATAACATAGAGACGGTATAACATAGAGACAGTATATTATATAGAGACAGTATGATATACAATATAACAGAGACAGTATAATATAGAGACAGTATAATCGAAAAGCAGCTACCTCACTGTAAGAAGTCAGTACCAAAAACGTGATCCACAAATCGGCAAAAGAAACAAAACATGCATATGGAAAGCAAACAAAATAAAGGTTAAAAATGAGAAATATTTATGAAACAAAATAGGTAAATAAAACAACAAATCCCAAAAGCTGCAAAAGCAACATTAGGAAGACCATGAAAATGAAAAAAGAATCTTAACAACACCAAAGACATTAAAATGTTCTCATTCACAATGATAGGTGTTTCCATTTTCGTAACTTTCGCAATTTTAGACATATTGCTACGATGACTGCAATATGGCAGTTTATAGTGATGTATAGCACTGGGGCATCGTATAGACATGTAGCATCATGTCCCAAACATTACATTTTAATGCTGAACGCCAATTGAGGCAGCTGCACGTACCATTTGTATAAGTCATTGGTAAGACTCAGCCAGGATTCAATCCCGCGACCTCTCACATCCGAGGCAATCGCTCTGACGAATTAAGCCACCTGAGCGGTCAAAAATGAATTCAATATTGTCGACTAGATATTGGTAATTAGAATAATGGTATGCAGAGATTCTTATAATCTCTAAACTATATTCCTCTGAAGATTGTCTGTCACTGGCATTATTATTATTATTATTATTATTATTATTATTATTATTATTATTATTATTATTATTATTATTATTATTATTGGTTATAAATTTAGTTCACGTATGATCCATTTTGTCAAAGTGTTCTTGTAATCGTTTAGTATTTATATCATAACAGGTCTTTTCTCTGCTATTCAAATCATGATCTGGATGAACGATTTATACCAAACTCACTTGACAACAATTGAAAATGTTAGAAACACACACACACACACACACACACACACACACACACACATCTTTCGCTAGGTATTGTCAGATAAATTGATTATTTATAGTATGACGGTTCTCTCGTCTCCAGAAATTCACGTGATATTAAATGAGACTGTATTTACAATTGCCCTAATTGACTGAATTAGTTGTCGATATATTTTAATGAGGGATTGAAAAAATATATCAAATACAGCTGCTGTGTAGACCACTGTTTTAAATTATCCCACAGCTGTTTATTCTCTGGTTTGAATTTGGATAAATGATGTATTGCCAAACACATAGGCCAGAAAATCGAAGAAAATGCTTAACAAATGTATATCCATAGGGCAGTTCATTATGTGTTTTGACTTCCGATCGCTTGTTTTTTCGTGTGGTAGTTTGGTTCGCAATGCTTCCGACGAGAAATGTGAGTAGAAAACGCTTTCTGAACCACTGTTGTTGTTGTAGGGTTTAACGCCATTTTTCAGCACAATATAGGCTATACATGGCGGCCAGTATAAATGGTGAAGGAAGAAACCTGGAAAAAAACCTGGAAGAACCACTGACCCACGAGAAGCTACTGAGAGGCTTTCTCACTTACCCACATTAGCCGCGCCTGGACTCGAAATCACGCAGACAGAGGTGAGATGGTAGTTGTCCGTAATGGTCAGCGCTTTAGACCACTCTGCCGAACAGTTATGGTCAGTTTATTAGGATTTAATTCTTAACCCCTTTCTTTTCATGTTCTGATGGATTTTCTGTCTTAAACTTCTTCTTAAACTCGAAGAAAAAGACTAATTTGTATGGTATTTAAAAATGTACGAACCTAAAGTTTTGATGGTCATTTTGGGGGATTTTAAAGATATCGTTGAACATGGAAAAAGTGTTTATTTGGTCTGAATGTAAATATGAATACGAAGTTGCGATTATGTTTCATAGCATATCTTATATGCTGATGTAACTTTTTGGACAATCACAATACACAAGCACGGTCCATAAGGGTTATGTTTTCTATGTTACATTAATCCACAAGAGATACTTGCCAATTAATTTATAGAAGAACAGCGTTTATTCAAGAATTGACAATGATATGGATACGACTGTAAATGTTTGTATTATGACATAACGTAGATAAATGTGAAACCTATGTTGTTCACAGTCGAAGACGAAAAGAAATTTTATTTGAGCAGAACAAATGTCCGTTGTGTTTTGATTTACCCCTACAATCAAACTTTTATCTAGTTCTTTATCTTGGCTATCACCGTGCTGCAGTTTTGTTGCATGGGCAAACTCGCGATCAATCTTGCAGGGAAAGGAAATGTCCTCTTCACGTTTATTAGTCGATATTGTGGCGCTGTTTATGGAATATTTAGTTTGCTCATCCACCAAGGGATATACTTGTATGCGTATATGAGCGATGCAGAGATGTTTGGTGAAATTCAGTTGCCTCCGACTGACAACTTTTATTCCCCATGTCAGTTCCACATTCTATTGTAAAGTCGCGGTGACTACCACGATTTGTCCCTGTTCACTGACGTATTGCTACTTGCCGATGCATCGGATATGTTTCCTGAGAAAGCTATGCACGAGTTCAAGCGCTGTTCCACTCATTACTTCTCATCACAGGGAATGGCCTGGGATGGATGCATTGCTGTCTAAAAAAATGATCGCCTTGGAACTGTTATTGATAATCATTTATTATAAAATGTAGTATCAGCTGTGAGATTTCTATGGCGAGTTACCGTTATTCTTGGGCGAACACCCAACCGTGGACGAATACGACCTCGTCCTTCTAAATATGCATTTTAAACGCAAACAACCTGTTCGTATGAGTGTTGATGCACACCATGCCTGTTTGTGAGTTCCATTGATGCATACATACACTAAGAATTAGCACAAAACCACCTTAGCAGGCCGTGGAAAATCTTTGAAGATAATCTGGAGTATCTAGTCAAACTTCATCCTATCCACACAGATTATATACTATCCACACATATTATAGCCTTTTCATGCAGAGGAAGTAGTCGGCACCATAACAGTGTGAATTCGAATATGATAAGTGACGAAAGTTTACAGAGTACGTCAATCCTATTCCGAACCTGTAAAAACATAAATATTTAGACCACATCTCCAATTTACAATTATATCTAAGGTTGGAAATGGGTCTGTGTAATATGTATCGGGTTCACAAAATATATTTGCCAACTGCCTTAGGTAACGAGTCCATCAAATGTCTGTACTCAGTAGTACAAAGACATTTGACTGGCTAGGAGTGTTTGAAGTTTCATTGTGTTTAAATAGTCATGAATAGCCATCCCAAAAATAGTTGCTTCACTTATCAAACAATCACGTGCATGTGTATATAAAGTGTATATAAGTTGATACAAGTCATATTGCATGTGTATATAAAGTGTATATAAGTTGATACAAGTCATATTGCATGTGTATATAAAGTGTATATAAGTTGATACAAGTCATATTGTTTCCTAGTAAGACCTTGCTACACTCTACCAGAGTTGTTAGATCTCGTTGGAGCATCTGGACCTGCTTCAGCAGTCCATGGTCGACATAAACGTTAAAGCAATTGTAATTGGGATCCACACTGTTGACTTCAGATACGTTCTGTAATATTATTCAATTAGATGTTATTGTTCAAGGATATTGGTGACAAGAGGAGAGCCTGTAATATTATTCAATTAGATGTTATTGTTCAAGGATATTGGTGACAAGAGGAGAGTCATTGACGAACCTATGAAAGCTAGTATGCCTCTTCTCAAACTCGCAATTGATGTAACTGGAAAGAATTTTAAATATAATGTAATACATTTTGTCGTAGTGAGAACTCACATGCGATAATACTGGCGCAATAATAAAACTATTGCAGGCTCACATTAAGGCGTTCTCTGACAAAGATAATTGTAAATATATCCTTTCGGTTACCTCTGTAATACATTTTGTCGTAGTGAGAACTCACATGCGATAATACTGGCGCAATAATAAAACTATTGCAGGCTCACATTAAGGCGTTCTCTGAAAAAAGATAATTGTAAATATATCCTTTCGCTTACCTCAAACAAGAACGTAATCATCTCAATGCTATTAAGCAAAAGAACACCACATTGGTGGTGGTTATGTAGGAGGTGACACAAATGCAAAAGACAGGTGAAATATTTCTTTTCCTTGCGGTTAATCAAGCATTGTTGACATATTATCAGGACTGCATTCGGGATGACTGACAAATAGACAAAGGGAAAGGGTTTTTAACCATTAACTACGCTTCTCAAAATCCTCCAAGGCAAAAGTCATCGATTACCCGCATGACTATAAAATGCGTTCCACAGTGGCCCTACCGTTGACCAAATTCGATTTACTTGATATGACAAAGTTTGTCAAACACTGTGTTTATGCGTGACGAATTTCTTGCAACGTTTGATACCGGCATTGCTATCCTGGAATTGACAATGGAACCTAGAACTCATGAGGTTCCATCAGTAATACAAACTCGACAACTGTTGTGTTAGTACTCATACGAGCTTGCACCGCCACATGTAGTTGTTAATTATTTGCATATACACTTCTCTATGGTAGTTGTATTCAACGCTACCGTGAAAAATTCACAAAACAAAGGCGTAATCAATGCAATGGCGAACGTGGCGCATAACCCCCAGTGAGTCCATTCACCCGAAACGTAAATATTTCCCATGTGAAGTAGTTCATATGCTGGCATGGTGGTAGTGACGGCTAAGACAATTACTAGTTTGGAATTTTACATCAAGGCCATGCTAGCCTGACGATCCGGTCGAATAATTATATCTCATGCAGACAATCTTAGTAGACCACGTGATGAACCCTCAAAGTTACTAATATAAAATCGATAATAAATAGATAACTAAAATAGAGCAAGAGCCGCGAGATGAATTAGCTTAAATGACCGTTATTCTGAAGTGATTTCAGGCCTGGGTATTCGAACTGGTTCACTGGTGTCAGATCCCATATACAGAAGGTCGCAAGTTTAACATAAGCGGATGAAATTATCTACGACATGTTGATACAACGTACATTGTGGAGTATCACTTAAGACAAAACTATCATCAATCCATTGCA
This sequence comes from Potamilus streckersoni, assembly GCA_016746295.1. Taxonomy (NCBI): domain Eukaryota; kingdom Metazoa; phylum Mollusca; class Bivalvia; order Unionida; family Unionidae; genus Potamilus; species Potamilus streckersoni. The sequence goes on from JAEAOA010001812.1 coordinate 404,368, forward strand.
AAATAAAACAAAAAACGCTAATATGTTCTGCACCATTTGGATACATCTATTATAAATATATTTATTTTGTCCTAACGTTGAGTAAAACACGCGCACTCTTTATGTTAGATAGGCAAGAACCGAAAAGCATTTTATGTGTTGCTTTTTCCCCATCAGAACATTCTCATTCGTGTGTTGCTTTTTCCCATCAGAACATTCTCATTCTTATTCTCATATTCTCTTGACCAAACCTCCAGACTTTTTATGGAACCAAAATAATTTTTACTGTTCATTCGAAATCCCAATATTTGTAGTATGGAGATCTGGAAAGGATGGGTCGAACATTTGGAAAAATCTATTGTGTTCTTTATGAAACTAGAGAGTATTTTGTTTTCTTTTCGAACAAATAATTAATTCTGTGTCAGGCACAGAAACTGGTATGTTTGTCAAGGTATTGTCGACGATATAGACTTAACGCAGACGTGATTAGCAATCCAACTCTTTCTGATTTCAATCTCTCAGAGCTGCTCGCGCCAATATTCATGTTTGAAAATGTTACTCTATCTTGTTATTCTGTTGAAGCTGACAATATGTGAGTCTGTGTTTAAGCCAGATAGTTATTGGCAGGCCAAGATTTGAATGGTTCTAGGAACGTGATGGACAGATAATGATTCCTGGAGAGATCGTTTGAATTGTTGGTTGAAAGGGATGTATAATGCCTGTCATCCCGTTAATGTATCGAGAAGTTGGTCTTTCAGCATTGTATGGGAAGTTTCAATGCATGGTTTTCTGTCTGTATTTATGAAATGTCAGATAATGTTTTGAATTCTATTTTTGCTTCCCTTTTATCAGATTGGTCTAGTTGTTAAACTGGTGTAACAATTTTTCACATACGATTGGTCAATTTAGTAAACTGGATAAAATGACTGGTACGAGATATGAATTTCTCGACATTTCTCCATGCAAGTGTATATTTATTTACCATTGATAGAAGACCATTGTAAAGGATCCGATACTCATCACTCGCACAACTAGAGACACCCCACAGCGAACGAGCAGTCCTAATAACCCATGTTTTTTGTTCTTAAGAAATAAATCTTTCAAGACTTCAAGGGGTGTCTATATTGAATTTCTGGGTATAGGACAACGGGAAATCCTTGAAGAACGTCTCCAATCGATGTAATGTCTTATCAACTGCGGATAACTGGACAATTGAATTGTGCTATCTTTTCAAACAAATGTGCATTGACGCTTCAGACATGGATAATTATAGAGCATAAGTATGCATGGCAGGTCCAGAGATGAATAGAAAGATCATGTAAAACACATTTTACCTTCCTTTGCAAATAAAAGCAAAGTACCTTGTAGTAGTTGTAATCAACTGTTACCTTGGTTTAAAATCTTCCACGATGGGTGTCTATGTATTTCTGTCATACGTACAAACTATATGCTCATCTTCCTATCGATCTATCCACATGCACACATACATACATACATACATATATACATACATACATACATACATACATACATACATACATACATACATACATGCATGCATGCATGCATGCATGCATGCATGCATGCATGCATGCATACATACATACATACATACATACATACATACATACATACATACATACATACATACATACATACATACATACATACATACATACATACATACATACATACATACATACATACATACATACATACTGGCTGAAACACTGGCAAAGTTTAAAGATTGAAACACAGAATAAAAATAATAAAATGTGTCATGTGTTGTTTTTTGTTGGTTTTTTGGGACCTGTTGAATTTTAGTTTGTCATTTTAGAGGTTAATAAAAGGGAATATCGTTATGGTAGTAAAACCATTAACTATAATTGGCTTGAACGGCACAAAAAATCCCACTGAAAGTGAAAAGCAGAAATTTAATTTTTGGAGGAATAGTATTGTACCCCGAGAACTGATATGGAATCATAAAACAGTCTACCTATGAATATGCTTGGAATACAACGGTCTTTATTGTCATATTGAATACTGAAGTCTACAGTGGTAAAGTGATACGTCCTGGTTACCATCACTAGCTATACAACCAGGATGGTTATGAATTAGACGGTAGCCTTGAAATTTCAGCATAGAACTGACAAAATTGGGGATAAATATTATCAATATAATAAGGGGATAATTACTAAAACTAGGCTAATTTTATGTGCCTGCTTATTATACATCACACATTTTTGAATAATGGTTACCCGTAGAAAATCGAATGAGCAGATTTTCTTTTCAATACACAAGCAAATCTGTCATTCTGAAACAAAATTAAATATTTCTTACACCAGAAAATGGTAACATGTTCTGGATTCTAATATTCTTTACATTAGTCTAAAGTAGAATCCTTATGGCTTTATTACTGGCTCCTTTCATTTATATAAGCTATGTTTGATTAGGGCTGCACTTTTGCCGGAATTACAATGCTACATAGTTTAATTATATAACTAAACTTAAAATGCTAACATAATCTACATCCCGTATATCGACCATCGCATGAAGTGGAAACTCTTAAATTACCAATAAATTGCCATCAATAAATAAGGTCATTATTATTATTATTATTATTATTATTATTATTATTATTATTATTATTATTATTATTATTATTATTATTATTATTATTATTAAATAAGGTCAAAAGGAAAATATGCCATACACGGATATGTATTAGAGTGTGAATATAATCGAGTTCAAAGTTTTTACTTTCATACCAAATTTTCAAAAAACGAGCTGCATCGCTTCGTTACTTGTGTTAAATATATCATTTCTTTTCAGCTATAATGTATCACGTGGGTTACAGGTTTAACGATATGCGTTTTCTTAGGCCTATTGTAATGCCTGTAAATGTGTGCGATGAAAATTAAATGTAATATATGCTGTCCAAACAGTTGTGGTCATTTCCTATTAACTTCAGTCTTCGCTTCTTTTCTTTCGTGTTTTAATGGATTTATGAGTTATCCTTTTTCTAAGACTCATGAAAAACAGTTGTAAAGTATGAATAAATAGCTACACCAATTCAGTGATGGATTTGTCAGGATATTAAGAGCGTAGGAGATAATGTGTTCCTTCAGTGCAAATGCAACATAGTCACAAATGTCAACACAAAGTTATAAAGTTCCTACATAATTCATCACGTGTAGAAATTAACCTGATACCGTATACACAACTTTGATGACTGAGTGCTGAATACGTGTAGTATTAACATGATACGGTATAGACAACTTTGATCACTAAGTGCTGAATAAGTGTAGGAATTAACATGATACCGTATAGACAATTTTGATCACTGAATGCCGAATACGTGTAGGAATTAACATGATACGGTATAAACAACTTTGATCACTAAGTGCCGAATACGTGTAGGAATTAACTTGATACCGTATAGACAACTTTGATGACTGCGTGCCGAATACGTGTAGAAATTAACATGATACAGTATTGACAACTTTGATGACTGAGTGCCGAATACGTGTAGAAATTAACATGATACCGTATAGATAACTTTGATGACTGGGTGCCGATGTGTTTAAATTAACATGATACCGTATAGACAACTTTGATCACTGTGTGCTGAATAGGTGTATGAATTAACATGATACCGTATAGACAATGTTGATCAATAAGTCCCAAATACGTGTAGGAATTAACATGATACCGTATAGACAACTTTGATGACTGAAAGCCGAATACGTGTAGGAATTAAAATGATACGGTATAGACAACTTTGATCACTAAGTGCCGAATACGTTTAGGAATTAACATGATACCGTATATACAACTTTGATCACTGAATGCCGAATACTTGTAGGAAATAACATGATATGGTATAGACAAGTTTGATCACTAAGTGCCGAATACTTGTAGGAATTAACATGATACGGTATAGACAACTTTGATCACTGCGTGCCGAATACGTGTAGGTATTAACATGATACCGTATTGACAACTTTGATGACTGAGTGCTGAATACGTGTAGGAATTAACATGATACGGTATAGACAACTTTGATCACTGTGTGCTGAATACGTGTAGGAATTAACATTATACCGTATAGACAACTTTGATCACTGTGTGCTGAATACGTGTATGAATTAACATGATACCGTATAGACAACTTGGATCACCGAGTGCTGAATACGTGTAGGAATTAACATGATACCGTATAGACAACTTTGATCACTAAGTTCTGAATGTAGGAATTAAAATGATACGGTATAGACAACTTTGATCACTGCATGCCGAATACGTGTAGGAATTAACATGATACCCTATTGACAACTTTTATTACTGAATACCGAATACATGTAGAAATTAATATTATACCGTATAGACAACTTTGATGACTGAGTGCTGAATACGTGTAGGAATTAATATTAAACCGTATAGACAACTTTGATGACTGAGTGCTGAATGCGTGTAGGAATAACATTATACCGTATAGACCCGCCAAAGCATGATTGATACTCAAAGATAAAAACATAAAGAATGATATAGATTCCAAAAGATTCGGGGTGAAGGTCATTCAATATATTTTATGTGGACAAACTTTTATATAACAGGATATGCGAAAGCACAGACTGGTTGAGCTTTAAATGAAACTATTATGGAAAATTAAATGTGATAGGGAGAAAAGAATGCGATTGGCTATAAAAGCTGGTTATGTTTTCTGCATGTTATAAAAGAATTAAGTGATTCTGTAACACTTGCATGAGTATTTCAAGCATTTGCTATTGACTCCAGGTTTATTATTATCTGTCGTGGAATGTGACAGAAACCAGCGAACTCTTCTTATAAGAACGATCATCAGTTTCTTCTCACCCATCTGTATGGCATAGTTCAGAAAGTTTGCTACACGTAACTTCAATATTTCATCTACTTCCTTATCTCCCAAACTGACATGTATATCTTATGTGTGTGTGTGCGTGCGTGCGTCCAATTAACATCTTGTTACATTTGGGTTCAAAGGATACACAAGCACAGAGTAAGGGTCCTACAACTTTATGTAAACTAAAGCTACAATCTTTACAAAAACCAAAAACAGTGTTGTCTACAATACCAAGCCCAGCTACATAACTGCATATTCTTTCACTTGTTTTAATAAGGGTTAGAGACAAGAGATTTTAATTAAATTTACATTTGTGCCTTATCCAAGGACAATAACCTGTCCAGGCTCAATTAGAATGGAACCTGTTGATTGCCTGTGATATTAAATATCCGGAATGTTTAGGCCATCTATACAAGTCACATTGGTTATGAATGGGCATTTACTCATTTTAAATTAGATATAAGTAGGATATAACACTAATTTTCTTTAACCAGTCTATTCAATCTTTATTATTGAATGATCTGTACCTCGACTGTCACCAAGTAACTTCCAGACGAAAATTATCTATAGCTATAGACTTTTACAGTGGTGGCCATGTGCAAAACCTGGGTGAAAAAAACAGCGCATTAAGTGGAATCTTCGCAATTGAGGCTAGTACGATTTTTTTTATCAATACGCGTAGCTGTTTTGTGGTGTCATAGCGCGACATTCAATCCAGATTGTACTGGATCACACCTTTATTTTCATTTCGTTCAAAAATGTTTAAATACATTATCATTGACCTTGTCGTATGCACCTCTCGTGGCGTCTAAATTATGACTTTACAAAGGAATAAAGATGTTTACAAATCTAAATGATTTTTAAAAAATTGTAACTTATAGGTATGTACCATCAAATTCTAAAATATGACACCCATTACTGAAACAGTCGTTGTTGAATGCCTACATGATCCATGTGACTTGTACTATAGCAGATACGAGTTTTATTGTCAGAAAAAGTATTATTATTATTATTATTATTATTATTATTATTATTAGTAGTAGTAGTAGTAGTAGTAGTAGTAGTAGTAGTAGTAGTAGTAGTAGTAGTACTTAGTCCAAGTAGTCGATATGGGGTGATAAAATACACTAACATGTAGTAAAATTTGAATAAAACCAAGTTCATAACACAATTTCTTCTTTCATCCTAAACCTTCAAGAAACGATTTGCATCTCTTGGCTGCTTTTCTATGCCAAAAAATATATCATATCGTTGCTTTAGAATTTAGAATACATGAACAGCATGGGGTCATATCTAGGCACATTGTAAACCACAGTCTAAGTCATCCATTTTAACCCAGTGTAAAACACTGTAATGGTCCGTTGCAAAATATTACAGCTTGTGAACTTAATCGATTCAATATACGACATTAAGCTTTATTTGTTATAAAAGATTATCCATGATGTCTTGTATAACAATGAATGGCAGAAACCATACTAGATTATCCATGCTGTCTTGTATAACAATGAACAACAGAAACCATACTAGATTATCCATGCTCTTTTGTATAACAATGAACGGCAGTAACCATACTAGATTATCAATGCTGTCTTGTATAACAATGAACAACAGAAACCATACCAGATTATCCATGCTGTCTTGTATAATAATGAACAACAGAAACCATACTAAATTATCCATGCTGTCTTGTATAACAATGAACGACAGAAACCATACTAAATTATCCATGCTGTCTTGTATAACAATGAACAACAGAAACCATACTAGTTTATCCATGCTGTCTTGTGTCACAGTGAACGACAGAAAACATACTATATTATCCATGCTGTCTTATATCACAGTGAACGACAGACAACAGACTATATTATCCATGCTGTCTTGTATCACAATGAATGGCAGAAAACATACTAGATTATCAGTGGTGTCTTGTATCACAATGAACAACAGAAACCATACTAGATTACCCATGCTGTCTTGTATCACAATGAATGACAGAAAATATACTAGATTATCAGTGCTGTCTTGTATCACCATGAACGACAGAAACCATACTAGATTATCCATGCTGTCTTGTATTACAATGAACGACAGAAAACATACTAGATTGTCCAAATTGTCTTGTATCACAACGAATGACATAAAACCGCGCTTGAAACTAGAAGAAAAAGAACGTTATCGAATTTGTTAGTAACCTCGTTTAAACTTTAGATCGTATCTTTAATTTGCAGGGAATTAAGTTGGATTTTGGTGCATTTTTTGGTTGTCATGGATTTGAGAGCTTGATGAAACACTGTTATGATCATATGATATATTATAACATTATTTCCTGCTCTCCAACGTTTCTGGAAGTTATATGAATTGATGGGGTAGACTTTGACCTCGATTATGTTTCATATTAAATCGATGAAAATTTGTTTAACGGGAGAGGATTAGAATCAAGTGCTGATTCCGTTTATTCGGAATCAATATTATGAATCAATCCAGATCTTCTTTCTTATCATTTTTGTTCTAATTGTAACAACTCTGCATGACCTTATTTATTAGAAGACGAGGAACTCAGGTGAATAGTCATTAATTTTAGACGGTAAGTTTGGGTAGATGATCATTTGCAAAATGTTCCTTTTTCAAGAATTATGATGGATTTTACCGGACACCAAGAATCGTAAAAGTTAGATTTCTTGTTAATTTTCAGACATATATTGTCCAATAAACATAAACAAAAGCTTTAGATATTCTTTGTGTATAAACTATCATGTGGATCAAAGTTATAGTGCTCTTCGGCATTACGCTGGCTGTGTACGATCAGACGATGAACGATTCTAAAAAGCTGACAGAAGAGCTTTAAGTCGATACGACAAACTGGTACGGCCTGTGACTATTCAGTCCCAAGCGTTAGTCTCAACATTTCCATTGATGAATTTGATGAAATGCTTGAAATGTTCTATCTTAAGCTATTATCAACAGCACATGGGTGGACCCATGCATACCGCAGAATCCTTTAAGTTACAAGAACATGCGTAATATAACAATTTTTGTGTCAAACGTACGGACCCCTGTCTTGGTAGTCGGTAACTCGTTTGACACAATTGAACCTATTGGAGGAGACTGGATGACGCTAAGATATTATGCTAACGGAGTCTCTTACTATGTATTTTTGAAAACTTGCGCTGTTGATGTAACGTTTTATCCTTTCGATACAAACACTTGCGAGGTCATCCTGATTACCTTTGGGTAGCTACCGAATGAAGTATGGATAATTTCTTCTAGTGACACTGTTTTGATTTCAATTTCTCTGAAAACGGTGAGTGGGAAGTTATATCAACATCTGTTAATAAGCAAGAAACTGAGAGTTTCATTAATTCAGTTCAATATCAAAGTGAAAAGGAGACCCATTCTTTCTCGTAAATGTTATCCATCCAATTATCTTCATATTGTTTCTGAATATTCTGGTCTTTATTTTACACGCTGAATCTGGAGAGATAACGATTTGCCATAACATTGCTTTTGACCATTTCGTTTATCTGACTCTTGTTGAAAGCAATTTGCCAAAGACATCAAAGCCCGAAGCTATGATGAGCTACTTTCTGCTGGTAAATCTATTGTTTAATACCATTTTTTGCATCACCACGATATTTAACTTTCATCTGCACCACAAACCGTAATCCGAGCATGTTTACCAATAGACATCACCAAAGAAGAACTCGTACAGAAAATTGAAACAAAATTTTGATCACTGTAAAAGGCTACAAAATCGTTATCATCAGAAAATTCTGTAGCTATTCAACACGAATCGTAATTGTTCAAGATCAATAAGGGACAAAAATGTTCCTAAGGTTATTTTATATTTAAAAGGTTAAGTAAATGAAACATAAGACTCGTAATGCATCTATCACAGGACGTACTCCAAATATGACGAAACAGGTACCATCACTCGGTTTTGCCTAAATCCAAAATTAAAGGCTTGCACTATCTTGCAATATATGCAGCAGTACAGGGTGGGAATTTCCAGTTTGGTCTTGATATTTATCGAATCTAAAGCAAATTAAAAGTATCAAAAAAGTGAACAATAATAATAATAATAATAACAACAACAACAAAAATTAAAACATTTTCTGACAAAGTGATAAATGTTCCCTTTTTCATCATCATCAGTGTTGGAGCTGGCAGAATTTCGCACTAAGGGAATGAGTTTCAGTCACAGAGCTGCTGTTTTTCCCACCATATTGTGCATGACATCAGAGTTCAATAATGTCAGATTGTATTCCCCATTTATGTCTACGGGGTTTCGAATGAGCTTTAAGAAATTCCGTATTTTTATTGATGCCTCTGGTTGAAACTAGTCATCAGTACATTTCAACAAGAGATTGGGAAGAAGAGAGACAATACAACAGCTGGTTGATAATCGATTGCTGCTACATTTAGCTGTTTGCCAGGATACTTTCGTTTCACAGCTTATTTTTCAACCATTGTCATACGAAATACAGCTTTAAAGACTATTTTTGATACGCAATAAAATGTTTAATCATTCGCAGCCAAAATGTTCGCCATGAGTGTATCCATACTGCAGCTAAATAGGTTTGCCTATCTTCATTTGCTCGTGTGGTATTTTGGATTGCAACGTTTCCAAAGAAAACAGAGCAGACAATGGAGTCAGAATATTTGTGGTCAGTTCTTTGTTATTTCCGTCTTTTCTGCTTCTTTTTATGTTCAAGTGCATTTTCGTACTTTTTGTAAGACTCGAAGAAGACTCAGTTATAAAATATATCCCACATCAATCTCTCTCTCTCTCTCTCTCTCTCTCTCTCTCTCTCTCTCTCTCTCTCTCTATATATATATATATATATATATATATATATATATATATATATATATATATATATATATATATATATATATATATATATATATTAGTCAAGTATAATTGTATATATGCATAGCTTACGATTACTTGTTTCAGATACTGTAGTAGATACGAGTTTTATTCGTATATAAGCCTTTGTTGTTTGAATATCATGTTTAATTCCAGGACAATGAATGTTAGATATATATATATATATATATATATATATATATATATATATATATATATATATATATATATATATATATATATATATATATATATATATATATTCCCGACCAAGTCATACCAAATACTTACGAAAATGATGCTAGCAGCTGCCTCGCTTGACTCTCAGCATTAAGAGGTTAGTGTTAGGACTGGTCGGCCTGATATCAGGATAATGTGTCTAGGTGATACATCATGATACATGTCTGCGGCATGATGCCCCAGTGGTAGACATCACTATAAACTGCCACACTGGAGACATCAGACATGACTGAAAAATTGTTAAAGCTACCTTAAAAATTATAAACATCACCAGATATGTCTATGTGTATATGAGAGAGAGAGAGAGAGAGAGAGAGAGAGAGAGAGAGAGAGAGAGAGAGAGAGAGAGAGAGAGAGATTGTAACGACGTGTTTATGGTTGATACACGATCATGTGCTAGAATATAAATATAACCAAGTTGAAAGTGAAGTTTTTTCTTTCATCCTGAATCTTCGCTTGGTCTCTTCTTTATGACAAATATATTGTCTCTTTTCATCAAGAAAGTATGACGTTGGTTACAGACTGATAAATGGTGATTTCTTTGTATATTGTTAAACCTAATCTTAGAGCTCGGATTTCTAATAACCCATACAAAAATCTGTTATGGAGCGTTTGACGTGTGGTGAAATTGGACACCTGACTGACTTTATCTATACGACATTGATATATTTTTCAGTTCAGAATTAAATTCACAAAGCTGCATCAAAGTAAACGTTAACTCCATTCAAATTGTCAAAGAGATCTTTTACTACAAGGGAATTAATTGTAGGTTTTTGGTTCTAGAAACTAAGTTTAAAAATTAAACTTCATGCCTTCAAAATACATATACAACGTATATATATATATATATATATATATATATATATATATATATATATATATATATATATATATATATATATATATATATATATATATACAACGTATATACACATACAACGTATATACATTTCATAAAGAATGACATTTTTCATGCTATAATTAATGTCCATATACAACGTATATAAATATACAACGTATATACATATACAACGTATATACATATGCAATGTATATACATTTAATAAAGAATGACATTTTTGATGCTATAATTAATGTCCATATACAACGTATATACATATACAACGTATATACATTTCATAAAGAATGACATGCTATAATTAATGTCCATTTTTGAGAAAAAGCTACAACAAGAAAGAAACGATCCAACTGGACAAAATTCTTTCTTATCTTTTTTCAGTCACGCACGTTGTTTTAAATCTGGTCAGCTACCGCCTGTGTCCCAGCATAGATGTTTTCCATCCCGTACTCCCTGTCATCCGTAAATCTGTTGGTATATCCATCGTGCAATGTATACTTATCTACAAGCAGATGAATGGTAGTTATTGTCTTCGTCCCATGGAGGTACAACGTATGCCATATGAATGGTCACTTTTCTATCGATGATGTCAATTTTTTTTTATCTGAGTCTGCTTCGTCGAAGCAATAGTCATCAATTGTTTGGAAGAAGTTAATTCTGCAGGTACACTAAACCCGAGACATACAGGAGAGTTCAAACTTTCATGAGAGACTCAAACGACCTCGAGTTCTAACTTGACACTGACGTTTAAGTTTCTCTAACAATCAGTTAAATAAGTTCGTAATAAAACTTGCTGCATCCTCGGCTGGAACGTCAGGCACAGTCTTTCAACTTCACCGTGTAGGTATAACTTGTGCTAAATTTTCTCGAAGTCGCTGTCTGAATCATTTGAATTCTAAAATATTGCTTTAGGTCTACGGAATCCTTCCCTTCGTCTTGAACGTTGTCCCTTTTATATACTGGCCAATATCGGTGTGACCTTACGGTAAGGTGAAGTGGTTAGGAAGCCAAACTCGCTTCTGGTACACGATTTAATAGACTTTTTCCAATGGTCAACTGACGATTTGGTGTGTGGGTAAACGTACAATCTTGTGCGGTTCTTTGGTGGTCACATTCAAGTTTCAATCCTGTCCAGACTGCAAGGCTTCTTTCAATATGATAGTTCATCACTCTACTGGTGCGATAATTGATAGTCAATCCTTTCACTTTGTAATCCATGTGCACTTCTACTTGATTGTCCCGGTATTCGTAGCAGTAATGTTTGGGACAGTCACTTGCAAATCTTAGAATCTTGTCTCTGGATGCTCGTCCGTCCTGGCTCCTAAACGGTCTCCTTAGATGACAGGGTAAGTTTGACCCAGTCGATCAATGTAGATGCAACTGTCCGTGTCAAAATACAGCACACGATCTCATCACAGTTATAAAACTTCGTTCTGTTTTAAGCGAGAATGGGCTGTCACGTAGGCCGCAATGATGATATTTCCAAATTGGTCGGCTTCTACAAAGTCCAGTTCTTCTTCGTAATTGACTAACATAAAGTCCTCACAAAAGATCTCCACGTGTTTCATGTATTTGGTTTTGTCGTGAATCATCTGGAAGTAGCGGGAAGGTTCTGACAAATACATTTCTTCAGACTGCAACAAAATTGTGAATACCAGATCGGTCTCAGTCCTTGCAGAATCAGCAAGCCCGAGAATAGCGAAATAAAAAGCTTACATAAATGACATGAAAATGAGTATCTGGATTCTTATCTGTTTTCCTGTGCGAGTCAATACTTGTATTGTAAGAGACATTAAAAGAATTCCTTGTAAAAATGCATTTATGTATAAATTTTGGTAGAGGTGGGCCTGACATTTACTTGGGCACTGCGATAGGCTGAATGATATACATAAAATGACTGTATACTTGTGTGATTTTTAAAGGTAGACACAAAAGTTGAAGAAATTTCCCCATGATCATTAAGGCATGAAAATGTTTGAAGCAGTGCCAGCACGAATTGAATTACCAGCACGTTGTAAATAAATGGCATCTAGAGTGATCTTTAGTATACATATAGAAGACAGTTTATACGTCTAATTATATACGGGTATAGTTATCTCAAATTTTCTATCTTGATCACAATGGTTGTATACCATGCCTATTGCTTCCCTTACATGGTGTCTTGTTGTTGTTTTTTTATTATTGAAAATCTCATCATTAGGAGATGAGGGTGTAACAGAGAGAAGTAACCATAGTAATAATCATATGCATTAGAATATGTATCTCTTTCTTTAATTGGTGTTCCACAGCAAATTAAGACACCAAAGCTATCTTGGGACGAAGTAGTTAAGTGCCTTGTCCATAAACACACTGATGGCCACTCAACATTGAATGGACAGATTCTAACACACATCTTCTGTTCGAGTAGTCAAGTACACTAATCATAAACCTAGTATTGTCAGAATAATTAATGCAGTTTCTGCACTGATTCGAAGTCAAAGCTGTTTCAAAATGTTTGGTTACATGCTGCAACCATAGTAGGTTTTTGTATATATTCTAAACCAAACCAGCAAGGCAATATTTAAAATTGCGTTACAGACATCCTGGTAAATTACGAAACTTGAACATTAAGATATTTTATTATGCATGATAAATGCATATTATGTTATTTCCATTTTTTACGTGTTTATTTATACAAAAATAATAATAATAATATTATTAATAATAATAATAATAATAATAATAATAATAATAATAATAATAATAATAATAATAATAATAATAATAATAATAATAATAACGAGGACTTTATATAGTGCCTAATCTTTAAAACTCTAGAAGCATTATAACATTTGACAACACTTAGAAAGAATAAAAAACATATATAATGATGTGATTACAAATAAAAACAAACACCACAAGATTAGAAACAGAAAAACATGCTGTATAGTTTTAAGGTAAGGACACATTATAAGGATACATTATAAGGATACATTATTAGGCCTTTAGGACTGTTCTTGCAGTTGAAATAGATGAGTTTTAAAAGCACTCTTGAATGAGATCACTGTGTCTTTGTGTCTAAGTGCAGTGGGCAATTCATTCTATGTTGCTGGGCCCTGGTATGCAAAAGAACATTGTTCGTATGATTTCAACTCGATAGTGGGAATAATGTGAATACGAGTGTCAGAAGAGGGGCGTAAGTGTAAGATATATTCTAAGGAAAGACACAATTTTGATAGTTCAGTAAATTATTTGCTCGAGTTTTGCAGAATATTACCTCATCATAATTGTAATTATTTGTAGTATGCATACTTAATTACTATCATCGTTTTGTATGTAGAATTACCTTTGAAGTGTTTCATTTACATGAATGTTTGAGAAATGGGCTTGAGCCTACGTAGAGAATTATTAGATGCGATGCAGAATTATATAGATTGTTAGCTTGTGGTCAGAATTAATTTTGCAATTTGCTGTTAGGTTACTTCGTCGTAAACCGACTCATTTATTAATGTCCATCCATCCATCCATCCATCCATCCATCCATTATCTATCTATCTATCTATCTATCTATCTATCTATCTATCTATCTATCTATCTATCTATCTATCTATCTATCTATCTATCTATCTATCTATCTATCTATCTATCTACTCTACTCTACTCTACTCTACTCTACTCTACTCTACTCTACTCTACTCTACTCTACTCTACTCTACTCTACTCTACATACCTACATACAAAAAGGCTGAGAGACGGACAAAGTTTCAAGATGTCATATTTAGATAATTGAATTAGCAAGACTGGTACATATTGACAATATGCAATGTGACATGAAATATATCTTGGGTTAATAAAATTTTCATTGTTTAATCTGAAAGGGTCATTTTACAGATTGTTAGAGAGGAATACTTGATAGCAATAACACATTCCTACTTTAAATGGAGAGAACAGTAAGAAAAAAGAACGAAAGTTAAAAGCAGACATTTCATTCAGTGAGGAACGGTACTGAGCCTTGAAAACTGATCTGAAATTATAATAACCAAGTTGATAATGTAAATGAATAGTCTGGCGACTCAATGGTCTCTGCTGACATATTGAATCTTGCATACCTCAACGCTACCAACCTTTATTATTTTGATTAGGAACAATCAGTTTGGGTATTAAATTTCTCGTATCCTTATAATTCCAACGTAAACACCTGAGAAAATTGGGGATGCCTTTTATTAGTATAATAAGAATATGATTGGTTGATAATGTAATTTATGTCTACTTACAAAGTCTTACATTTTTTGAGAATCAATAATTTCTCGTAGATCAAAATTTAAATATTTGCTGTTCAACACACAAGCAAACCTTTGATTGTAAAATTAATACAAATATTTGATAAACCAGAAAATGGAAAATATAATTTGATTCTAAATGTTTTAAACATATTTAGAAGTATGTAAAAAGGTAGAATCTTTCCAGTTTCTGTTATTGACTTTTTAGTCTTTTTTTCTTTTCGTGAATGGCTTTCCGCTTCGTTCGAAAGTCACAGAGGCTGATCTAATTTTTTTTGGCGGATGACACAGTCTTGCATGTAATCAATGATACAATATATTGCCATTAATAAAACTTACATAGGGACTTATAAGCTGTTACATAGGGACTTATAAGCTGTTACATAGGGACTTATAAGCTGTTACATAGGGACTTATAAGCTGTTACACTGTGTTAAGACAATGCAAAAAAAAATAACCTATGTCAATGGATCAAGGCAAAATTAAATCAGAGATTTTCAATATCATTGTTTTGTGAAACTCGGTGTGTATATGTATATCTGTGTGTGTGTATGTATGTGTGTGTGTGTGCCATTTTGACATCTAAATGTTCCACATAGGTGTTGCTATCGGTAGCTGCCATCATGTCACCTTGGTGATAATGTGTTTGTTCGCTATTGCGATGTATCAGTGAATGTACGTATAAATGTGTTAATGAAAATCTGTATGCCAAATGGGACACCCATCTCCCTCTCTCTCTCTCTCGGTCTGTCTGTCTCTCAGTCTCTGTCTCTGTCTGTCTCTCTCTCTCTCTCTCTCTCTGTCTCTCTCTCTCTCTCTCTCTCTCTCTCTCTCTCTCTCTCTCTCTATATATATATATATATATATATATATATATATATATATATATATATATATATATATATATATATATATATATATATATATGAATGTAAGTGCATAGTTTAGTGTTTCTCAAATACTGCAGCAGATACGAGTTTTATTATCATCTATGTCTTTGTTCTTTGAATATGCTATTAGATCCCCAGAGAGAGAGAGAGAGAGAGAGAGAGAGAGAGAGAGAGAGAGAGAGAGAGAGAGAGAGAGAGAGAGAGAGAGAGAGAGAGAGAGAGAGAGAGAGAGATGTATATAGGGGTGATACACGATCATGTACTATAATGTAATTATAACCAAGTTGAAAGAGAAGTTTTTCTTTCATGCTGAATCATCAAACTGCTTTGCTTGGTCGCTTCTTTCTGACAAATATATTGTCTCTTTTCATTTAGAATGTATGACGTTGGTTACGGACTGATAAACGGCGATTTCTTTGTATATTGTAAAGCCTAATCTTATAGCCCGGCTTTCTACTAACCCGTACAAAAATCTGTTATGGTACGTTTGACGTGTAGTTTGGTGTGATCAATTTAGACACTTTATTGACTTTATCGATTCAGTATGTACGGCATTGCATTATTTGTCACTAATCATCAGTTTAGAATTAAACTGACAAAGCTACCGCAACGGAACGGTGAACTATGTTTGTAAGCCTATTAAAGCTATCATACAGATCTTCTACTTGAAGGAAATAAAAAGTAGGCTGTCAGAGTAGGTTGTTATTTGTGTCGTGAGGATGAGTAAACATTGTTATGATCATCATATAAACATGATTTCAGAGACGTTTGTGCAAGTTATATGAATTGCTGAAACATTCGGATTTTGCGTAGACTTTGACATCAAGTATCGTTTATATTTAAATCTCCTCAAATTTATATAATTTGCTAACATTGGATTAAAGCATTGGATTTGATTTAGAGAATAGTAATATGCCACAAATTGCGAATTGAACTATATCTTACTTTTGTTTTATACTTTACTGTGACAAATACAAATTGTATAATGTATTAGAAGAAAAAAAACACCGGGTGAAAAGTCATTAATTTGTTTACAATAAGGCCTGATGATAATCATTTGGAATTGGTTGCAATAACTTTCAAATCACAAAGTTCCTCTCTCAAGAAACATAAAGGATCAAACAGGATACTGAGAATCATGAAACATCGATTTCTTGCTAATTTTCTGCCATATATTATCCATTGCTGATAAACGAAAATTGGCGTATCTTTTGGGCAGAAAGTATAATGTGGACCAAAGTTCTAGTACCCTTCTGTATGACCTTAACAGTGTACGGTCAAACGATAAGCGATTCCACGAAGCTGATAGAAGACCTTTTGAATGGATACGACAAACTGGTTCGACCAATATCTGATCAGTCACAACCAGTCTGTCTGAATATTTCCATGGATCTAGTGGCCATTCAGGAATTTGATGAAGTGCTTGAAAAGTTCTCTATCGTTGCTTTAATCTATATCACATGGGTGGAACCTCGCATGATGTGGAATCCATTAAATTATAATGGCTTGTATGCTACAATAATTCCAGAGACAAACGTATGGACGCCTAAGTTGGTAGTTGGTAACTCCTTTGACAAAATTGAACCTATTGGTGGAGACTGGATGACAGTAAGATATTACGCTAATGGTATTTCTGTCTACAGCCCAGGCGATGTCTTTCGGACAACGTGCAGTGTGGATGTAAACTTTTATCCTTTCGATACCCAAACTTGCAAGGTGACTTTGCTTCCAGCGGGATCTCTACCGAATGAAATAAGTATACTTTCTAGCAGTGATACTATTTTGAAATCGTTTTTCTCTGAAAACGGTGAGTGGGAAGTTATATCAACGTCTGTTTCTGTTGATGAAACTGTCATTTTTTCAATAATTAATTTCAATATCAAAATGAAAAGGAGACCTACATTCTTCGTCGTAAATGTTATCCTTCCAATTATTTTCATGGGAATTCTGAACATTCTGGTCTTTATTTTGCCCGCTGAGTCTGGAGAGAGGATTTCATTTGCGATAACAGTTTTGCTGGCAATTGCCGTTTTTCTGACGCTTGTTGGAGACAATTTGCCAAAAACATCAAGGCCTATGTCTCTGATTTGCTATTTTATGCTGGTGAATCTATCTCTCAGCACATTTATTTGCATCATGACGATACTCAACCTTCGTCTTTACCACCAATCGGAATCCAAACCTGTACCTGGACTCTTGTCTGCTTTCGCCCGGAAGTTGAATTGTATGAGTGTGCCGGCCCGAAATGCTGTTCGACCATATCTGCCAGATTATATTGATGAGAATTCTAGTACTGAGAAAGAGAACGTGTCCTTCAATGTGAAGAAAGAATCAAACCAGATGTTGACTTCTGAGGAGTTAGTCGCTGCCGTGGATTGGAAGGACATCAGTCGAATGGTGGACAAAGTCATGTGTATCTTTTCTTTGTTATGGTTATTTATATCCTCTACTGCTTTCATGGTGATTATATCAGCCCACTAAAAGATAATGTAACAGAAAAGGGCTGAACTTACTTTTTTCACTTTTTATTTGTACGTTGGTTAAAGGATATAATAAATATTGTTAGACTTAAAATAAATGAATAAAATTATGCCAGAGGTCCTAGTTTTTAATCGATCTCATTATGAACATTTGAGATGTTTAGGGAAATCTATCGCTTTTAAGATCTATTTCCATATTTGGATGTAGATCATGAACTCTATTGGGACATAAATCGAGTTTGTTGAAAATAAGCACTAAGAAATAAAAAGTACGCATATTAACAACCTGCAAAGTTTATTATCAGAGAAGCTCTTATATTTTGTTCCAATTAATTAAATTTATATGGAAAATACACCAATACTCTCCGCGGTTTTCTATCGCTTACTTCACTTCGGTTGCTACTTCCTCCAACTAATTTGCTTTTCTCGAAATACAGTTTTAGCATAATATCTGCTACTTTTATTTTGTATGAGAAATTCCTCTTCAATAATGAAGTTTCTCTCTCTCTCTCTCACACACACACACACACACACACAGACACACACATACACACACACGCGCTGGCATGCCCGAGCTCGCACCGGACAGTCTTGATGTATTCATAATTTAGTATAAGGGATGCCTATGAAATAAGAGTATCCAATAGGTGTAAATCATTTCTTTATGATACAAAATGTATCCTAGAAATGAAATTATTGGACCACTTCAGGATCTGAAATAATTCAGATGTGTCTTTTTCAGATAGTATGTAAACATTACATTCCTGAGGAATGTAAACATTACATTCCTGAAGAAAATTAAATTCAAGTTACATTACAGCAAAATATATTGGCTTCTGATACCTATAAAAATCTGCAATTACCTTTAAACTTTTTATAAAATGCTGAATTTTAAATATTAAATAAAACCACCGTTACGAGAAGTAGAACAGCATTTAAAGGACCTCTTCAATGTACAAAATGCAAATTCATAAATTCTACTTGTTATTTATTGAGATTTTAAGAGAATCATCGTGCCAGAGAAAAGTTATTCCTTCGATACAAATGCGACATAGGCACATAAGTCTAAAAAAAAGTCAAGCTGTTTTTTCATAACACATGGTGATGTAGTATCTAGGATACTAAAAATGACCACACCCGTTACATTAAGGTTCTGTTCTTGTGTTAAATCAATGAGCAAGAGATATGTAACAGTAATATATAGAGGAACGGCGTGTATTCGAAAATTTGACAATGATATAGGTAAGACCGAAAAACATTTGTACGAAGAAATAAGACAAATAAATGCAAATCCTCTTCTAGTGCTCATTAACTAAAATGAAAACAAAATTTATTTAATTCATAAATCACATATTGGACAATATGGAAAGACAAATTTAGGACAATCATCATGTAACAGGTTAATATACAGTTCCAGCACATAAATTATCCCAATGGCTAAACTATGAACAATTGTTCATTATGGGAATGATATTCTTCAGTTCATAAAATTATCCGTCAAACATGTTCCAGTTGAAGGGTAACAATTATTCCGACCATAGGAATACATTTCATGCATCAAAAAGATCAAGATTCATAAAAGAGTTTTAAGAACATGCCGCTTTATAGACAATTTGAATGATTCAGTGTAGATAGAATACACAAATCAATTAGCATCATACCGTATAGATACGAAAAAGCACGAATGCTACCCAAAGACAATAACGTAAAGAATAAGGTTGATTAATAAAGGTCAAGGTGAAACTCACTCAGTATCGATCTGGATGGCGACAAATTTTGCAGAATGGGCATTGCGCATGTGGGTAACATTGTAAACGGGAAAGTTATAAAAAAAGAATGTCTTACGTAGACGAAAGTGCGATTTTCATGAAGCACGTGATAGTTCTCTCCATGTAATAAGTGGATTTGGATTTTTATGACACTTCAAGGATTTATTATTAGCTCCATAGAAATTAATGCCAGTTGAAAATTATTTATCTACAAGAAGTTGATAAATGAATGTAAGGATGCAAAACCACTAGTACCAAAACTATTTAGATAGAAAAATAAATATAAATATATCACTAATGGCAGGAAAGTTGAAATAATAAAAAGTATAAGAGCAGTCTGACACTGACATAGAAAACATGCAACGAAATATACCATTACGCTGTATAAATGTTATGCAATGAATGAGAAACAAATGCTCTCGGGCTTCCTTTAAAGGACGTCTAACGACAATTAAAGACGAAGTTCAAATGACCGGCACTCATATTCCATATCCCGACGCAGCGAATAGTTCGTTATGTCCGTTTGACACGGAATTGTATAAATTTATTTCTTTATTAAGTAAATGTACTCGGGTTTCCTTTTTTGTGTACAACGATACCAGAGGGTGTTCAATGCATATTCTACATTATTTCGAAACTGTGCGTTCGGTTTTTATCCTGTGCCGCATGTGCGGAGTGCTTTAAATGGGAAAGAAAACCCGAATATATGAATTGCACAGACGATGTTGAGCTACATTTCCTGTGTATAAACGTATCGCGCTAAAATCAAACCCTTACATTACGGACCGTTTTGTCAATCGGAGGACTACTTTGAGACCTTTGGAAACGGATATGGAATATGGAATATGGACTACGAGAAAAGGCAACGGATTTTGAGTGAAATTCATATGCTGATAACGAAATGGAACGTCCACAGACTTTGATTTAGATTACACTGAAAAAATTAATAGAGAATTATAATTACAAAATAGAAATTGGATTCAGATATTCCATTGCGTGAAGTGGTGTCATGTGTTGGTTTTTTTTTTTCTTGCGACAGACCCAGCTAAGCCGAGGTTGTGGAAAGAATCATATGTAAATAAAGTCGTGAAAATGAAATGGACCGTCCATGGACTTTTAATTACATTGAAATTTATAATAACTTGACAATATTGTTTGGAACTTGATTCAGACAAGAACTTTTCATTCATACTGCAATTAGAATAGAAAAGGAATTGTTGCTGTTGTTGGGTTTAACGCCATTTTTCAGCACAAGATAGGCTATACATGGCGGCCAGTATTATTGGTGGAGGAAGAACCCTGGAAAACCCCGGGAAGAACCACCGACCCACGAGAAGCTACTGGCAAGATTTCTCACTTACCCACTTTAGCTGAGTCTGGACTCGAACTGCGCAGACAGAGGTGAGATGGCAGTGATCCATAACGGTCAGCGCATTAGACCACTCGGCCACTCAGGGCCCCGAAAAGGAATTGTGAAATTGTGATACAGAATTAGAATGTCATAATTAAAGATTTATAACACGGACTGACAGCTTCTATACTTTCCGGACTGTTAAACTGCTGTACTATATCTTCTACAGCTTTTAAACAAATATATTATAAATTAACTACATTGAAATTTACAACTAAAGTCTATAGCCATTTGACTTTAATTGTGGATTAATTTTTATATATGAAATAACTTTTACTAATGGCTACAAATTGGAAGTTATGATCTAATGCATTTAATTAAATAGCTCATAAACATGCTGCACGGGCACATAATGCTCACTAGCAAGGGTGCGCAGGTTACCCATGCTTCATGAAATGAATTTTTGGAAATTTTATGATAAAGTAACTTAAGTATTATATTCATTAAATATTATATTTATTTCAAGAAATAAAGATTTTGAACTGTTATTAATTTTAAAACCGGACTACAAATATTGAAACAAAATTTTCCACTTTGCTAACTACTGCATAATAAAAATATAACTTTAGCAATAACTCGGAGTTATAATGGATTGGAATGGTGAACAAATAAAATCGAAATTAAGTATAAACCTTTTACAAAAAAGCACATTCACAATGGAGATAAACCACATAACACCCTTTTTTAACTTTTGGCACAAGAAGTTACCTCATATGATGTTAATCTAAGAGGTACCACACCAATAAACTTTGGGACCTATATATCTCCAGCTGTAGAGGTACGTAATTTATTTATTTATATGCATTGTATGTTATATCTATTGTATTATGTTTAAATCGTATTTTTGTCCCTTCGGCTAGTTTAGTAAATGCTGCTTAGTAAATACTATGTTCTATTCTTATCTGTGATTTAGCAAGAACTCTACAAGATTGCATTTAGTGAATGACCGTTTATTGCACTATGAATCGTATAATTCACCAATTTAATTCTAAACCTGTTGTTTTATAATGCAAGACTAATAATGTATATAACTTGCCGTATATACTGTCGTTGCGTAATACAGTATATACCTGTGTCATGCGTAGTACCCTGTATTTGATATATTTTCAGCTGTGCGTATGTTGCGTTTATAGAGTTATGGAGAGCTACGTGTACTGTGTAGAGCTGCGTGTACTGTGTAGAGCTGCGTGTACTGTGTAGAGCTGCGTGTACTGAGTAGAGCTGCGTGTACTGTGTAGAGCTGCGTGTACTGTGTAGAGCTGCGTGTGCTGCGAGTTTTTCGAGTGCTTCAAATATTCTACGATGTTTGGAGAGATCTATGCTGATCGTTACTAGTCGGGTTGAGGGTGATCAGGCGTTGCAGACCAAAGTGGTGGGCGCTAATTGTCTAACCCAAAAATCAATGGTGGTTGATGACTACGAATAATCTTTGCTTGTTTGGCCAGTGGAACTGGTAGAAAAGAGTTAAGGGAGTATATACATTGCTCCAGATATATAATATTCTGGCCGTGGGCTATTGCAGTGGTTTTTGTAATACCCATTGTTTTGCTATGGTGAGTATAACTATCACTTCGTTATTTTGAACAAAAATTTGTTTTGCTATTTTCAGTAAAATTCAAAATTCGTTATTTTGAGCGAAACATCATTTATTTTGCTATGTGATATACCATGAATCCTTTTTTGTTTCTTTGTCTTGGTACCGTTTGTCATTGTGTTTGCATTTGTATTTGTTGCATTAGTAAGATCGTGCTAATTATATTAATTAGTCCAGTATTTGGACCCATGCACGCACGTATCTATTTTCGTATTACATTTCAATTCTGTTCTATTCATTACTTTTCTGTTTTCTGTTTATTACCTTTCTGTTCTTTTCTGTTTATTACCGTGCCGTAGTATTCTTATTCGAACCTAAAACCGGAGATTAAATTTGGGATCGTTATTATTAATTGAACTAGGGAGAACAAGTTACATTTCACAGGTAATGTTTTTTGTATGTTGTACATATTCGCTTTTTAAATACACGAGACAATAAAAGTTTAATGATTCAACACAAAATGATAGAAAAAGCTACAATTGAATGTGAAACTCCATGTGGTTAAATAACACCAATGTATCGACTTTAATCAAGTAAATATACGGCATTGTTCAATTTCTCTCGAATGGTCCATTCAAAATTAATCTGTTTTGCGTTAACAGTGAACATTATAGATTACCGAAGTTATCTCTTATCATAATATACACGTGATCACACATGCAAGAGAAGACCAACGATAGCTATTGGCTATGATCGTAACGTCATTACAAACTAAATCAGATTCTGTTTGAAGGGAATTAATTGTGTGGTTATAGCAGGGTTGACATCTGTCACGGATTGGTGAAGATGACTTAGACGACTACACATCATCATCCACATCAAACAAGCAACGGAGAGTAAAAATAATCGACCTTCCTGTCTATAACGGATGGACTGGAGTCTGAATTTGATTTATTTTTTTGACATTCAAGATGCCACAAATTGCATTTAATTTTGTTATATTTACATTAAGTGGTATCTGTCACAAATATATATTACATAATTTATTAGAAGAAAAATATCTTAAGCTTAAAGGTCTATAATTCATGGGATGTAGATAAATAACGACTTTCAAAATGTTCTAATGGCTATGTCCAACATAATTCCTCGTTCTAGGAATTCAATGAACTATACGGTCACTGAGAATCGTGAACCTGTGTTTCCTGTTAAATTTATATATTGCTTGTGTATTATCCAAGATGTGGATAAGTTCTGGTGCTCTTTTGTATTACTTTGTTAGCGTGCGGTCAGACGATGAACGATTTTAGATAAAAGACCTTTTGGATGAATATAACAAACTGGTTCGACCAGTGTCTGATCACTCGATAATGTTTCAAGGCATCAGCTTTTTCTTTATAAAATGAACGAAAACATAATGAACACATTAATAAATGTATAAACACAACTGTAGCTGCTAGACCACATAAAGCGGAGAAAGGATTAAAAAAAACTGATGCAATGCTGCGATGTGTGACAAGAATACTTGTAAGAGTTTTTCTTCTTTTACTTTTTACTAAAACCTATCACAGACAAATGGTATAATACAAGAAATATTAAGCTTGCGGTTTGAATTAGGGGAAATAAATTGGTAAAAAAGACTACTATTAGCTAAATAAAAAACAATTAGCGACCCAAATTTGTCAAATATATTTTCAATCGGTGACAGATATAGGACGTAGACCTTGTACGTTCACGCTTTGCTAAAGTTGAAGTCATTTCAAAGAAGGGAATTCTAATATTGTATGCAATCTCATTCGTGCGGCGCAACATGACATCTCTTAAATCTGACGGATGCCTTTATTTGACTGCATCCATTCGACAATATTTTATTTTGTGCACTGTACTTACAGCAGCAAAGACATATTGGTGAGACGATTAATTTAAATCACCGTTTCGTACGTAATGGAGCTAGGTCAATGAGTACGATACGGTTTGTTTGGGGGAGACTTTATTTCAACCACTGTTCGCTTAGGTATGTAAATGTGTTGAAATAAATTTGTCTTTATTATTGGGAAAGAATATTAAGTGTTGATGGAAATCGGCACGTTTTCTCTGCTTTTCTGTGCCCTATGTTCGTAGTAGGTCATAATAGTCGAGGAATCAGGAAAAAGATCAATAGAAAATAGTTTTGTGAATAGTATGGTTATTTGTTTCTTTTAATCGCAGATACGTAATGTATGTACATTGACAGCAAAATGACACTGTACTAAATTATTTGGGAATCATCTATCTTTATTGCAATGTTGTCAAACTTTTGTTTGTTTATATTTTCGTGTATGTAATTATCTTCCTCAAAAACGAAAACTTCTAGATCTATTGTGTGGGATTTTATGTTTGAATGGGTACAGTAAAAATTTCTAGATCTATTGTGTGGGATTTTATGTTTGAATGGGTACAGTAAAAACTTCTAGATCTCTTGTGTGGGATTTTATGTTTGAATGGGTACAGTAAAAACTTCTAGATCTATTGTGTGGGATTTTATGTTTGAATGGGTACAGTAAAAACTTCTAGATCTATTGTGTGGGATTTTATGTTTGAATGGGTACAGTAAAAACTTCTAGATCTATTGTGTGGGATTTTATGTTTGAATGGGTACAGTAAAAACTTCTAGATCTATTGTGTGGGATTTTATGTTTGAATGGGTACAGTAAATACTTCTAGATCTATTGTGTGGGATTTTATGTTTGAATGGGTACAGTAAAAACTTCTAGATCTCTTGTGTGGGATTTTATGTTTGAATGGGTACAGTAAAAACTTCTAGATCTATTGTGTGGGATTTTATGTTTGAATGGGTACAGTAAAAACTTCTAGATCTATTGTGTGGGATTTTATGTTTGAATGGGTACAGTAAAAACTTCTAGATCTATTGTGTGGGATTTTATGTTTGAATGGGTAAAGTAAAAACTTCTAGATCTATTGTGTGGGATTTTATGTTTGAATGGGTACAGTAAAAACTTCTAGATCTATTGTGTGGGATTTTATGTTTGAATGGGTACAGTAAAAACTTCTAGATCTATTGTGTGGGATTTTATGTTTGAATGGGTACAGTAAAAATTTCTAGATCTATTGTGTGGGATTTTATCTTTGAATGGGTACAGTAAAAACTTCTAGATCTATTGTGTGGGATTTTATGTTTGAATGGGTACAGTAAATCTTCTAGATCTATTGTGTGGGATTTTATGTTTGAATGGGTACAGTAAAAACTTCTAGATCTATTGTGTGGGATTTTATGTTTGAATGGGTACAGTAAAAACTTCTAGATCTATTGTGTGGAATTTTATGTTTGAATGGGTACAGTAAAAACTTCTAGATCTATTGTGTGGGATTTTATGTTTGAATGGGTATAGTAAAAACTTCTAGATCTATTGTGTGGGATTTTATGTTTGAATGGGTACAGTAAAAACTTCTAGATCTATTGTGTGGGATTTTATGTTTGAATGGGTACAGTAAAAACATCTAGATCTATTGTGTGGGATTTTATGTTTGAATGGGTACAGTAAAAACTTCTAGATCTATTGTGTGGGATTTTATGTTTGAATGGGTACAGTAAAAACTTCTAGATCTATTGTGTGGGATTTTATGTTTGAATGGGTACAGTAAAATCTTCTAGATCTATTGTGTGGGATTTTATGTTTGAATGGGTACAGTAAAAACTTCTAGATCTATTGTGTGGGATTTTATGTTTGAATGGGTACAGTAAAAACTTCTAGATCTATTGTGGGGGATTTTATGTTTGAATGGGTACAGTAAAAACTTCTAGATCTATTGTGTGGGATTTTATGTTTGAATGGGTACAGTAAAAACTTCTAGATCTATTGTGTGGGATTTTATGTTTGAATGGGTACAGTAAAAACTTCTAGATCTATTGTGTGGGATTTTATGTTTGAATGGGTACAGTAAAAACTTCTAGATCTATTGTGTGGGATTTTATGTTTGAATGGGTACAGTAAAAACTTCTAGATCAATTGTGTGGGATTTTATGTTTGAATGGGTACAGTAAAAATTTCTAGATCTATTGTGTGGGATTTTATGTTTGAATGGGTACAGTAAAAACTTCTATATCTCTTTTGTGGGATTTTACGTTTGAATGGGTACAGGAAAAACTTCTAGATCTATTGTGTGGGATTTTATGTTTGAATGGGTACAGTAAAAACTTCTAGATCTATTGTGTGGGATTTTATGTTTGAATGGGTACAGTAAAAACTTCTAGATCTATTGTGTGGGATTTTATGTTTGAATGAGTACAGTAAAAACTTCTAGATCTATTGTGTGGGATTTTATGTTTGAATGGGTACAGTAAAAACTTCTAGATCTATTGTGTGGGATTTTATGTTTGAATGGGTACAGTAAAAACTTCTAGATCTATTGTGTGGGATTTTATGTTTGAATGGGTACAGTAAAAACTTCTAGATCTATTGTGTGGGATTTTATGTTTGAATGGGTACAGTAAAAACTTCTAGATCTATTGTGTGGGATTTTATGTTTGAATGGGTACAGTAAAAACTTCTAGATCTATTGTGTGGGATTTTATGTTTGAATGGGTACAGTAAAAACTTCTAGATCTATTGTGTGGGATTTTATTTTTGAATGGGTACAGTAAAAACTTCTAGATCTATTGTGTGGGATTTTATGTTTGAATGGGTACAGTAAAAACTTCTAGATCTATTGTGTGGGATTTTATGTTTGAATGGGTACAGTAAAAATTTCTAGATCTATTGTGTGGGATTTTATGTTTGAATGGGTACAGTAAAAATTTCTAGATCTCTTGTGTGGGATTTTACGTTTGAATGGGTACAGGAAAAACTTCTAGATCTATTGTGTGGGATTTTATGTTTGAATGGGTACAGTAAAAACTTCTAGATCTATTGTGTGGGATTTTATGTTTGAATGGGTACAGTAAAAACTTCTAGATCTATTGTGTGGGATTTTATGTTTGAATGGGTACAGTAAAAACTTCTAGATCTATTGTGTGGGATTTTATGTTTGAATGGGTACAGTAAAAACTTCTAGATCTATTGTGTGGGATTTTATGTTTGAATGGGCACAGTAAAAACTTCTAGATCTATTGTGTGGGATTTTATATTTGAATGGGTACAGTAAATCTGTACTAGATCTATTGTGTGGGATTTTATGTTTGAATGGGTACAGTAAAAACTTCTAGATCTCTTGTGTGGGATTTTATGTTTGAATGGGTACAGTAAAAACTTCTAGATCTATTGTGTGGGATTTTATGTTTGAATGGGTACAGTAAAAACTTCTAGATCTATTGTGTGGGATTTTATGTTTGAATGGGTACAGTAAAAACTTCTAGATCTATTGTGTGGGATTTTATGTTTGAATGGGTACAGTAAAAACTTCTAGATCTATTGTGTGGGATTTTATGTTTGAATGGGTACAGTAAAAACTTCTAGATCTATTGTGTGGGTTTTATGTTTGAATGGGTACAGTAAATACTTCTAGATCTATTGTGTGGGATTTTATGTTTGAATGGGTACAGTAAAAACTTCTAGATCTATTGTGTGGGATTTTATGTTTAAAAACTTCTAGATCTCTTGTGTGGGATTTTATGTTTGAATGGGTACAGTAAAAACTTCTATATCTATTGTGTGGGATTTTATGTTTGAATGGGTACAGTGAAAACTTATAGATCTATTGTGTGGGATTTTGTTTGAATGGGTACAGTAAAAACTTCTAGATCTATTGTGTGGGATTTTATGTTTGAATGGGTACAGTAAAAACTTCTAGATCTATTGTGTGGGATTTTATGTTTAAAAACTTCTAGATCTCTTGTGTGGGATTTTATGTTTGAATGGGTACAGTAAAAACTTCTATATCTATTGTGTTGGATTTTATGTTTGAATGGGTACAGTGAAAACTTATAGATCTATTGTGTGGGATTTTATGTTTGAATGGGTACAGTAAAAACTTCTAGATCTATTGTGTGGGATTTTATGTTTGAATGGGTACAGTAAAAATTTCTAGATCTATTGTGTGGGATTTTATGTTTGAATGGGTACAGTAAAAACTTCTAGATCTATTGTGTGGGATTTTATGTTTGAATGGGTACAGTAAATCTTCTAGATCTATTGTGTGGGATTTTATGTTTGAATGGGTACAGTAAAAACTTCTAGATCTATTGTGTGGGATTTTATGTTTGAATGGGTACAGTAAAAACTTCTAGATCTATTGTGTGGAATTTTATGTTTGAATGGGTACAGTAAAAACTTCTAGATCTATTGTGTGGGATTTTATGTTTGAATGGGTACAGTAAAAACTTCTAGATCTATTGTGTGGGATTTTATGTTTGAATGGGTATAGTAAAAACTTCTAGATCTATTGTGTGGGATTTTATGTTTGAATGGGTACAGTAAAAACTTCTAGATCTATTGTGTGGGATATTATGTTTGAATGGGTACAGTAAAATCTTCTAGATCTATTGTGTGGGATTTTATGTTTGAATGGGTACAGTAAAAACTTCTAGATCTCTTGTGTGGGATTTTATGTTTGAATGGGTACAGTAAAAACTTCTATATCTATTGTGTGGGATTTTATGTTTGAATGGGTACAGTAAAAACTTCTAGATCTATTGTGTGGGATTTTATGTTTGAATGGGTACAGTAAAAACTTCTAGATCTATTGTGTGGGATTTTATGTTTGAATGGGTACAGTAAAAACTTCTAGATCTATTGTGTGGGATTTTATGTTTAAAAACTTCTAGATCTCTTGTGTGGGATTTTATGTTTGAATGGGTACAGTAAAAACTTCTATATCTATTGTGTGGGATTTTATGTTTGAATGGGTACAGTGAAAACTTATAGATCTATTGTGTGGGATTTTATGTTTGAATGGGTACAGTAAAAACTTCTAGATCTATTGTGTGGGATGTTATGTTTGAATGGGTACAGTAAAAATTTCTAGATCTATTGTGTGGGATTTTATGTTTGAATGGGTACAGTAAAAACTTCTAGATCTATTGTGTGGGATTTTATGTTTGAATGGGTACAGTAAATCTTCTAGATCTATTGTGTGGGATTTTATGTTTGAATGGGTACAGTAAAAACTTCTAGATCTATTGTGTGGGATTTTATGTTTGAATGGGTAGAGTAAAAACTTCTAGATCTATTGTGTGGAATTTTATGTTTGAATGGGTACAGTAAAAACTTCTAGATCTATTGTGTGGGATTTTATGTTTGAATGGGTACAGTAAAAACTTCTAGATCTATTGTGTGGGATTTTACGTTTGAATGGGTACAGTAAAAACTTCTAGATCTATTGTGTGGGATTTTATGTTTAAAAACTTCTAGATCTCTTGTGTGGGATTTTATGTTTGAATGGGTACAGTAAAAACTTCTATATCTATTTTGTGGGATTTTATGTTTGAATGGGTACAGTGAAAACTTATAGATCTATTGTGTGGGATTTTATGTTTGAATGGGTACAGTAAAAACTTCTAGATCTATTGTGTGGGATTTTATGTTTGAATGGGTACAGTAAAAATTTCTAGATCTATTGTGTGGGATTTTATGTTTGAATGGGTACAGTAAAAACTTCTAGATCTATTGTGTGGGATTTTATGTTTGAATGGGTACAGTAAATCTTCTAGATCTATTGTGTGGGATTTTATGTTTGAATGGGTACAGTAAAAACTTCTAGATATATTGTGTGGGATTTTATGTTTGAATGGGTACAGTAAAAACTTCTAGATCTATTGTGTGGAATTTTATGTTTGAATGGGTACAGTAAAAACTTCTAGATCTATTGTGTGGGATTTTATGTTTGAATGGGTACAGTAAAAACTTCTAGATCTATTGTGTGGGATTTTATGTTTGAATGGGTACAGTAAAAACTTCTAGATCTATTGTGTGGGATTTTATGTTTGAATGGGTACAGTAAAAACTTCTAGATCTATTGTGTGGGATTTTATGTTTGAATGGGTACAGTAAAATCTTCTAGATCTATTGTGTGGGATTTTATGTTTGAATGGGTACAGTAAAAACTTCTAGATCTCTTGTGTGGGATTTTATGTTTGAATGGGTACAGTAAAAACTTCTATATCTATTGTGTGGGATTTTATGTTTGAATGGGTACAGTAAAAACTTCTAGATCTAATGTGTGGGATTTTATGTTTGAATGGGTACAGTAAAAACTTCTAGATCTATTGTGTGGGATTTTATGTTTGAATGGGTACAGTAAAAATTTCTAGATCTATTGTGTGGGATTTTATGTTTGAATGGGTACAGTAAAAATTTCTAGATCTCTTGTGTGGGATTTTACGTTTGAATGTGTACAGGAAAAACTTCTAGATCTATTGTGTGGGATTTTATGTTTGAATGGGTACAGTAAAAACTTCTAGATCTATTGTGTGGGATTTTATGTTTGAATGGGTACAGTAAAAACTTCTAGATCTATTGTGTGGGATTTTATGTTTGAATGAGTACAGTAAAAACTTCTAGATCTATTGTGTGGGATTTTATGTTTGAATGGGTACAGTAAAAACTTCTAGATCTATTGTGTGGGATTTTATGTTTGAATGGGTACAGTAAAAACATCTAGATCTATTGTGTGGGATTTTATGTTTGAATGGGTACAGTAAAAACTTCTAGATCTATTGTGTGGGATTTTATGTTTGAATGGGTACAGTAAAAACTTCTAGATCTATTGTGTGGGATTTTATGTTTGAATGGGTACAGTAAAATCTTCTAGATCTATTGTGTGGGATTTTATGTTTGAATGGGTACAGTAAAAACTTCTAGATCTATTGTGTGGGATTTTATGTTTGAATGGGTACAGTAAAAACTTCTAGATCTATTGTGTGGGATTTTATGTTTGAATGGGTACAGTAAATACTTCTAGATCTATTGTGTGGGATTTTATGTTTGAATGGGTACAGTAAAAACTTCTAGATCTCTTGTGTGGGATTTTATGTTTGAATGGGTACAGTAAAAACTTCTAGATCTATTGTGTGGGATTTTATGTTTGAATGGGTACAGTAAAAACTTCTAGATCTATTGTGTGGGATTTTATGTTTGAATGGGTACAGTAAAAACTTCTAGATCTATTGTGTGGGATTTTATGTTTGAATGGGTAAAGTAAAAACTTCTAGATCTATTGTGTGGGATTTTATGTTTGAATGGGTACAGTAAAAACTTCTAGATCTATTGTGTGGGATTTTATGTTTGAATGGGTACAGTAAAAACTTCTAGATCTATTGTGTCGGATTTTATGTTTGAATGGGTACAGTAAAAATTTCTAGATCTATTGTGTGGGATTTTATCTTTGAATGGGTACAGTAAAAACTTCTAGATCTATTGTGTGGGATTTTATGTTTGAATGGGTACAGTAAATCTTCTAGATCTATTGTGTGGGATTTTATGTTTGAATGGGTACAGTAAAAACTTCTAGATCTATTGTGTGGGATTTTATGTTTGAATGGGTACAGTAAAAACTTCTAGATCTATTGTGTGGAATTTTATGTTTGAATGGGTACAGTAAAAACTTCTAGATCTATTGTGTGGGATTTTATGTTTGAATGGGTATAGTAAAAACTTCTAGATCTATTGTGTGGGATTTTATGTTTGAATGGGTACAGTAAAAACTTCTAGAACTATTGTGTGGGATTTTATGTTTGAATGGGTACAGTAAAAACATCTAGATCTATTGTGTGGGATTTTATGTTTGAATGGGTACAGTAAAAACTTCTAGATCTATTGTGTGGGATTTTATGTTTGAATGGGTACAGTAAAAACTTCTAGATCTATTGTGTGGGATTTTATGTTTGAATGGGTACAGTAAAATCTTCTAGATCTATTGTGTGGGATTTTATGTTTGAATGGGTACAGTAAAAACTTCTAGATCTATTGTGTGGGATTTTATGTTTGAATGGGTACAGTAAAAACTTCTAGATCTATTGTGGGGGATTTTATGTTTGAATGGGTACAGTAAAAACTTCTAGATCTATTGTGTGGGATTTTATGTTTGAATGGGTACAGTAAAAACTTCTAGATCTATTGTGTGGGATTTTATGTTTGAATGGGTACAGTAAAAACTTCTAGATCTATTGTGTGGGATTTTATGTTTGAATGGGTACAGTAAAAACTTCTAGATCTATTGTGTGGGATTTTATGTTTGAATGGGTACAGTAAAAACTTCTAGATCAATTGTGTGGGATTTTATGTTTGAATGGGTACAGTAAAAATTTCTAGATCTATTGTGTGGGATTTTATGTTTGAATGGGTACAGTAAAAACTTCTATATCTCTTGTGTGGGATTTTACGTTTGAATGGGTACAGGAAAAACTTCTAGATCTATTGTGTGGGATTTTATGTTTGAATGGGTACAGTAAAAACTTCTAGATCTATTGTGTGGGATTTTATGTTTGAATGGGTACAGTAAAAACTTCTAGATCTATTGTGTGGGATTTTATGTTTGAATGGGTACAGTAAAAACTTCTAGATCTATTGTGTGGGATTTTATGTTTGAATGGGTACAGTAAAAACTTCTAGATCTATTGTGTGGGATTTTATGTTTGAATGGGTACAGTAAAAACTTCTAGATCTATTGTGTGGGATTTTATGTTTGAATGGGTACAGTAAAAACTTCTAGATCTATTGTGTGGGATTTTATGTTTGAATGGGCACAGTAAAAACTTCTAGATCTATTGTGTGGGATTTTATATTTGAATGGGTACAGTAAATCTGTACTAGATCTATTGTGTGGGATTTTATGTTTGAATGGGTACAGTAAAAACTTCTAGATCTCTTGTGTGGGATTTTATGTTTGAATGGGTACAGTAAAAACTTCTAGATCTATTGTGTGGGATTTTATGTTTGAATGGGTACAGTAAAAACTTCTAGATCTATTGTGTGGGATTTTATGTTTGAATGGGTACAGTAAAAACTTCTAGATCTATTGTGTGGGATTTTATGTTTGAATGGGTACAGTAAAAACTTCTAGATCTATTGTGTGGGATTTTATGTTTGAATGGGTACAGTAAAAACTTCTAGATCTATTGTGTGGGTTTTATGTTTGAATGGGTACAGTAAATACTTCTAGATCTATTGTGTGGGATTTTATGTTTGAATGGGTACAGTAAAAACTTCTAGATCTATTGTGTGGGATTTTATGTTTAAAAACTTCTAGATCTCTTGTGTGGGATTTTATGTTTGAATGGGTACAGTAAAAACTTCTATATCTATTGTGTGGGATTTTATGTTTGAATGGGTACAGTGAAAACTTATAGATCTATTGTGTGGGATTTTGTTTGAATGGGTACAGTAAAAACTTCTAGATCTATTGTGTGGGATTTTATGTTTGAATGGGTACAGTAAAAACTTCTAGATCTATTGTGTGGGATTTTATGTTTAAAAACTTCTAGATCTCTTGTGTGGGATTTTATGTTTGAATGGGTACAGTAAAAACTTCTATATCTATTGTGTTGGATTTTATGTTTGAATGGGTACAGTGAAAACTTATAGATCTATTGTGTGGGATTTTATGTTTGAATGGGTACAGTAAAAACTTCTAGATCTATTGTG
The DNA here is from genome assembly GCA_016746295.1 of Potamilus streckersoni. Classification (NCBI taxonomy): domain Eukaryota; kingdom Metazoa; phylum Mollusca; class Bivalvia; order Unionida; family Unionidae; genus Potamilus; species Potamilus streckersoni. Next base: position 439,114 of record JAEAOA010001812.1, read on the forward strand.
TGGGATTTTATGTTTGAATGGGTACAGTAAAAATTTCTAGATCTATTGTGTGGGATTTTATGTTTGAATGGGTACAGTAAAAACTTCTAGATCTATTGTGTGGGATTATATGTTTGAATGGGTACAGTAAATCTTCTAGATCTATTGTGTGGGATTTTATGTTTGAATGGGTACAGTAAAAACTTCTAGATCTATTGTGTGGGATTTTATGTTTGAATGGGTACAGTAAAAACTTCTAGATCTATTGTGTGGAATTTTATGTTTGAATGGGTACAGTAAAAACTTCTAGATCTATTGTGTGGGATTTTATGTTTGAATGGGTACAGTAAAAACTTCTAGATCTATTGTGTGGGATTTTATGTTTGAATGGGTATAGTAAAAACTTCTAGATCTATTGTGTGGGATTTTATGTTTGAATGGGTACAGTAAAAACTTCTAGATCTCTTGTGTGGGATTTTATGTTTGAATGGGTACAGTAAAATCTTCTAGATCTATTGTGTGGGATTTTATGTTTGAATGGGTACAGTAAAAACTTCTAGATCTCTTGTGTGGGATTTTATGTTTGAATGGGTACAGTAAAAACTTCTATATCTATTGTGTGGGATTTTATGTTTGAATGGGTACAGTAAAAACTTCTAGATCTATTGTGTGGGATTTTATGTTTGAATGGGTACAGTAAAAACTTCTAGATCTATTGTGTGGGATTTTATGTTTGAATGGGTACAGTAAAAACTTCTAGATCTATTGTGTGGGATTTTATGTTTAAAAACTTCTAGATCTCTTGTGTGGGATTTTATGTTTGAATGGGTACAGTAAAAACTTCTATATCTATTGTGTGGGATTTTATGTTTGAATGGGTACAGTGAAAACTTATAGATCTATTGTGTGGGATTTTATGTTTGAATGGGTACAGTAAAAACTTCTAGATCTATTGTGTGGGATGTTATGTTTGAATGGGTACAGTAAAAATTTCTAGATCTATTGTGTGGGATTTTATGTTTGAATGGGTACAGTAAAAACTTCTAGATCTATTGTGTGGGATTTTATGTTTGAATGGGTACAGTAAATCTTCTAGATCTATTGTGTGGGATTTTATGTTTGAATGGGTACAGTAAAAACTTCTAGATCTATTGTGTGGGATTTTATGTTTGAATGGGTACAGTAAAAACTTCTAGATCTATTGTGTGGAATTTTATGTTTGAATGGGTACAGTAAAAACTTCTAGATCTATTGTGTGGGATTTTATGTTTGAATGGGTACAGTAAAAACTTCTAGATCTATTGTGTGGGATTTTACGTTTGAATGGGTACAGTAAAAACTTCTAGATCTATTGTGTGGGATTTTATGTTTAAAAACTTCTAGATCTCTTGTGTGGGATTTTATGTTTGAATGGGTACAGTAAAAACTTCTATATCTATTTTGTGGGATTTTATGTTTGAATGGGTACAGTGAAAACTTATAGATCTATTGTGTGGGATTTTATGTTTGAATGGGTACAGTAAAAACTTCTAGATCTATTGTGTGGGATTTTATGTTTGAATGGGTACAGTAAAAATTTCTAGATCTATTGTGTGGGATTTTATGTTTGAATGGGTACAGTAAAAACTTCTAGATCTATTGTGTGGGATTTTATGTTTGAATGGGTACAGTAAATCTTCTAGATCTATTGTGTGGGATTTTATGTTTGAATGGGTACAGTAAAAACTTCTAGATATATTGTGTGGGATTTTATGTTTGAATGGGTACAGTAAAAACTTCTAGATCTATTGTGTGGAATTTTATGTTTGAATGGGTACAGTAAAAACTTCTAGATCTATTGTGTGGGATTTTATGTTTGAATGGGTACAGTAAAAACTTCTAGATCTATTGTGTGGGATTTTATGTTTGAATGGGTACAGTAAAAACTTCTAGATCTATTGTGTGGGATTTTATGTTTGAATGGGTACAGTAAAAACTTCTAGATCTATTGTGTGGGATTTTATGTTTGAATGGGTACAGTAAAATCTTCTAGATCTATTGTGTGGGATTTTATGTTTGAATGGGTACAGTAAAAACTTCTAGATCTCTTGTGTGGGATTTTATGTTTGAATGGGTACAGTAAAAACTTCTATATCTATTGTGTGGGATTTTATGTTTGAATGGGTACAGTAAAAACTTCTAGATCTATTGTGTGGGATTTTATGTTTGAATGGGTACAGTAAAAACTTCTAGATCTATTGTGTGGGATTTTATGTTTGAATGGGTACAGTAAAAATTTCTAGATCTATTGTGTGGGATTTTATGTTTGAATGGGTACAGTAAAAATTTCTAGATCTCTTGTGTGGGATTTTACGTTTGAATGTGTACAGGAAAAACTTCTAGATCTATTGTGTGGGATTTTATGTTTGAATGGGTACAGTAAAAACTTCTAGATCTATTGTGTGGGATTTTATGTTTGAATGGGTACAGTAAAAACTTCTAGATCTATTGTGTGGGATTTTATGTTTGAATGAGTACAGTAAAAACTTCTAGATCTATTGTGTGGGATTTTATGTTTGAATGGGTACAGTAAAAACTTCTAGATCTATTGTGTGGGATTTTATGTTTGAATGGGTACAGTAAAAACATCTAGATCTATTGTGTGGGATTTTATGTTTGAATGGGTACAGTAAAAACTTCTAGATCTATTGTGTGGGATTTTATGTTTGAATGGGTACAGTAAAAACTTCTAGATCTATTGTGTGGGATTTTATGTTTGAATGGGTACAGTAAAATCTTCTAGATCTATTGTGTGGGATTTTATGTTTGAATGGGTACAGTAAAAACTTCTAGATCTATTGTGTGGGATTTTATGTTTGAATGGGTACAGTAAAAACTTCTAGATCTATTGTGTGGGATTTTATGTTTGAATGGGTACAGTAAAAACTTCTAGATCTATTGTGTGGGATTTTATGTTTGAATGGGTACAGTAAAAACTTCTAGATCTATTGTGTGGGATTTTATGTTTGAATGGGTACAGTAAAAACTTCTAGATCTATTGTGTGGGATTTTATGTTTGAATGGGTACAGTAAAAACTTCTAGATCTATTGTGTGGGATTTTATGTTTGAATGGGTACAGTAAAAACTTCTAGATCTATTGTGTGGGATTTTATGTTTGAATGGGTACAGTAAAATCTTCTAAATCTATTGTGTGGGATTTTATGTTTGAATGGGTACAGTAAAAACTTCTAGATCTATTGTGTGGGATTTTATGTTTGAATGGGTACAGTAAAAACTTCTAGATCTATTGTGTGGGTTTTATGTTTGAATGGGTACAGTAAATACTTCTAGATCTATTGTGTGGGATTTTATGTTTGAATGGGTACAGTAAAAACTTCTAGATCTATTGTGTGGGATTTTATGTTTAAAAACTTCTAGATCTCTTGTGTGGGATTTTATGTTTGAATGGGTACAGTAAAAACTTCTATATCTATTGTGTGGGATTTTATGTTTGAATGGGTACAGTGAAAACTTATAGATCTATTGTGTGGGATTTTTTGTTTGAATGGGTACAGTAAAAACTTCTAGATCTATTGTGTGGGATTTTATGTTTGAATGGGTACAGTAAAAACTTCTAGATCTATTGTGTGGGATTTTATGTTTAAAAACTTCTAGATCTCTTGTGTGGGATTTTATGTTTGAATGGGTACAGTAAAAACTTCTAGATCTATTGTGTGGGATTTTATGTTTGAATGGGTACAGTAAAAACTTCTAGATCTATTGTGTGGGATTTTATGTTTGAATGGGTACAGTAAAAACTTCTAGATCTATTGTGTGGGATTTTATGTTTGAATGGGTAAAGTAAAAACTTCTAGATCTATTGTGTGGGATTTTATGTTTGAATGGGTACAGTAAAAACTTCTAGATCTATTGTGTGGGATTTTATGTTTGAATGGGTACAGTAAAAACTTCTAGATCTATTGTGTGGGATTTTATGTTTGAATGGGTACAGTAAAAATTTCTAGATCTATTGTGTGGGATTTTATCTTTGAATGGGTACAGTAAAAACTTCTAGATCTATTGTGTGGGATTTTATGTTTGAATGGGTACAGTAAATCTTCTAGATCTATTGTGTGGGATTTTATGTTTGAATGGGTACAGTAAAAACTTCTAGATCTATTGTGTGGGATTTTATGTTTGAATGGGTACAGTAAAAACTTCTAGATCTATTGTGTGGGTTTTATGTTTGAATGGGTACAGTAAATACTTCTAGATCTATTGTGTGGGATTTTATGTTTGAATGGGTACAGTAAAAACTTCTAGATCTATTGTGTGGGATTTTATGTTTAAAAACTTCTAGATCTCTTGTGTGGGATTTTATGTTTGAATGGGTACAGTAAAAACTTCTATATCTATTGTGTGGGATTTTATGTTTGAATGGGTACAGTGAAAACTTATAGATCTATTGTGTGGGATTTTTTGTTTGAATGGGTACAGTAAAAACTTCTAGATCTATTGTGTGGGATTTTATGTTTGAATGGGTACAGTAAAAACTTCTAGATCTATTGTGTGGGATTTTATGTTTAAAAACTTCTAGATCTCTTGTGTGGGATTTTATGTTTGAATGGGTACAGTAAAAACTTCTAGATCTATTGTGTGGGATTTTATGTTTGAATGGGTACAGTAAAAACTTCTAGATCTATTGTGTGGGATTTTATGTTTGAATGGGTACAGTAAAAACTTCTAGATCTATTGTGTGGGATTTTATGTTTGAATGGGTAAAGTAAAAACTTCTAGATCTATTGTGTGGGATTTTATGTTTGAATGGGTACAGTAAAAACTTCTAGATCTATTGTGTGGGATTTTATGTTTGAATGGGTACAGTAAAAACTTCTAGATCTATTGTGTGGGATTTTATGTTTGAATGGGTACAGTAAAAATTTCTAGATCTATTGTGTGGGATTTTATCTTTGAATGGGTACAGTAAAAACTTCTAGATCTATTGTGTGGGATTTTATGTTTGAATGGGTACAGTAAATCTTCTAGATCTATTGTGTGGGATTTTATGTTTGAATGGGTACAGTAAAAACTTCTAGATCTATTGTGTGGGATTTTATGTTTGAATGGGTACAGTAAAAACTTCTAGATCTATTGTGTGGAATTTTATGTTTGAATGGGTACAGTAAAAACTTCTAGATCTATTGTGTGGGATTTTATGTTTGAATGGGTATAGTAAAAACTTCTAGATCTATTGTGTGGGATTTTATGTTTGAATGGGTACAGTAAAAACTTCTAGATCTATTGTGTGGGATTTTATGTTTGAATGGGTACAGTAAAAACATCTAGATCTATTGTGTGGGATTTTATGTTTGAATGGGTACAGTAAAAACTTCTAGATCTATTGTGTGGGATTTTATGTTTGAATGGGTACAGTAAAAACTTCTAGATCTATTGTGTGGGATTTTATGTTTGAATGGGTACAGTAAAATCTTCTAGATCTATTGTGTGGGATTTTATGTTTGAATGGGTACAGTAAAAACTTCTAGATCTATTGTGTGGGATTTTATGTTTGAATGGGTACAGTAAAAACTTCTAGATCTATTGTGGGGGATTTTATGTTTGAATGGGTACAGTAAAAACTTCTAGATCTATTGTGTGGGATTTTATGTTTGAATGGGTACAGTAAAAACTTCTAGATCTATTGTGTGGGATTTTATGTTTGAATGGGTACAGTAAAAACTTCTAGATCTATTGTGTGGGATTTTATGTTTGAATGGGTACAGTAAAAACTTCTAGATCTATTGTGTGGGATTTTATGTTTGAATGGGTACAGTAAAAACTTCTAGATCAATTGTGTGGGATTTTATGTTTGAATGGGTACAGTAAAAATTTCTAGATCTATTGTGTGGGATTTTATGTTTGAATGGGTACAGTAAAAACTTCTATATCTCTTGTGTGGGATTTTACGTTTGAATGGGTACAGGAAAAACTTCTAGATCTATTGTGTGGGATTTTATGTTTGAATGGGTACAGTAAAAACTTCTAGATCTATTGTGTGGGATTTTATGTTTGAATGGGTACAGTAAAAACTTCTAGATCTATTGTGTGGGATTTTATGTTTGAATGAGTACAGTAAAAACTTCTAGATCTATTGTGTGGGATTTTATGTTTGAATGGGTACAGTAAAAACTTCTAGATCTATTGTGTGGGATTTTATGTTTGAATGGGTACAGTAAAAACTTCTAGATCTATTGTGTGGGATTTTATGTTTGAATGGGTACAGTAAAAACTTCTAGATCTATTGTGTGGGATTTTATGTTTGAATGGGTACAGTAAAAACTTCTAGATCTATTGTGTGGGATTTTATGTTTGAATGGGTACAGTAAAAACTTCTAGATCTATTGTGTGGGATTTTATGTTTGAATGGGTACAGTAAAAACTTCTAGATCTATTGTGTGGGATTTTATTTTTGAATGGGTACAGTAAAAACTTCTAGATCTATTGTGTGGGATTTTATGTTTGAATGGGTACAGTAAAAACTTCTAGATCTATTGTGTGGGATTTTATGTTTGAATGGGTACAGTAAAAATTTCTAGATCTATTGTGTGGGATTTTATGTTTGAATGGGTACAGTAAAAATTTCTAGATCTCTTGTGTGGGATTTTACGTTTGAATGGGTACAGGAAAAACTTCTAGATCTATTGTGTGGGATTTTATGTTTGAATGGGTACAGTAAAAACTTCTAGATCTATTGTGTGGGATTTTATGTTTGAATGGGTACAGTAAAAACTTCTAGATCTATTGTGTGGGATTTTATGTTTGAATGGGTACAGTAAAAACTTCTAGATCTATTGTGTGGGATTTTATGTTTGAATGGGTACAGTAAAAACTTCTAGATCTATTGTGTGGGATTTTATGTTTGAATGGGCACAGTAAAAACTTCTAGATCTATTGTGTGGGATTTTATATTTGAATGGGTACAGTAAATCTGTACTAGATCTATTGTGTGGGATTTTATGTTTGAATGGGTACAGTAAAAACTTCTAGATCTCTTGTGTGGGATTTTATGTTTGAATGGGTACAGTAAAAACTTCTAGATCTATTGTGTGGGATTTTATGTTTGAATGGGTACAGTAAAAACTTCTAGATCTATTGTGTGGGATTTTATGTTTGAATGGGTACAGTAAAAACTTCTAGATCTATTGTGTGGGATTTTATGTTTGAATGGGTACAGTAAAAACTTCTAGATCTATTGTGTGGGATTTTATGTTTGAATGGGTACAGTAAAAACTTCTAGATCTATTGTGTGGGTTTTATGTTTGAATGGGTACAGTAAATACTTCTAGATCTATTGTGTGGGATTTTATGTTTGAATGGGTACAGTAAAAACTTCTAGATCTATTGTGTGGGATTTTATGTTTAAAAACTTCTAGATCTCTTGTGTGGGATTTTATGTTTGAATGGGTACAGTAAAAACTTCTATATCTATTGTGTGGGATTTTATGTTTGAATGGGTACAGTGAAAACTTATAGATCTATTGTGTGGGATTTTGTTTGAATGGGTACAGTAAAAACTTCTAGATCTATTGTGTGGGATTTTATGTTTGAATGGGTACAGTAAAAACTTCTAGATCTATTGTGTGGGATTTTATGTTTAAAAACTTCTAGATCTCTTGTGTGGGATTTTATGTTTGAATGGGTACAGTAAAAACTTCTATATCTATTGTGTTGGATTTTATGTTTGAATGGGTACAGTGAAAACTTATAGATCTATTGTGTGGGATTTTATGTTTGAATGGGTACAGTAAAAACTTCTAGATCTATTGTGTGGGATTTTATGTTTGAATGGGTACAGTAAAAATTTCTAGATCTATTGTGTGGGATTTTATGTTTGAATGGGTACAGTAAAAACTTCTAGATCTATTGTGTGGGATTTTATGTTTGAATGGGTACAGTAAATCTTCTAGATCTATTGTGTGGGATTTTATGTTTGAATGGGTACAGTAAAAACTTCTAGATCTATTGTGTGGGATTTTATGTTTGAATGGGTACAGTAAAAACTTCTAGATCTATTGTGTGGAATTTTATGTTTGAATGGGTACAGTAAAAACTTCTAGATCTATTGTGTGGGATTTTATGTTTGAATGGGTACAGTAAAAACTTCTAGATCTATTGTGTGGGATTTTATGTTTGAATGGGTATAGTAAAAACTTCTAGATCTATTGTGTGGGATTTTATGTTTGAATGGGTACAGTAAAAACTTCTAGATCTATTGTGTGGGATTTTATGTTTGAATGGGTACAGTAAAATCTTCTAGATCTATTGTGTGGGATTTTATGTTTGAATGGGTACAGTAAAAACTTCTAGATCTCTTGTGTGGGATTTTATGTTTGAATGGGTACAGTAAAAACTTCTATATCTATTGTGTGGGATTTTATGTTTGAATGGGTACAGTAAAAACTTCTAGATCTATTGTGTGGGATTTTATGTTTGAATGGGTACAGTAAAAACTTCTAGATCTATTGTGTGGGATTTTATGTTTGAATGGGTACAGTAAAAACTTCTAGATCTATTGTGTGGGATTTTATGTTTAAAAACTTCTAGATCTCTTGTGTGGGATTTTATGTTTGAATGGGTACAGTAAAAACTTCTATATCTATTGTGTGGGATTTTATGTTTGAATGGGTACAGTGAAAACTTATAGATCTATTGTGTGGGATTTTATGTTTGAATGGGTACAGTAAAAACTTCTAGATCTATTGTGTGGGATGTTATGTTTGAATGGGTACAGTAAAAATTTCTAGATCTATTGTGTGGGATTTTATGTTTGAATGGGTACAGTAAAAACTTCTAGATCTATTGTGTGGGATTTTATGTTTGAATGGGTACAGTAAATCTTCTAGATCTATTGTGTGGGATTTTATGTTTGAATGGGTACAGTAAAAACTTCTAGATCTATTGTGTGGGATTTTATGTTTGAATGGGTACAGTAAAAACTTCTAGATCTATTGTGTGGAATTTTATGTTTGAATGGGTACAGTAAAAACTTCTAGATCTATTGTGTGGGATTTTATGTTTGAATGGGTACAGTAAAAACTTCTAGATCTATTGTGTGGGATTTTACGTTTGAATGGGTACAGTAAAAACTTCTAGATCTATTGTGTGGGATTTTATGTTTAAAAACTTCTAGATCTCTTGTGTGGGATTTTATGTTTGAATGGGTACAGTAAAAACTTCTATATCTATTTTGTGGGATTTTATGTTTGAATGGGTACAGTGAAAACTTATAGATCTATTGTGTGGGATTTTATGTTTGAATGGGTACAGTAAAAACTTCTAGATCTATTGTGTGGGATTTTATGTTTGAATGGGTACAGTAAAAATTTCTAGATCTATTGTGTGGGATTTTATGTTTGAATGGGTACAGTAAAAACTTCTAGATCTATTGTGTGGGATTTTATGTTTGAATGGGTACAGTAAATCTTCTAGATCTATTGTGTGGGATTTTATGTTTGAATGGGTACAGTAAAAACTTCTAGATATATTGTGTGGGATTTTATGTTTGAATGGGTACAGTAAAAACTTCTAGATCTATTGTGTGGAATTTTATGTTTGAATGGGTACAGTAAAAACTTCTAGATCTATTGTGTGGGATTTTATGTTTGAATGGGTACAGTAAAAACTTCTAGATCTATTGTGTGGGATTTTATGTTTGAATGGGTACAGTAAAAACTTCTAGATCTATTGTGTGGGATTTTATGTTTGAATGGGTACAGTAAAAACTTCTAGATCTATTGTGTGGGATTTTATGTTTGAATGGGTACAGTAAAATCTTCTAGATCTATTGTGTGGGATTTTATGTTTGAATGGGTACAGTAAAAACTTCTAGATCTCTTGTGTGGGATTTTATGTTTGAATGGGTACAGTAAAAACTTCTATATCTATTGTGTGGGATTTTATGTTTGAATGGGTACAGTAAAAACTTCTAGATCTATTGTGTGGGATTTTATGTTTGAATGGGTACAGTAAAAACTTCTAGATCTATTGTGTGGGATTTTATGTTTGAATGGGTACAGTAAAAATTTCTAGATCTATTGTGTGGGATTTTATGTTTGAATGGGTACAGTAAAAATTTCTAGATCTCTTGTGTGGGATTTTACGTTTGAATGTGTACAGGAAAAACTTCTAGATCTATTGTGTGGGATTTTATGTTTGAATGGGTACAGTAAAAACTTCTAGATCTATTGTGTGGGATTTTATGTTTGAATGGGTACAGTAAAAACTTCTAGATCTATTGTGTGGGATTTTATGTTTGAATGAGTACAGTAAAAACTTCTAGATCTATTGTGTGGGATTTTATGTTTGAATGGGTACAGTAAAAACTTCTAGATCTATTGTGTGGGATTTTATGTTTGAATGGGTACAGTAAAAACATCTAGATCTATTGTGTGGGATTTTATGTTTGAATGGGTACAGTAAAAACTTCTAGATCTATTGTGTGGGATTTTATGTTTGAATGGGTACAGTAAAAACTTCTAGATCTATTGTGTGGGATTTTATGTTTGAATGGGTACAGTAAAATCTTCTAGATCTATTGTGTGGGATTTTATGTTTGAATGGGTACAGTAAAAACTTCTAGATCTATTGTGTGGGATTTTATGTTTGAATGGGTACAGTAAAAACTTCTAGATCTATTGTGTGGGATTTTATGTTTGAATGGGTACAGTAAATACTTCTAGATCTATTGTGTGGGATTTTATGTTTGAATGGGTACAGTAAAAACTTCTAGATCTCTTGTGTGGGATTTTATGTTTGAATGGGTACAGTAAAAACTTCTAGATCTATTGTGTGGGATTTTATGTTTGAATGGGTACAGTAAAAACTTCTAGATCTATTGTGTGGGATTTTATGTTTGAATGGGTACAGTAAAAACTTCTAGATCTATTGTGTGGGATTTTATGTTTGAATGGGTAAAGTAAAAACTTCTAGATCTATTGTGTGGGATTTTATGTTTGAATGGGTACAGTAAAAACTTCTAGATCTATTGTGTGGGATTTTATGTTTGAATGGGTACAGTAAAAACTTCTAGATCTATTGTGTGGGATTTTATGTTTGAATGGGTACAGTAAAATTTCTAGATCTATTGTGTGGGATTTTATCTTTGAATGGGTACAGTAAAAACTTCTAGATCTATTGTGTGGGATTTTATGTTTGAATGGGTACAGTAAATCTTCTAGATCTATTGTGTGGGATTTTATGTTTGAATGGGTACAGTAAAAACTTCTAGATCTATTGTGTGGGATTTTATGTTTGAATGGGTACAGTAAAAACTTCTAGATCTATTGTGTGGAATTTTATGTTTGAATGGGTACAGTAAAAACTTCTAGATCTATTGTGTGGGATTTTATGTTTGAATGGGTATAGTAAAAACTTCTAGATCTATTGTGTGGGATTTTATGTTTGAATGGGTACAGTAAAAACTTCTAGATCTATTGTGTGGGATTTTATGTTTGAATGGGTACAGTAAAAACATCTAGATCTATTGTGTGGGATTTTATGTTTGAATGGGTACAGTAAAAACTTCTAGATCTATTGTGTGGGATTTTATGTTTGAATGGGTACAGTAAAAACTTCTAGATCTATTGTGTGGGATTTTATGTTTGAATGGGTACAGTAAAATCTTCTAGATCTATTGTGTGGGATTTTATGTTTGAATGGGTACAGTAAAAACTTCTAGATCTATTGTGTGGGATTTTATGTTTGAATGGGTACAGTAAAAACTTCTAGATCTATTGTGGGGGATTTTATGTTTGAATGGGTACAGTAAAAACTTCTAGATCTATTGTGTGGGATTTTATGTTTGAATGGGTACAGTAAAAACTTCTAGATCTATTGTGTGGGATTTTATGTTTGAATGGGTACAGTAAAAACTTCTAGATCTATTGTGTGGGATTTTATGTTTGAATGGGTACAGTAAAAACTTCTAGATCTATTGTGTGGGATTTTATGTTTGAATGGGTACAGTAAAAACTTCTAGATCAATTGTGTGGGATTTTATGTTTGAATGGGTACAGTAAATCTTCTAGATCTATTGTGTGGGATTTTATGTTTGAATGGGTACAGTAAAAACTTCTATATCTCTTGTGTGGGATTTTACGTTTGAATGGGTACAGGAAAAACTTCTAGATCTATTGTGTGGGATTTTATGTTTGAATGGGTACAGTAAAAACTTCTAGATCTATTGTGTGGGATTTTATGTTTGAATGGGTACAGTAAAAACTTCTAGATCTATTGTGTGGGATTTTATGTTTGAATGAGTACAGTAAAAACTTCTAGATCTATTGTGTGGGATTTTATGTTTGAATGGGTACAGTAAAAACTTCTAGATCTATTGTGTGGGATTTTATGTTTGAATGGGTACAGTAAAAACTTCTAGATCTATTGTGTGGGATTTTATGTTTGAATGGGTACAGTAAAAACTTCTAGATCTATTGTGTGGGATTTTATGTTTGAATGGGTACAGTAAAAACTTCTAGATCTATTGTGTGGGATTTTATGTTTGAATGGGTACAGTAAAAACTTCTAGATCTATTGTGTGGGATTTTATGTTTGAATGGGTACAGTAAAAACTTCTAGATCTATTGTGTGGGATTTTATTTTTGAATGGGTACAGTAAAAACTTCTAGATCTATTGTGTGGGATTTTATGTTTGAATGGGTACAGTAAAAACTTCTAGATCTATTGTGTGGGATTTTATGTTTGAATGGGTACAGTAAAAACTTCTAGATCTATTGTGTGGGATTTTATGTTTGAATGGGTACAGTAAAAACTTCTAGATCTCTTGTGTGGGATTTTACGTTTGAATGGGTACAGTAAAAACTTCTAGATCTATTGTGTGGGATTTTATGTTTGAATGGGTACAGTAAAAACTTCTAGATCTATTGTGTGGGATTTTATGTTTGAATGGGTACAGTAAAAACTTCTAGATCTATTGTGTGGGATTTTATGTTTGAATGGGTACAGTAAAAACTTCTAGATCTATTGTGTGGGATTTTATGTTTGAATGGGTACAGTAAAAACTTCTAGATCTATTGTGTGGGATTTTATGTTTGAATGGGCACAGTAAAAACTTCTAGATCTATTGTGTGGGATTTTATGTTTGAATGGGTACAGTAAATCTGTACTAGATCTATTGTGTGGGATTTTATGTTTGAATGGGTACAGTAAAAACTTCTAGATCTCTTGTGTGGGATTTTATGTTTGAATGGGTACAGTAAAAACTTCTAGATCTATTGTGTGGGATTTTATGTTTGAATGGGTACAGTAAAAACTTCTAGATCTATTGTGTGGGATTTTATGTTTGAATGGGTACAGTAAAAACTTCTAGATCTATTGTGTGGGATTTTATGTTTGAATGGGTACAGTAAAAACTTCTAGATCTATTGTGTGGGATTTTATGTTTAAAAACTTCTAGATCTCTTGTGTGGGATTTTATGTTTGAATGGGTACAGTAAAAACTTCTATATCTATTGTGTGGGATTTTATGTTTGAATGGGTACAGTGAAAACTTATAGATCTATTGTGTGGGATTTTGTTTGAATGGGTACAGTAAAAACTTCTAGATCTATTGTGTGGGATTTTATGTTTGAATGGGTACAGTAAAAACTTCTAGATCTATTGTGTGGGATTTTATGTTTAAAAACTTCTAGATCTCTTGTGTGGGATTTTATGTTTGAATGGGTACAGTAAAAACTTCTATATCTATTGTGTTGGATTTTATGTTTGAATGGGTACAGTGAAAACTTATAGATCTATTGTGTGGGATTTTATGTTTGAATGGGTACAGTAAAAACTTCTAGATCTATTGTGTGGGATTTTATGTTTGAATGGGTACAGTAAAAATTTCTAGATCTATTGTGTGGGATTTTATGTTTGAATGGGTACAGTAAAAACTTCTAGATCTATTGTGTGGGATTTTATGTTTGAATGGGTACAGTAAATCTTCTAGATCTATTGTGTGGGATTTTATGTTTGAATGGGTACAGTAAAAACTTCTAGATCTATTGTGTGGGATTTTATGTTTGAATGGGTACAGTAAAAACTTCTAGATCTATTGTGTGGAATTTTATGTTTGAATGGGTAAAGTAAAAACTTCTAGATCTATTGTGTGGGATTTTATGTTTGAATGGGTACAGTAAAAACTTCTAGATCTATTGTGTGGGATTTTATGTTTGAATGGGTATAGTAAAAACTTCTAGATCTATTGTGTGGGATTTTATGTTTGAATGGGTACAGTAAAAACTTCTAGATCTATTGTGTGGGATTTTATGTTTGAATGGGTACAGTAAAATCTTCTAGATCTATTGTGTGGGATTTTATGTTTGAATGGGTACAGTAAAAACTTCTAGATCTCTTGTGTGGGATTTTATGTTTGAATGGGTACAGTAAAAACTTCTATATCTATTGTGTGGGATTTTATGTTTGAATGGGTACAGTAAAAACTTCTAGATCTATTGTGTGGGATTTTATGTTTGAATGGGTACAGTAAAAACTTCTAGATCTATTGTGTGGGATTTTATGTTTGAATGGGTACAGTAAAAACTTCTAGATCTATTGTGTGGGATTTTATGTTTAAAAACTTCTAGATCTCTTGTGTGGGATTTTATGTTTGAATGGGTACAGTAAAAACTTCTATATCTATTGTGTGGGATTTTATGTTTGAATGGGTACAGTGAAAACTTATAGATCTATTGTGTGGGATTTTATGTTTGAATGGGTACAGTAAAAACTTCTAGATCTATTGTGTGGGATGTTATGTTTGAATGGGTACAGTAAAAATTTCTAGATCTATTGTGTGGGATTTTATGTTTGAATGGGTACAGTAAAAACTTCTAGATCTATTGTGTGGGATTTTATGTTTGAATGGGTACAGTAAATCTTCTAGATCTATTGTGTGGGATTTTATGTTTGAATGGGTACAGTAAAAACTTCTAGATCTATTGTGTGGGATTTTATGTTTGAATGGGTACAGTAAAAACTTCTAGATCTATTGTGTGGAATTTTATGTTTGAATGGGTACAGTAAAAACTTCTAGATCTATTGTGTGGGATTTTATGTTTGAATGGGTACAGTAAAAACTTCTAGATCTATTGTGTGGGATTTTACGTTTGAATGGGTACAGTAAAAACTTCTAGATCTATTGTGTGGGATTTTATGTTTAAAAACTTCTAGATCTCTTGTGTGGGATTTTATGTTTGAATGGGTACAGTAAAAACTTCTATATCTATTTTGTGGGATTTTATGTTTGAATGGGTACAGTGAAAACTTATAGATCTATTGTGTGGGATTTTATGTTTGAATGGGTACAGTAAAAACTTCTAGATCTATTGTGTGGGATTTTATGTTTGAATGGGTACAGTAAAAATTTCTAGATCTATTGTGTGGGATTTTATGTTTGAATGGGTACAGTAAAAACTTCTAGATCTATTGTGTGGGATTTTATGTTTGAATGGGTACAGTAAATCTTCTAGATCTATTGTGTGGGATTTTATGTTTGAATGGGTACAGTAAAAACTTCTAGATATATTGTGTGGGATTTTATGTTTGAATGGGTACAGTAAAAACTTCTAGATCTATTGTGTGGAATTTTATGTTTGAATGGGTACAGTAAAAACTTCTAGATCTATTGTGTGGGATTTTATGTTTGAATGGGTACAGTAAAAACTTCTAGATCTATTGTGTGGGATTTTATGTTTGAATGGGTACAGTAAAAACTTCTAGATCTATTGTGTGGGATTTTATGTTTGAATGGGTACAGTAAAAACTTCTAGATCTATTGTGTGGGATTTTATGTTTGAATGGGTACAGTAAAATCTTCTAGATCTATTGTGTGGGATTTTATGTTTGAATGGGTACAGTAAAAACTTCTAGATCTCTTGTGTGGGATTTTATGTTTGAATGGGTACAGTAAAAACTTCTATATCTATTGTGTGGGATTTTATGTTTGAATGGGTACAGTAAAAACTTCTAGATCTATTGTGTGGGATTTTATGTTTGAATGGGTACAGTAAAAACTTCTAGATCTATTGTGTGGGATTTTATGTTTGAATGGGTACAGTAAAAATTTCTAGATCTATTGTGTGGGATTTTATGTTTGAATGGGTACAGTAAAAATTTCTAGATCTCTTGTGTGGGATTTTACGTTTGAATGTGTACAGGAAAAACTTCTAGATCTATTGTGTGGGATTTTACGTTTGAATGGGTACAGTAAAAACTTCTAGATCTATTGTGTGGGATTTTATGTTTGAATGGGTACAGTAAAAACTTCTAGATCTATTGTGTGGGATTTTATGTTTGAATGAGTACAGTAAAAACTTCTAGATCTATTGTGTGGGATTTTATGTTTGAATGGGTACAGTAAAAACTTCTAGATCTATTGTGTGGGATTTTATGTTTGAATGGGTACAGTAAAAACATCTAGATCTATTGTGTGGGATTTTATGTTTGAATGGGTACAGTAAAAACTTCTAGATCTATTGTGTGGGATTTTATGTTTGAATGGGTACAGTAAAAACTTCTAGATCTATTGTGTGGGATTTTATGTTTGAATGGGTACAGTAAAATCTTCTAGATCTATTGTGTGGGATTTTATGTTTGAATGGGTACAGTAAAAACTTCTAGATCTATTGTGTGGGATTTTATGTTTGAATGGGTACAGTAAAAACTTCTAGATCTATTGTGTGGGATTTTATGTTTGAATGGGTACAGTAAAAACTTCTAGATCTATTGTGTGGGATTTTATGTTTGAATGGGTACAGTAAAAACTTCTAGATCTATTGTGTGGGATTTTATGTTTGAATGGGTACAGTAAAAACTTCTAGATCTATTGTGTGGGATTTTATGTTTGAATGGGTACAGTAAAAACTTCTAGATCTATTGTGTGGGATTTTATGTTTGAATGGGTACAGTAAAAACTTCTAGATCTATTGTGTGGGATTTTATGTTTGAATGGGTACAGTAAAATCTTCTAAATCTATTGTGTGGGATTTTATGTTTGAATGGGTACAGTAAAAACTTCTAGATCTATTGTGTGGGATTTTATGTTTGAATGGGTACAGTAAAAACTTCTAGATCTATTGTGTGGGTTTTATGTTTGAATGGGTACAGTAAATACTTCTAGATCTATTGTGTGGGATTTTATGTTTGAATGGGTACAGTAAAAACTTCTAGATCTATTGTGTGGGATTTTATGTTTAAAAACTTCTAGATCTCTTGTGTGGGATTTTATGTTTGAATGGGTACAGTAAAAACTTCTATATCTATTGTGTGGGATTTTATGTTTGAATGGGTACAGTGAAAACTTATAGATCTATTGTGTGGGATTTTTTGTTTGAATGGGTACAGTAAAAACTTCTAGATCTATTGTGTGGGATTTTATGTTTGAATGGGTACAGTAAAAACTTCTAGATCTATTGTGTGGGATTTTATGTTTAAAAACTTCTAGATCTCTTGTGTGGGATTTTATGTTTGAATGGGTACAGTAAAAACTTCTATATCTATTGTGTGGGATTTTATGTTTGAATGGGTACAGTGAAAACTTATAGATCTATTGTGTGGGATTTTATGTTTGAATGGGTACAGTAAAAACTTCTAGATCTATTGTGTGGGATTTTATGTTTGAATGGGTACAGTAAAAATTTCTAGATCTATTGTGTGGGATTTTATGTTTGAATGGGTACAGTAAAAACTTCTAGATCTATTGTGTGGGATTTTATGTTTGAATGGGTACAGTAAATCTTCTAGATCTATTGTGTGGGATTTTATGTTTGAATGGGTACAGTAAAAACTTCTAGATCTATTGTGTGGGATTTTATGTTTGAATGGGTACAGTAAAAACTTCTAGATCTATTGTGTGGAATTTTATGTTTGAATGGGTACAGTAAAAACTTCTAGATCTATTGTGTGGGATTTTATGTTTGAATGGGTACAGTAAAAATTTCTAGATCTATTGTATGGGATTTTATGTTTGAATGGGTACAGTAAAAACTTCTAGATCTATTGTGTGGGATTTTATGTTTGAATGGGTACAGTAAATCTTCTAGATCTATTGTGTGGGATTTTATGTTTGAATGGGTACAGTAAAAACTTCTAGATCTATTGTGTGGGATTTTATATTTGAATGGGTACAGTAAAAACTTCTAGATCTATTGTGTGGAATTTTATGTTTGAATGGGTACAGTAAAAACTTCTAGATCTATTGTGTGGGATTTTATGTTTGAATGGGTACAGTAAAAACTTCTAGATCTATTGTATGGGATTTTATGTTTGAATGGGTATAGTAAAAACTTCTAGATCTATTGTGTGGGATTTTATGTTTGAATGGGTACAGTAAAAACTTCTAGATCTATTGTGTGGGATTTTATGTTTGAATGGGTACAGTAAAATCTTCTAGATCTATTGTGTGGGATTTTATGTTTGAATGGGTACAGTAAAAACTTCTAGATCTCTTGTGTGGGATTTTATGTTTGAATGGGTACAGTAAAAACTTCTATATCTATTGTGTGGGATTTTATGTTTGAATGGGTACAGTGAAAACTTATAGATCTATTGTGTGGGATTTTATGTTTGAATGGGAACAGTAAAAACTTCTAGATCTATTGTGTGGGATTTTATGTTTGAATGTGTACAGTAAAAACTTCTAGATCTATTGTGTGGCATTTTATGTTTGAATGGGTAAAGTAAAAACTTATAGATCTATTGTGTGGGATTTTATGTTTGAATGGGTACAGTAAAAACTTCTAGATCTATTGTGTGGGATTTTATGTTTGAATGGGTACAGTAAAAACTTCTAGATCTATTGTGTGGGATTTTATGTTTGAATGGGTACAGTAAAAATTTCTAGATCTATTGTGTGGGATTTTATCTTTGAATGTGTACAGTAAAAACTTCTAGATCTATTGTGTGGGATTTTATGTTTGAATGGGTACAGTAAATCTTCTAGATCTATTGTGTGGGATTTTATGTTTGAATGGGTACAGTAAAAACTTCTAGATCTATTGTGTGGAATTTTATGTTTGAATGGGTACAATAAAAACTTCTAGATCTATTGTGTGGGATTTTATGTTTGAATGGGTACAGTAAAAACTTCTAGATCTATTGTGTGGGATTTTATGTTTGAATGGGTACAGTAAAAACTTCTAGATCTATTGTGTGGGATTTTATGTTTGAATGGGTACAGTAAAAACTTCTAGATCTATTGTGTGGGATTTTATGTTTGAATGGGTACAGTAAAATCTTCTAGATCTATTGTGTGGGATTTTATGTTTGAATGGGTACAGTAAAAACTTCTAGATCTATTGTGTGGGATTTTATGTTTGAATGGGTACAGTAAAATCTTATAGATCTATTGTTTGGGATTTTATGTTTGAATGGGTACAGTAAAAACTTCTAGATCTATTGTGTGGGATTTTCTGTTTGAATGGGTACAGTAAAAACTTCTAGATCTATTGTGTGGGATTTTATGTTTGAATGGGTACAGTAAAAACTTCTAGATTTATTGTGTGGGATTTTATGTTTGAATGGGTACAGTAAAAACTTCTAGATCTATTGTGTGGGATTTTATGTTTGAATGGGTACAGTAAAAATTTCTAGATCTATTGTGTGGGATTTTATGTTTGAATGGGTACAGTAAAAACTTCTAGATCTCTTGTGTGGGATTTTACGTTTGAATGGCTACAGTAAAAACTTCTTGATCTATTGTTTGGGATTTTATGTTTGAATGGGTACAGTAAAAACTTCTAGATCTATTGTGTGGGATTTTATGTTTGAATGGGTACAGTAAAAACTTCTAGATCTATTGTGTGGGATTTTATGTTTGAATGAGTACAGTAAAAACTTCTAGATCTATTGTGTGGGATTTTATGTTTGATTGGGTACAGTAAAAACTTCTAGATCTATTGTGTGGGATTTTATGTTTGAATGGGTACAGTAAAAACTTCTAGATCTATTGTGTGGGATTTTATATTTGAATGGGTACAGTAAATCTGTACTAGATCTATTGTGTGGGATTTTATGTTTGAATGGGTACAGTAAAAACTTCTAGATCTCTTGTGTGGGATTTTATGTTTGAATGGGTACAGTAAAAACTTCTAGATCTATTGTGTGGGATTTTATGTTTGAATGGGTACAGTAAAAACTTCTAGATCTATTGTGTGGGATTTTATGTTTGAATGGGTACAGTAAAAACTTCTAGATCTATTGTGTCGGATTTTATGTTTGAATGGGTACAGTAAAAACATCTAGATCTATTGTGTGGGATTTTATGTTTGAATGGGTACAGTAAAAACTTCTAGATCTCTTGTGTGGGATTTTATGTTTGAATGGGTACAGTAAAAACTTCTAGATCTCTTGTGTGGGATTTTATGTTTGAATGGGTACAGTAAAAACTTCTAGATCTATTGTGTGGGATTTTATGTTTGAATGAGTACAGTAAAAACTTCTAGATCTATTGTGTGGGATTTTATGTTTGAATGGGTACAGTAAAAACTTCTAGATCTTATGTGTGGGATTTTATGTTTGAATGGGTACAGTAAAAACTTCTAGATCTATTGTGTGGAATTTTATGTTTGAATGGGTAAAGTAAAAACTTCTAGATCTATTGTGTGGGATTTTATGTTTGAATGGGTACAGTAAATCTGTACAAGATCTTGCTCTTGTCTTGCTTATGTAGATTTGTGTACGCTTAGTGTGTATATAAACACTACTTCCTATGATTTGGTTTGTGTATGCTACAAAGTGTGGGAGTACAATGCGCTTTTAAAAGTCGCACCTTTGCCTTGTTTGTGTGTGATAGTGTGTTTTATGGATTTCATTAGCTACTTTGTATCCTTTTGACACTTGTGAGATAATATGAGAGTAAGTATATTGAGTATAGAGCTCTTGTATCATTTGTGTTGGTTTCTAACGGTAGGATGCCTTAAGCACTCCAGCGGTGTGTTATCAACAACTGGGACTTAGATATTACGGGGTGTGTTAGATAGTAATGAAACATGGGGAGGGGGTTTTCAAAAGTAATGAAATGGGTGTATTGTATATCAATAAACTGGGAGTTTGGTATTCTGGGGTATGTTCGAAAGTAGCCAAACAGTGATGTGTCGATAGTAAATAACTAATTTAACTAGCAATATTAAATTCCAGTTTGGACATATAAACCTTATCTATGTTAAATTCCATTTTGGATATATGGCATTTCTCTATATTCAATTCCAGTATGGGTCTATAGTGACATTTTCATGTTAAATTCCCTTTTGGGCCAATACTACTTTCATCCCTTGTAGGTCACCCAATTCTGAGAATGCCAGAATTTACCCTCATTGCTAAATCTCCGTTTATCCTATATTACTCCAACCCAACACAACCACTACATGTCAAATTCACGTTGATCCTATTAACTTGATTCATGTAGGTAAACAGTTCTAGCAATGTTACAATTTACCCTCAATCTTGAATTATCGTTTGGAGCTATAGTGCGCGCACGCACAGACACACACACATGTACGTTAAATTCTCGTTATAGTTCAATACAGTTTTTACCCTGTTTAAAGTGGGATTCCATATTGTTCCAAAGTACCACATATTACTTCTCACAGATCTAAGAGTTGTAACCTGTCTTAATAATATTGTTGCCGAAACTAACCTAGTGTGAGTCAATTTGTGGAAAATGTTAAATGTTAAAAATGTCAAATGTTAAAAATGGCGTTGTCCCTGCAACCGTACGAACTTGGTGAACAAATAATGGTTATCGAGAGCTCCGTGATATTGTTGGTAGTACAGTAACTTTGGAATTTTAATGTCTCAATTTTTTCTGCAGCTATTTGTTTAAATACACCTGGTCTAGGGTACAAATAGAAGTACTTCAAACGTATGTATGGTCCATTACTCTTATTGTAGCCACGACTCGGTACAAATAGAAGTACTTCAAATGTCTGTATGGTCCGTTACACTCTATTATAGCCACAACTCGGTATAGAAGTACTTCAAACATATGTATGGTCCATTACTCTTATTGTAGCCACGACTCGGTACAAATAGAAGTACTTCAAACGTATGTATGGTCCGTTACACTCTATTGTAGCCACAACTCGGTATAGAAGTACTTCAAACATATGTATGGTCCATTACTCTTATTGTAGCCACAACTCGGTACAAATAGAAGTACTTCAAACGTATGTATGGTCCATTACACTCTCATTGTAGCCACAACTTGGTACAAATAGAAATACTTCAAACGTATGTATGGTCCATTACACTCTTATTATAGTCACACCTCGTACAAATAGAAGTACTTCAAATGTATGTATGGTCCATTACACTCTATTGTAGCCACAACTCGGTATAGAAGTACTTCAAACATGTATGGTCCATTAGACTCTTATTTTAGTTACAACTCGGTACAAATAGAAGTACTTCAAACGAATGTATGGTCCATTACACTCTCATTGTAACCACAACTCGGTACAAATAGAAGTACTTCAAACATTTGTATGGTCCATTACACTCTTATTGTAGTCCCAACTCGTACAAATAGAAGTACTTCAAACGTATGTATGGTCCATTACACTCTCATTGTAGCCACAACTCGGTACAAATAGAAGTACTTCAAACGTATGTATGGTCCATTACACTCTTATTGTAGTCACAACTCGTACAAATAGAAGTACTTCAAACGTATGTATGGTCCAATACACTCTTATTGTAGTCACAACTGGTACAAATAGAAGTACTTCAAACGTATGTATGGTCCATTACACTCTTATTGTAGCCACAACTAGTCTCATTCTAGGAGTATGGCTATGAGTGATTATAACAAATTTTTACTTGCGACGAATTTACCATCAGACAGCTGTGTTTACATGAGTCACATTTACGATTTAAGTAAACACGATGTTTCTAACAACATATTCGACCCTTGCTAATATATTCATACATTTATTGAAATAAAAATGAAATAAAAAGATTTATACAGAATTTCTAAACAGTGGACATCGTTTCACAGGACAAGTTAGTGGATGTGAACCTTCTCTTTATAAATTTGAATGCATGACTGCTGAAGTGTTAATATCAAAACAATACGTGAAGCGTGGAAAACATCAACTCCAAAAAGTCCATTTGGCAAGGATATCAACAAGTTTCGATTTTTGGATTCAAGTTTCACAAACCATTGACTATACAAAGGACTAAAATTCGTGGCCATTCCGGCTAGCACTACTACAGCATTACAAATACAGCAACAACATCATCGACATCATGTGTGGTAGACTGTGAGGGTGGTGTGAAGAATGTGTTGCTAAACATGACATCATCTTTATCTGCTAAATCTTTGGGCACTTCATGGTGTGGAAACTTAGGTTGCCTATAATGACACATATTGACTTATCGATTCTCATGTTATGATTGCGAGACAAATATTTGTTGAGCGGAGATGATATACTTCTGAGACTAAATCAAAGTAGTACGGTTGCATTTAATAGATTATACGAACGACTCTTAAACGAGCATCGAAGATGCCAGAATTTTGGTGCAAAGTATGGACGTCTAACCTAAAACGGGAAAAGACACTTTGGTATCCTCTTTGACGATTGGAAGTCAAAACCTTCAACATTACTTCTGAACTCCGATCCAAAATCGAGAATCAAGTGTTTGAGTTGCCAAAATACATACTATTCTCAATTGCATCATCAAAAACTATCGGAAGCGGGGATTTAACTACGATTCGCAAGGTAGAAAGCTACTCACGTGTTGCCTTTGGGTAGTGATAGAATTCAGGTCGTTCAGAAGAGGATACCACTCATTTCCTTTGCAACGGATGTATCTATTCACAAATAAAAGCTACCGTTCGGTATTATTGTACTAATTGTGAATACGTAAATATTAGTTTTATAAATGACGAAATCAAAATCCATTTGTCTCAAAAGAGAAGAGTAGTTAACGTTGCTGTTGCCATTTTTACCCAACTGACTTAGAAGATGAGTAAATTAAGGTTGACAATAAGGGATTATCATCAAAAGGTATCCCCAAGTCCATTTCTACTCGAAATAATAATCACATTTAATTGCAGTATCTCTTAAAAGCTATTGATTATTAAGGACGCTCATTGAGGATCAACACATGACTATATTACGTTTTAAAAGAACCGTTTATGATCTATCTAACCAATATCGCACTGTACTGTATAACATTCATTCCCAGTACGGCGAATATGCAAGAGAGATCTTCGTTGAAAAAAAACACAACAACAAACCACTATGACTAAGGACGTCACATGATAAAGTAAAGAACTAAGAGACCGTTTTTAGGAAGCCTGAGGTGGTGGAGATTCTTGAATCCTTTACCCAAAGGTTACAAGCGCGAATAAACCACCTACACAAAAACACAAGACAAACACGTAAAAATAGTTTATATTGCTTGAAATGGTGTCGTTTCATATGCTAGAAAAATTTTGCAAATCAAAATTATGGATAGTGAGTAGGGGTGGATATAGTAGTTGCACTGAAAGCTTTACAAACTAGAATATATGCCAACACTAGAGATCATTCCACCATTCAACACCGAAGGCTGAAAATGAATGAAGGACAACGTGCTGATTTAAGACAATCCTCGTCATCAACTGTAAGAAAACGTCACTTATAAAAGCAAAAGATCATCAGAGATTTTGTTAAATATTGACCCTGAAAATGATATCCCGAACAAATCTTTTCCAAGGAATAATATTGTAAGAACTCACAGGAATGTTATGCATTTAGGTTGTTAGCTGCTTACGAAGCAAACTTGTATTCCTCGTGATTCGTCTTTGAAGGACGAAAATAGTATGAGCGCGCCTGAAAGTACGTTTCTTTTTCTGTTCCTACAGGCCATAAATAAAAATATAACAGTCAGATAGCCTTGCATGCAAGTAGTGAAATGAGTACAAGAAACGTGTTTTATCTATTTTATCCATTAAATATGGGCAATTAAAATTACTATTGGTTTTTTAAAGAATGTCTTTAAAGGAAAACATTCTAATGAATAGTAAATGTAATAATAATGGATATCAAGAACTTCTTGTTCCTAGTACGCAAGTCTTCCTTTCTCATCCAGTTCCGATTCTCGTGTATGTATTGTGGGCTCTGTTGGTTGATGACAAAGGAATTGGGTCTATGGATGAAACATATCCTGTGACTGGGTTCCCTTTAATATGGTCAGGAGGTGAAATATGTCCAACTTAGTTGAACCTTTTACATGGCCAAAAAATGAAACATGTCTTATTAATGGGCTCATTTCATGTGGTCAAGAAATGAAACATGTCCTGTTAATGAGCTCATTTCATGTAGCCAGTGGATAAAACATTTCCTGCTAAATAATTCCTTTCATGTGGTCAGGAAATGAAATATATCCTGCAAAATGGTTTCCTTTCAAGCTTTCTGAGTACATCTGAGATTTGTGCAGAATTATTTACGGGTTTATTTCCTTCTATCCTCCTTTTGTTGGATAGAGCAGATTTTTAATGCAATCAGGATAGACGCCATTTTGTTTTGCACAAGATTGTGCAACATTTAATGGCATTCTTTACACATATGGCTGTGCTAGGAATTGTTTTTCTTGATCATTTGTCTTGATTTGGATCTTTTGTCCTACAAGTTTTACTGGAGCCAATTTTTTGTACTTGCATCTAGTGTTTGGTTTGTAAGAAGAAATTTATATCGTTCTATTTCTCAATACATTCACTAACCGGAAAATTTGATCATATTATCTTAGCCGGCATAGCACACCATAATATATGAACGTTATTTTGTGACAATAGAAGTAAAATGCTTTGTCCAGGGACACAAGATGGTAGCATCACAAGCTGATTTAGTTTTAGGGTACGCAAGCCACTAAACCACCACGGATATATATATATATATATATATATATATATATATATATATATATATATATATATATATATATATATATATATATATATATATATATATATATATATATATATATATATAAGAAATCTCACCCCAATTTGACATTTTGAGATACGTATTCCATACTATAATAGAAGAGTTTGGGAAATGTGTTGTCTTTTTTTACCTAAAATATAGTATTTCATATAGAGACGTTATGTAATTAGGCAAATTATAGGTTGCTATTTCTCAAACATTTTAAATAGCGTTGTAAATCATTATAAATAATTTTTATGAAATTGCAGGTTTTGTAAAACTTTCTGCTATATAATAGCATATATGCCTTCGTTGCGGTGGGAGTCTCTTTCTTCGATGCGGTGGTATCGAGTTGGCATGATACAGAGTGACGGAAGAACCAATATTCAGACACGTACAAAAGCAGAGATATTTTAGCGATCGATTGTGCTTGTTTTCATAATTATTTGTTATTGTTGACCACACCTGGATTTGATAAGGTATCATTTTTCATATCAGTTTGTACAAGGGCAGCCGATTGAAACTGATTTAATCATTTTAAGTAGGGCTCCTCTTAACATTTGAATAGGAACTTTATAATTGCAGTTACAGATATCGATTCATATTTTAGTCCTATTTTATATGCAAAATAATAACATATATTCAGCCGCCATGAATCGTGTACTGAAAAATGGCGTTAAGGCCAACAACAACAACTATAATTATTAGTCAGTCACTAAGCATCTTAAGATCACTAAAAGCCGGACACTCTAACAGCCGAGCAAATTTCATGAATAAGACTAATCTCCTCGTAAATTTAATGGATAATAAATTACAAAATTTATGTGGAAACCATCTCATGTCGACATCCCTGGAAATGAAAAAGCGGATCTTGCAGCAAAGTTCAAACTAAAAGAAGCTGAAGACAATAAGCGTACTTACAGCATCAAGGAAATTTATAGCCTCATTGGCAGAAACATTATAGAAAAATAGCAACATGAGTGGAACAACTGATCCAAAGGATGTACACTGTACTCAAAACCCAATGTGCAGGAACGCACAAACACTCGAACCGGAACAATAAACACTATCAAAAAATCTATTATTAGAATTCGAACTGGAAGAACCCTATTAGACAGCAGTTTCGGAAAATATCTACCGGCCATCAAGGACCCCAATTGCACTCATTGCCCAACCTCTGCCATAAATTCAAGACACATTAGAAGACATTTATTACCCAACAAAATTCAATAGGCTTTCCATCAATATACTCGTACTTTTTGGAACACACTACTAATCCAAACCACAACCTGACATACAATAGCATATTGTGTTTCCTTAGGGCCATATGTAAACAAGGAAATATTTAACTGTAACATTTTTTCGCTTTCCACTTATAACAGCTTTCCTTGTTTTTAGAAGACCCCCTCCTAGCCCTATCAGTCCATTACAATCCCATACCGCCCTTGATAAGTTAGTGCAAGTAATGCTACTAGTAACAAATTCCAAGCAATGCAATTAAATATCAGGAACCAAACATACTGATGGTCAGGCATTGCGACATCACAAATGGTGTAGTCAATCCTGTTTGTGCAGGGAGCGATAACTTCAGGCAGCATAAGGTCGGTGTACCTACTCAGACACAACACTGGCTGGAGTGGTTCATCCTCTCTTTATATGTCTGACCCTAGAACCCATTATAATCCTGAATCATACAGAAACCAAATTTATTACCTCAAGGCCATAGGCAAACAAGGAAAACTTTAACTGTAATTTATTTATATTTTTACGCCACTTTCGTTGTTTCCTTTTAGAAGACCCTTTCTTAACCCTATCAATCCATTACAATTCCATAAATCCCTTTAGAGGTTAACACAAGCAATGCAGCTAGTAACAAATTTCATGCAATGCAATTAAGCATCAGGAACCAAACATCATGGTGTTTAAGCTTTACGAAAATACAGACAGAGCCATTCCTGCTTGTGAAGGGCACGAAAACTTCAGGTTGAATAGGGCCTGGTTACGCCGGTGCGTGTACTCAGACACAACACTGGCTGGAATGGTTCCTCCTGTCTTTATATGTCTAACCCTAGAACCCATTGGAATCCGAATCCTACAGCAACCCAATTTATTACCTCAAGGCCATAGGTAAACAAGGAAAACTGAAACAAACTTTAAACTTTTCGCTGCTCCCCCATCTTGCCTGCCAAGAGACGATTGCACCTTTTGCACATGGCTAAGGCAGCTACCAAAGATAAACATAAAGTAGATTTTAATACACTTTGTATTTTAATATGGAGGCTTTGTTCCCCCGAGGCAGTTCCATCAATCCGGTGCAATAACTTTTATGACTCAGACTCGTAAATAAGTCATAAACCTCGTTTCTACCGGCGGCCATCATCTTTTAAAAGAATCCAGTATATTACTATCAGTAATTAAAGCTGATATGATGTAAAAAAAAACAAAACAACCCAAACAAGACCACTGAAAAACTAAATAATATTTGACATGGACCACACAAGACAAGACCACTGAAAAACTAAATAATATTTGACATGGACCACACAAGACAAGACCACTGAAAAACTAAATAATATTTGACATGGACCACACAAGACAAGACCACTGAAAAACTAAATAATATTTGACATGGACCACACAAGACAAGACCACTGAAAAACTAAATAATATTTGATATCGACCACACAAGACAAGACCACTGAAAAACTAAATAATATTTGACATGGACCACACAAGACAAGACAACTGAAAAACTAAATAATATTTGACATGGACCACACAAGACAAGACCACTGAAAAACTAAATAATATTTGACATGGACCACACAAGACAAGACCACTGAAAAACTAAATAATATTTGACATGGACCACACAAGACAAGACCACTGAAAAACTAAATAATATTTGACATGGACCACACAAGACAAGACCACTGAAAAACTAAATAATATTTGACATGGACCACACAAAATGTGTAAGATAAGCAATATGTGTTCGTAAATGAACTCGGATTTTCAAGCCCATAACTCGCAAATGCTATCAAAAGGATGGCGATTAGTGATGACAATATTTCATTATTATGGTTAGCGTAACTGAGACAAACAAACAGAACCAATTACAATTTGGCATCAACTACTGTATACCTCTCTCTCTCTCTCTCTCTCTCTCTCTCTCTCTCTCTCTCTCTCTCTCTCTCTCTCTCTCTCTCTCTCTCGTCTGATTGCCTGACTATTGGGTAAAATATCTTACTTAAAGTAAAAAGAAAAGAACGAAGCCAACACGCTTTGAACATTTTAATAAATAATTTATTTCCCTGGTAAAACAATAGTTAAATAGAAAAAAAGACTTACTATTTATACATCTAATCCAAAATAAATCCAAGAATTTAAAAATTAAGTTCTATGAATAAAAAGTCTTAGGTGAATCACAGTCCGGATTCCGATGAAATTCCAAGATGGCTGTAATTTTCACAGTGTTGTTGTGTCAACAGATCCTTGTTGAATCACAAAAATTAATAGTCCAGTTTAGAATTTCTGAATAAATTTCGATAAATACCTTTGTCCAAGATGAAGAATTGTTATATGTATGTTTACCAGGAAATTGAATTACTAATTCTGAAAAAAAAAAATCACTCAGACTGATCACAACAAAACACCTTTGAGCTTGCTAGGTTAAATGCACAACTGGCAATTTCTTCTCAATATAACGACTATAGGGTAAAAGCGGAAACAAAACAGATTCCTGGATGGGTCAAGTGATCACCTCTCTACAGAACAACGTATAAATATTACATGACAAAATTATCATGTACTATAGCATGGCTTTGATTTCACTGAATAAATCTTACAATAAGACTGAATAAAAAAGAAATAAAAAAATGTTGTTTGCTACAAACTCTATCTGATTGCTGATCAAGGTCAACAATTAGCTACAATGTTTCAACTACTGGCTGTTTACCAGGTAAAACAGAACTGAACTGAATTTCTCAAACAATCAACTCAGTAGATAAAGTTATCATTACAATAATATGCAATGTAATAAAAAAATACAAAATTTAAAACTAACAACCAAGTATTGAAATTAATCTACATAACACTTGTTATTGCAAACTACATGCATATAGTAATATCACTAGCCTTTATGACCTTGTTATTGCATACTGCATCCATATAGTAATATCACTAGTCTTTATTACCTTATAATTGCATACTACATGAATTTAGTAATGTTTCTAGCCTCTATTATCTTGTTATTGCATACTGCATGCATATAGTAATTTCACTAGCCTTTAGTACCTTGTTATTGCATACTGCATGCATACAGTAACGTTTCTAGCCTCTATTACCTTGTTATTGCATACTGCATCCATATAGTAATATCACTAGTCTTTATTACCTTATAATTGCATACTACATGAATTTAGTAATGTTTCTAGCCTCTATTACCTTGCTATTGCATACTGCATGCATATAGTATGTGTCTAGCCTTTATTACCTTGTTATTGCATACTGCATGCATATAGTAATTTCACTAGCCTTTAGTACCTTGTTATTGCATACTGCATGCATACAGTAACGTTTCTAGCCTCTATTACCTTGTTATTGCATACTGCATGCATTAGTAATGTGTCTAACCTTTATTACCTTTTTATTGCATACTGCATGCATTAGTAATGTGTCTAGCCTTTATTACCTTGTTATTGCATACTGCATGCATATAGTAATGTGTCTTGCCTTTATTACCATACGTATCAGCTTTGTTCTTATTGCGAATTGTCTTATTGCGAATTGTCTTATTGCGAATTGTCTTATTGCGAATTGTCAATCAGATATAATAATAGTTGCAGGGAATTGTGTATGTTGTTACCGCAGGACGGCATTATTTTGGGTCGCGGGTCAAGATGAATACAAAATATCATGATCATCAGATACGTCATACTAGATATGTAACAGATAATAACATTGTTTGATTATTGTTTAGTATTTACTCATTGAGAAGCAAGCGTGACAATTTGATTGCTGGTCGTTGCTCTACCTGATCAAATTTTGTTGAAGTTATATGAAATGCTTTAAAATTTCTCTGCTTGCATAATCTTTATAGGCATTTGTGCCTTATATTTAACGGACCAAAATTTATGTAACTGGCGAGAATTCGAGTCAAGCAAGGCTTTAAGTTTGGAGAATTAGGATGCCAAAAATTGCTAATTGAACTTTAACTTCAGCAAATATATGACATGGTGTATTAAGGGAAGAAAGGAGCAACTCTAGCTGAAAAATAATTATTTTCTAGGCTGTGGATAATGATTTTCAAAATGTTCCAACTACTGTGTTCAATGGTAGTGTTATCAGTACTATAAATTTAACGGACTACAAAGGACGTTGAGAATCGTGAAACGGATTTCCAGTTAATTTTATTTATCGTACGGACAGATAACAGATGTGGATCAAAGTTTTATTGCTCTTCTGTATTATTATGGCTGTGTACAGTCAGACGATGAGTGATTCTACAAAGCTGATAGAAGACCTTCTGAGTGGATATGACAAACTCGTTCGACCAGTAGCTGATCAATCTCAACCAGTCAGTCTGTATATTTCCATGGATCTAGTGGCCATTCAGGAATTTGATGAAGTGCTTGAAAAATTTTCTGTTGTTGCTGTTATCTACATCATATGGGAGGATATCCGCATGACGTGGAATTCCTCAGAATACAATGGCTTGAGCACTATATTGATTCCCCAGCCAAATGTGTGGACGCCTACGCTGTTAGTTACTAACTCATTTGGCACAGTTAAACCTATTGGTGCAGACTGGATGAAAGTACGATATTACGATAACGGTATTTCTGTTTATAGCCCAGGAGATGTTTTTCAGACAACGTGCGCTGTCGATGTAACTTTTTATCCTTACGATGCTCAGACCTGCAAGGTCATGCTGATTCCCTGGGGGTCGCTACCGACTGAAATAACAATATATGCAAGCAAAGATTATGTCTTGAAATCATATTTCTCTGAAAATGGCGAGTGGGAAGTCACGTCAACGTCTGTTACTTCAGGAAAAACTGACGTTTTGTCATACATTGAGTTTATTATCAAAATGAAGAGAAGACCCAGATTCATCCTTGTAAATGTACTCCTTCCAATTATTTTCATGGGAATTCTGAACATTATGGTATTTATTTTGCCTGCTGAATCTGGAGAGAGAGTTTCATTCTGCATAACAGTTCTACTGGCCTTTGCCGTTTTTCTGACAATCGTTGGAGACAATTTGCCAAAGACATCAAAGCCCATGCCTATGATATGCTATTTTCTGCTGGTGAATCTCTCCCTAAGTACTTTCATAAGCATCATGACGATACTCAACCTTCGACTGTACCACAAACCGGAATCCAAGCCTGTACCTCGACTGTTGGCTGTTATGGCTCGGAAGTTGAAATGCATGTGTGCACAATCCCGAAATGCTGTTCAGCCTTTCGTTCAGAAGTCTATAAATGAGATACCTGTCACTAAGAAGGAGAAAATGTCCTTCGAACTAAAGAAAGAATCGGACCAAATGTGGACTGCTAACGAAAATTTGATTGCTGCCGTAAGCTGGAAGGACATCAGCGGAATAGTGGATAGTGTTTTGTGCATGTTTTCTATACTATGGTTAATCATCTCATCGACTATGTTTATTGTGATGATAGAATCCAACAAGGAAATAATGTAACAAAAAGGGCTGAAGGTACTTTTGCTCTTTTTGTGAATGGGCTACTGACAATGTCTAGTTTAATTCCTTACAGCAAATAACAAATAGATGAAGATACTGCGAGATGAAATCAAATTTTCTTATAATCCTGCTTATGGACTGTTGTGACATGTGGCGAATTTGTACTTCTTAAGACCGCTGCGGTGGCCTAGTGGTTAGAGCGTCCGTCTCGGGTTCTTGGAAGTCATGGGTTCGATCCCCAGTCGAGTCATACAAAAGACTTAAAAAATTGTACTAACAGCTGCCTCGCTTGGCGCTCAGCATTTTGAGGTTAGTGTTAGGACTGGTCGGCCTGGTGGCAGAATAAAGTGATTGGGTTGGACATCATGCTATATGTCTGTGGCATGATGCCCCTGTGCTAGACATCACTATAAACTGCCACACTGCATACATCGTAGTGATATAGCAGAAATATTGTTAAAGCTACCTTAAAAATTATAATCACATCACATCACATCACATCACATGTACCTCTTGAGATTCATGCTCTATCATAGATGTGAATCCATAAATATAATGAGGAAGAAGAACAAACATTAAAGTAGAGTTATTGTTTTAGTTAACAATGTGGCATTCAAATTGAATAATTCGTCAATCTTTCTTCTTTCTAATCCCTCTACCTATTTCACATTTCTATTTCTAAATGCCGTAAAATAAATCAGTCCCAATTTAACTTCAAATTCTATGAAATTTTAATCGTCGTTTTTGATTACCTTGATCGGTCGTCCATCTCTCTCTCTCTCTCTCTCTCTCTCTCTCTCTCTCTCTCTCTCTCTCTCTCTCTCTCTCTCTCGCGAGCGCGCAGACACAGTAAAGTCAAAATCTGACCATTGTTAAGTGAAGAGCCAGCCAGAACGATACGTTTCATTTTCTTGTTTACTGTTAACCTATTATTTTAACGAGAACTTCCTCTATTGGCTGATGTATGTATTGAAATTCTATGCTTTTTCTTGATTCTCACAATTTGCAGAAATCATATTTATATTATCTTTGTAATAGATTCATGCTGAAAATGAAGTCATTCAGCTAGTTCCGAATTTTATAAAATCTCTGGTTGCGTTTTGTTTTGGAGGTGGAGTGTACTTTATTTCAGCTCTTAATGTATGCATCACTGTGATATCAGTTAAATTCTAGTATTGGGGCCAACTATCTCGTCGTCTTGTACTTACATTAAACCTAATTTAAACACAAACCAGTTGCTAAAGAAAATATATAATCTCTGATTTGCGACGTTCTTTTTATAATTACTTCATCAATCCAGCCTTCTTAACCTGAGTAAATGTTGAAAAATGTTGGCGTCGACAAACTGCTTTTTATTTAGTTCATTAGTAAATATATTTAGAATCCATTCCTAATTCAAATTTGTGCTGTGTTTTAATTTAATTCTGTTCGTTTGCCTTTCTGCCAGTTTTCATTAATTTAAACCACTTCACCTCTTTGTTAAACTTCTTGATTAGTTATTTCACTATATGCAGTGTTCCGTCGAATTCGCCGGTCAGGAAATAAATGTAACCATGGTAATAAAGTCCTATCATGTCTTATCTCTAATTACCTTAGCAAGCACTTATTGAGTTTTATTTACAAGCAACTAATTTTAGTGGTAATCTAACTGGAATAATGGGAAAACTGGAAATGTGTTTATAGAATGGCAATATCTTGTTACTAGAAGGAATTCAGAACGGCTCAAAATGATATAATAATATATTATTGGTGTGAAGCTCATTAAAAAAAATTAAAATTGATTGCAGAAGTGACGTCTTGGTTGGAAATGTCAAATAACCAAATTTTCTATTGTACACTTCAACATGTGTAAGGAAATTGTGGTTTTCGTTTAAAACAGTTCTATTTTTGGAGTAATTGCTTAGAATTGATAAAACAATCCATGGTGATTGCTATAAATATTAAAAGCAACATGTATTCAACGATAATTTTAAAACCATTTTAATTATTTCAGACAACTATGCGCAATGATAAGCATTTATTGCATGTCAGGCTTAAAAAGTTATTAAATCTCTTCTAGTGCTTTTAGAATGTATTAAATATTCTAAATTAATTATCTAATCTGGGAAAATAGGTTTATATGTCTCGAGAAGCTAGAATTTATTTGCGATTTTTCCCTGATCTATCATGAAGCACTGATTAATTTATTTACCTTTCAAAATCAATTATTAGTCAAATATTTAATATGTGTGACTCCCTCAGTATAATCTTGGAATTATTACATTTCTTCCAAAACATACCTTTTTGCATGATTGAATGTTCAAGACTCTTTTGGTTTTGGATTATAATTTTGTTTTTATCGTATACAGTAAATAGGCCGGCTACACGATGGTCCGTGTTAAGATACTGAATATAGCATACTATGCGTTAGTAAAATGACTAGCCATTATTACCTTGTTATTACAAACTGCATATATATATATATATATATATATATATATATATATATATATATATATATATATATATATATATATATATATATATATATATATATATATATATATATATATATACACCCACTCAAATCATATGGCGAATAACAACCCTTTCACGCGTACTGGATCCAGCAAAGGATCGCGTGTTTCAGGGATTGATTAAATTAGATGCAAACAACTGACTACGAATAGTGCGAAACTAGTAACTAACTGGCCTGAGCCCTTTCGACTCTTATTGAGTCTTTTTCAACGGCAAATACAAAACATATACAAAACAAACAAATAATCAGACTAGCCTTTATTGCCTTTTTATTGCCCACTGCATGTATATTGTACTGTGATTAGCCTTTATTCTCTTGGTACCAATTGGACGGTAAGCATGTAATGCTATCGTAATCAAATGAGGAGAAAAAGAATGGGGAAAAATATTAAAGATATAATAAGGAAGTAACAAATTAAATGTTTTGGACAAGTTAACTTTTCCGTATTTTGTTTTCAGTGCAATATAACTAAAAGACCAGGAAGGAACGTAATATGATTCAAAACACTGCAATGGTACTTGAATGACCGTGTAATGAAATAGTGCAATTTTTATTTCAATATATTCGGTACACAGCATATCTTTATTTGTCTCAATTGGTCTGTTAAGAAATAATCTCAACGATCTGAGGAAATATCGATGGTGTCTGGTTATCCACTTTATCTTATATCAAAATAAAAGACAGAATATCGCCCATGAATCAAAAGATAGCCGATAATTATCGGCTTTGTTCTCGTTGCAAATTGTAAATTATATATTATTTTTGCAATGAAATAAGTATATTGTTACAGCAGGAAGGGATTATTTTGTGTCGCGGATTAGTGAAGATTAGTACACAATACCATGATCATCAGATACGTCACACTATGTAGGTAACAGATAATAGCATTATTTGATAAATTTAATTATTGTTTAGGATATATTCATTGCCTCTTGAGAAGCAAGCGTGGGTGATTGCTTTCTTGGTGTTGATGTATCTGCACAAATTTATGGAAGTTATACGAATTCTTTTAAAATTCGGTGTTTCCACAAACTTAATAGGCATTTGTACCTTATATTTCTTATATTTACCGGACCAAAATTTCTATCCTTTTCGAGGATACGAATTTCAAGAATTGGGATGCCAAAAATTGCTAATTGAATTTATTGTTTTAATTTCGACGCAAATGTGACATAGTATTAGGAAAAAATACCCTAGGTGAAAAGTCATTGATTTCTAGGTTGCGGATAATGATTTTAAAAATGTTCCAATTGCTGTGTTCCATGCACGATATTTAGAGCTAGACATTTAATAGACTTGATGGGACACTGAGAATCATCAATCTACGATTTCCTGTTACTTGTATTTATCGTTCGAGTAGAAGCCAAAATATGGATGAAAATTCTAATGTTATGCTGTATCATCGGCAGTGTTTGGTTAGAGGATGATAGAACACCTTTTTGAAGATGAAATCAAATTTTCTAATAACCCTGCTTATGAACTTGTTTGACATATGGTGAATTTTCATACCCATTCATAAATCAGAATACAGGCATGTAATGAGACAAATGAACAAACACAAAACTACAGTTATTATTTTAATAAACACCGTAAAATGGCATTCGAATTATTTCGGCTTTTACATCCCTCTGATAAACACTTCTATTTCAAAATATGGTATGTTAAATTATCGCACATTTAACGTAATATAAATTAAATGAAATTTGAAATTTCTTTCCTATGATTACATTGACCATCTCTCTCTCTCTTTCACACAAACACACACACACACACACACACACGCGCGCGCGCCCGCGTAGACACAGTGAAGTCAAAATATGACCATGTATATAGTACAGTGAAGAACTAGCAAGAAGGACACTTTTAACATCTTATTTTCTGTTAACCTATTATTTTCACGAGGACAATTGGCTGATACATGTCTGTGACTTATATTGGAATTCATTTGCTTTTTCTTGCTTCTCGCCATTTGCAATTAATGCTTTTACCAGCTAAGATGGTAAAGTACTTGCGAATCATGGTTTTTATAATAAATTCATGCTGAAAGTTAGATAATTCAACTAGTTCAGGATTTAAAAATTTCTCTGGTTGTTTTATTTTTTGGAGGTGGTATCTTTTATTTCGCCTCTTGATGTATGCATCACTTTGTCATGTCAATTCAATTCTAGTATTTAGGCCAACTATCTAGTCTTCTGTATGTGTGTGTTTGTGTGTATATGTTTGTGTGTGTATATATGTGTGTTTTTTAACGTAGCTTTAACAATTTGTTTTTTTATTTTTTTGTTTGAGTTTGTTTATGTGTTTTTTAAATCCTAGTTTAACAAATATGGAAGAGTGAATTAATTACTACTACGATAATCTCAGTATGGCAGTTATTGGTGCCTTTTCTTATAAGTCTTTGTTATGATTCAGTCGCGGTTCAAACCCACGACCGCCCGAGGGAACACAAACCACAAGGCCACCGGAGCGGTCTCTCGTCTTCTGATACATCCATTTAACACAATTTAAACACAAACCAGTTGCTTTAAAAATTATAATCACTGATCTGCGACAGTTATTTTTTTATTTTCTTCATCAATCTAGCTTTCTTAAACTGAGTAAATATTGAAACATTTTGGCGTCGACAAACTAACTTTCATTTATTTATTTCTTTAATAAATACTTTGAGAATAGTTTTCCTATTCAAATGTTTAATGTTGTATTTTAATTTTGTTTCCTTGTTGCCTTTTTGACAGCATTCATTAATTTAAACCACTTTTATTGTGCGAACCTTTAGGATTAGCTATTTCATTATGTATAGTGTTCTATGGTCTTGATCAGCCAGGAAATAAACGTAACATTGGCAAGAAAGCTCTATCATGTCTAATTCTTAATTACCTTCGTAATTACTTATTGCGATGAATTTTCAAGCAACTAATGTCATTGGTAATCTAACTGGAATATTGGGAAAATTTGAAATATGTTTATATGTATTACAGAAAGGCAAAATCTTGTTATTGGAAGGATTCAGAAGGGCTCAACACGAGGTAAGAATGGATTAGTGAAGTGAATAGTCATTAAAATAATATAAAACTGATTACAGAAGTCATGTTTTGGTTTGAAACGTCAAAAAGCCATGTATTCGATTATAGACTGCAACATATACATGTGTAATGAAATTGTTATTTTCATTTAAAACGTTTCAACTTTTGGAGTAATTGCTCAGAATTTGTATAAACAATCCATAGCAGTTAAGTGATTGATAACTATTTCGCAAAAAATCTTTATAAATATTGTGAATAAAATGTAGTCAAATAAAAATTTAAATATTGTAGTTAAAATGTAGTCAAATAAAAATTTTAAAACCATTTTAGTTATTTCAGGCAATTATGCAGCAATGATAAATAATTATTGTAGATCAGATTTTCGAAGTTATTAAACATCTAGTAGTTATTAAACGTCGTCTAGTAGTTATTAAACGTCGTCTAGTAGTTATTAAACGTCATCTAGTGGTTATTAAATATGGGAAAGCAGATTTTTATGACTGTGCGAGTAACTAGCATTCATGTTTGATTTTTCCTGGCTTATTGATTAACACTAATTATTATATTTACCTACAAACATCAATTAGGAGTCAAATATGTGTGTCTCCCTAGCACAATTTTTGAAAATATCATATTTCTTTCAAAACAGTCTTTTTGCATGGTTAAATGTTTAAGACTTGCTTTATTTTGTATTATGACTGTGTTTTCAATGTATAAAGTATATGCTATTTTGTTATCCATCTGTATATTGTAGTGATTTTTTCAATTTGTAACAAAACCAAGTACATGTATATGCTTATTGCAATAAAATTATTAATCTTTAGCTGGAATTGTATTCTTCGAACAACTGAACGCTTGAACCTTTGACCTGAACGATTAAACGCTTGAATGATTGAGCGCTTGAACATTTTTGAACGATTAAATGATTAAACCTCTGACCTTGACTCCGTTTAAAGGAAATCGTAATATGCCAACTCGTCTTTCCGGATATAATAATTACAGTATACAATATCCCATGAGCAGCAGGGAGGGTGAACCCTACAAATTTTTGCGACAAAATCGATTAAAGCCTCAGAATGCCAAATAGAGCCTTCCTACGAAATCTCATATTTTAACCCAAAAAAAATTAAAGGCCCCATTTTACAAATGGAGCCTTAGCGATTTTGTCGCAAATACATTGTCATAACCACCCTCAAATTGCTGCAGGGAGGGTGAACCCTACAAATTTTTGCGACAAAATCGATTAAAGCCTCAGAATGCCAAATGGAACCTTCCTACGAAATCTCATATTTTAACCAAAAAAAATTAAAGACCCCATTTTACAAATGGAGCCTTAGCAATTTTGTCGCAAATACATTGTCATAACCACCCTCAAATTGCTGCCATCTACGGTCGCAAATATGTTGTCATTTCACCCTCCCTGCTGCTGATTAATACAAATTATTTAACCGAATATTTGATCAAGTCCAATACGATATCGTGACCGAGGGTCGTGTAAATTTATTGTTATAAATCCATATGGGACTGACTGAGCATGACCGAAGTAATTTTTAAATCCATTGAAGTCCATATCGGAACACCATGTTTGCCAAATATTTCGTAGCGTATGTGTATCAACGCCATTGAATACAGCAAGAATATTGCAGTTATCGCGAATCACTTTTGGAATTTGAGTATATCGTTGAGTGACATATATCACGTCAGTGTTTTTATGTCTACCTCGGGAAAATACTCTACTAGGGTTCTTTTGATTATCTAACATTACATCATCGTACACTACAAGATTGTTTATGTCTCCATCGAGGTCATCTACGCATGGTGCATCATCAATATCTGTTATAAAGTCAATTACACTTTCACCTTTAATTTCTGATGCATTTTCATTATAATCTTTTAGCACTTCATAGCACCGTTGATCATCTACGGATGGGGCAACTAAATATAATTTATCCCACTTCATAAATCGCATTATCAAATTAAGCAGCAATTGTGTTTTGCCTGATCCAGATGGTTCGATTATAATGGCACGGACAGAATTCGGAAGCGCTGCGTGGTGTTTTACCGGTTCTCTTCTTTTAGTCGCTGAAAAGTCAATTATATTCATAACTCTATATATAAATTATGGATCTATATTGTGTTAAGTGTAAACAGCGTACTGATACAACCGATCAGACAACCATTACAACTAAAAACAATAGACTAGCGCTTACTGGTAAGTGTGTAACATGTGGTACAAAAAAATTTCGATTTTTAAAAAAAAGCAACTCGGAGGTGATATTGCCGCAAAACTTGGAAAACTCCCCGGAACCCCATGGGCAAAATACCCCGGAGAAAAACACCTTCCAGGATATAGCTACTGTGGTCCCGGAACGAGATTAGATATCAGACTTGATGATCAAAATCAGCCCCGGCCTGGTGAGTATCCGATAAGTCCTATTGATAAGGCATGTCATGCTCATGATGTTGCATATAAAAGCAATAATTTGCAACAAAGACATATCTCGGATGTAAAATTAATTCATGCGTTAAATGATATTCCCGATAAATCCTTCAAAGAAAA